>CM032667.1:51815738-51865532 GCA_019095985.1 Streblospio benedicti
TTCCAGTCCACAGGAATTTAGGGGGTATTAGAGGGTTTTACAGGGTATTACAGGATTTGAAAATATAATGTATGCAGGAGGCGGAGTCTTTCCTTATATGGTAATATGTTATGGTTGACTAGTTTTCTAAGGTGGACTTACATGTATGCATGCATGAAATTCTTGTGCATCACTTCCAAAGTTAACACTTTATATTAGTACTCTAACATTTTGTTAGGGGCACAGAAAGTGAATATTATGTTTCCTGAGCATAAGCAAACATAAATTATAATATACAGTTTCTGTGCCCCTAACAAAATGTTAAGTGTATTAACATGATGAATCCAGAAACTATAAAACATAACACATTTGGTTATACAACATTTTGGTCGATTTATATTTGATCAATTGTGAAAGCCCTTGTAGTTATCTGGCATTATTTTTCTGTAGTATTGGTGGTTACTTCTGTTTAATTCGTGCACTGATAATTGTTATTTCATCTAACAGTTTTGTAAATATCGTTTATGTAGGGGATAAATTACAGCTGCCACCTTAAATAAACTGTAGGCCACTAATACCCATTATCATTCCATATATGGCAATGCAAAATAAGTAAACAGCGTCTAGACATTTGGTTGATTGACAGCTAAAACCCTGTAAATTCCGTCTGGTTTCAAAAGTATTTGTGCTGCATCTAAACATGACAAAATCAAAGTCAGTGAAATGATTGGCTTTAGTTATCATGGTTATAATCTAAAGAATTTTGCACATCTGTTGCCAATTTGACACGGGTCTTAACCTGTGATCTTACAGGTTAATACCCTAATAGTTTCCAGTCTTCTAGAAGACATGTAACAAACTGATCAGTCTTGATATTTGTTTGGTGTAAAGAGATTTCAAGAGAATACTCTTCTATTGGCCAATCTATGTCAGCAAATAAACCAGTATTTCTATTGATCATAAAAAATTGCAATCCATATTGTGAAGTATGCACAAAGGAAACCTTTTAACAAATCTTCTTTGAAGACTTATGTAAAAAGTATTGGCTATTTTTGGTTAGATCGGCATAATTTATGTTAGTAATTATTTAGAAGTATTAAAAGCAATCATTCATCATGGAAATGGATGGCTGTATGATTGTTAGTACTAACTAAAGATGTCAATTTTTTAGCAATTTTGTTATTTGAAGTTTAGATGGAAAAGCATTGTCATTAAACCACAAGGGTTTATTTTGTGGGTTTTTTTACCTGACTAATTTAGATATAGTTATAATTCTAAAAACTAGAGAAATAATATGTACATTTTTGTACTTTGTCTACTTTATGTTGTTCTTCCTATGCAATACAATATACATAGACAATACAACAATACTTTGTTTTCGTATATCAATTGATACATAGAATTTTTACAATAAAGTAATAATAATAACTAATAAATGTAAAGAGAATTAAAATGATTGGTTACAATACAGCATAGGAAGAACAACATGAAGTACAAAAATGAGACTATATGCTATATATAGACTACATGAGATTAGAAATATGTACATTAAATGATACCAAAATGTGATTAACTCCATGGCCCATGCAAATAAGATGATGTGTATTTACATTTTTATAAGATTGCATTAGCAACTCGTACTAATATATAACTATTTTGAAAAGAAATAAAATCATATTTTACTGGTTGAAATCAGACAAGGTATAGTGCTTAATTAAGTGTGTCAAATGTCAAGAAGAAATGTAGCTTAGTAAAAGCCCTGCTATAACCTCATACAAGACTTAAAACTTGTCAGTTTGTTAGAAGGAGAATGAAATCAATATAATACACAATCTGATTTGGACATTAGAGAAATATATTATTTGTAAATTTCTATTTATTTTGAATTTAGGGATATAATATAGTCGAAATAATTGAAAATATTTCTTTAATCACTGTGCAAATGCAAAATAGATGGTATAAATAAATCAGATCTACAGACTGGACAAATGATTGATTGATGATAGAGGAGGTGGTGTCCATGGGATAGACATTTATCACTGGAAAGACATATTAATTTGAAAGTTTCTTCTTTGAAATATTCATCAAAGATGAGTATTATAAGGATTGAGTTGTGTTGCACAGGTGCTTTCTATTGAAAATGAAAATATACAAAATTTTAAATTTTGTATTTTTATAGATCAAGTATTTATTATTATGGTTGAGGCTTGAAAATAGAAATAGACTTAATGCAAACATTACCAAACTTTGATTTTAAAAAGAGAAAAAATATAAGTAACTTTAATAAATGGATCCTTCTAAATATGCCAATTATGCTCATTACATCCCAATGTAATATTTTATTTGGTCACTATTTTCACATCACACAGCTCATTATTTATTATCATTTATATATTATATGAACGTGAAGAACTTCTCCAGTGATACTTTGTTTCTTAAATTAGTTTCCTAAGCCTTTATGATCTTGGAAACAATTTATGTGATTTGTATTTTAATTGTTTCTTAAATCGATTAATTCTTCTAAGTTACAGAGATTGAGAATATAAACAACTGACTGGAAAAAAACTTATCACATGCATAATATGGATTTTTTTTTTTTTTATTAAAAGGGCACATATCGGTAGTATCCAGTATATAAATGTACATGCACCATGATGATGGAATAATATACAAATTATTGATAATATAGAAGGCCATATCAATATTTTCTTTGTCAATACACCAATTGCCCGATGACAGTGATTACTGTGTTGTTTGTATTCAACCAACATACAGGTACATGTATAGACTAAAATCTGTAATTCTTTGATTTAAGTCACCATCAAATATCTTTTCTACTTTGAAAGTATTTTTCTGTCGCTGAACAAAGGTGTTATGTTTTAGCGAATGCCAACAAAGAAGAGTGTGCATGAGTCAAAAAAATGATAACCTGGTATGTTCAATCTGTTTTAATGCAATGCCTGTTGACCTAGAATTATTCACATCCTGTTATATAATGAAATGCTACAAATTATAGTGCTGCCTGCTACTTCTGTGTTGGAAAAATCTAATCATCCATTTAGCTGAATACAATAGGATGACATACAGATTTTTTTTTGCCAAAGGTTATGTACACACATGAGGTTAGTTTTGATAGAAGTCTCATTTCACATCAACAAATGCATATCTGTGTTTTCATTGCAAAATGCTAGTTTGCTCCCGTTGAGTTGTTATCTGATTTGTGTGAGCATTTGAGTCTTAACTTCTTTGTGTGTGTTTTTCTATTTTGCAGACAATATAGGAATTAGAGTTAACTTGGGTTAACCTTATCATGTGCATGATTCAATGTATGGATTTGAGTTTTTTAATAACAAAAACAAAATCGCCATAAATAAGTTAACAAGTGATGTCAAAACTGGAATACTAATTTCTTGAAGATTTTATTTGAACTTAATTTATATCAATATGGTAAATCATATTACTTGTATTTTCATGGATTTACACCAAGTGTTTGTTAGGCAGATAAAAAAAGAGTTTATAACCAGTGTGGATATTCTATAACCATAAATCATAAGAATACCAACATGTAGGTGAATAATGAATACTGGAATGGAATACATGAATGATTTTAGACCACAACAAATATCATTTTCAGCATAGCACATCATCAGCTCCACAAAAGGTGTTTATGTTATAGCCATGCATTGGATTTTTTTCCTGATAGGAGAATTTGATCTTTGAGTCCTGGTACATACATGTAGCCACACATGTTAAAGACACACCAGAAAACAAAAAGTGAATAAGAGTTAGCGAAAAGTTATACAAATGGACCAAGAAAAATTTGTTGACAGTTTTCTCATAAATACAAACAGAATGGAATAGATGTGTAAATAATAGCCTTACTTTATATGTTATTGGTTAGCCTTAGTATATGGTATAAGTTTTAGTGAAAAAAGGTTCATAATGAGTACCAGGGGGAAAATGTTATGAACATTTTGCGAGAGAGTGACAAACACTGCTAATTTACATTAATAATAAAAGTATGGTTGGTGTGTGATTAGATTATAACCGTTGGATTGAATAAACAATAGGTCCTAAACTTTAACTGGCAATCAAGTCACATACCAAATTTCTATAGTAAACCCCCAACCTCAGCCAATATTTCAACAAAAAAATCAACAACAACTACATTGCATAGCACAGGTCTACAGCATCCGAACTGTACTGACACCTTCACCCCTCATCCTGAGAGGACCCACCACTGTGCTGGAATTTATTGCCCTATCCGCATAGGTTAACTGTCATCACAATCAGAAACTATTTCGTTGAGCAGTTGGGTGAGGACTTAAGAACAACTTATCAGCAGACTTGAGCATTTCGGCCAAAATACCAGAGGGATCTGCAGTGGCACCTAACTTAAAGACCTAAATGTTTCCTGAATCCTCCACTTGGAAACAGGGTCCATCTTTGCTTTGGAACTTAACATTAGCACTGTGTTAAAGCACATGAACGTTGTGCATTTATTAATGCCCTCATAGAGCAAGATGGACACCTCACTTCAAGAATATGTTTTGGAAGTGTGGTCAATATACAAGTTTATGACAACAAATTTTGTGTGACAATCTTTGAATACTTCAAACTTATCAATATAATATATTTGTCAATTATCAGTGAATACCTTCATCAATCTTGATTTCTGTTGAATGTTTTCAGCCTAGTTGTAGGTAAAGTTATGATGTCTGTTTGGTTTCAAATTGCTATGTACAGCATTACATCCAATTCGTGCCACTTCTATAGAAAAGACCACCTCTACTACTAAGTCTTTTTTCAAGGTCTTAAACTTAAGAAATATACTAGTTCAAATCTAAAAGAGGGCTCCTCTCTATGGAGACCACTTGTGGCTATTTTCTGAGTGGTCTCAATTAGAGGCTATACTGTTATTTTAGTAATTTTCTGCACTTTGATTAGGTACCCTGGTGTACCATGGCAAAGTATTTTTTATTACAATGGCAGCATTAACCGGCCGTCCCAAGATCCTCTGCTGCAATCAGGCGGGTCATCTCATATGTAAAGCGTATGGGAAAGTAAGACCTGAATTTGATTGGACGATTTGCCATTTCCATTTTGGTATTGACTAGGGCACCCAGGCCATGAACAAAACAAGTTTTTAAATGTGTGTGGAGACAAATCGCATAGTTTAGAAATACCTGCATTTTATTGGGAGACTGCACATACCAAGTCACCATCATGAGCCAGAATAGCCCGATTGGTGTGTGATAGGAACAAATCTATCGAGTAGTGTCTCAGTGCTTTTTCCATGTTAACTTCTCATAAATATCCTAATATATTGTTAGCATTGATGGTTTCTGTTGAGGATTCTTAGTTCTTGGTCTGTTACCTATACCTTGTAATTCTTATTCACTTTTTCTGTTATCTTGTACATGTAATTCTTAGTTGTTGTTCTGTTATCTTGAAGAACCTCCCTATGATGAGTTGAAGAAAGTCAAAGATGAGTTTTCACCATGGACCTATCAGTCGTATGGAAGCAGAGTCAGTTTTAACAGCAGCCAAACAAGATGGAAGTTTCCTTGTTCGTGATAGTGAAACAATCAAAGGCGCTTACACACTCTGTTTGTTGTAAGAATTTTTCACTTAGTCTATATTTTTTCTGTATTTTTCCTTATGAATCTGAATATGAAAAGTTTTTTTGTATTTGTTTTTCACTTTATAAGATTATAGAATTTTTATGTTTATTACATGGAGATAAATCAATATATTTTATGCAACGCTTCAATGGTAATTCCTTTGGTCCTATGTTTCACAAGCATTATTTGTCAACTGTTAACAGATATGATGGTCGCGTTCATCAATATCGCATTCTACCAGATGGTGACGGAAACATATTTGTGCAAGCTGAGAGAGGTGTGGCTGAGAAAAAGTATGTTGATCTTCAACAACTCATATATGAGTACAAGCAACGTGGAAGCAACAATGGCCTGACATGTGCTCTCAGGTTCCCTGTGGGAAAGCGTGAAACCATGGTAGAGGATAAGGATTCAGGTAGAAAATTTGCTGTGAATTAGTAAGCTGATAATGATAGATTATTATTTCTTGTGCTTGCTTTAAGATACTTTTGAACAGTTAAAAATTTTCTAAACAACACTATGATATACACATATTGAAAGGACATGAAATACATGTGATTTTAGGATGCATAATAAAAAGGTTTGTATTTCATTAAATCACAATACTGGATTTACCTTTATTTTCATTAACAGTTTCATCAACTGCTGTTGGCTTCATCAAAATGACCTTCTGGGCATGACAGGAGGTCAGGTCTGCAGATTCCCGCCGAGAATCCACAGGACTGACCTCCTGTCATGCACAGGTCATTTTGATCCCGGGATTTTGATAATGCCAACAGCATTGAAATATGATACTATATACTCAATAGCAACAAAATAAACACATTCAAGGACATAATAAATAGATTTTAAAAGTTTTCTACTGTAGCAACATTTTGAATATTCCATCATCAGTTGAAAAGATAACTTCATTGTGCATGTTATTGTGACCCTATGTACAGCATTCTTGCATGAGGCATTCCCAAAAGCTTTCTATGACTGACCCTTTGTGTATTGTGTAAAAAGCAGAATTAGTTTTTATCGGGTAAGTAATTACTTAAGTATTTAACCTTGACTGTTCTCAATACAATGTATTATTATCCAACAAAATAAGCTGCTTAATGTCTTGGAAAATAGCTTTTCGTTATATTTTTCCTATTGTGGTGTGAATGTGATAAAATACTGTGCATAGAAAATGGTGTTACTATTTTTTTTAAATGTGTAACGTTTGTCTTTCTAGTATGTAATTCATAACCTAACCTGTGTATAATCAATGTATAGTACATGAATGATATAACTTCAAAATGATGATAATGGACTCATTGGGGTAAAGCCATTGCTGGTAACTCTGAAGTTGTACAGGCGTTAACCCAACAAGATAGAGGCATATGTTGTCTATTCAAATGATTATATGTCAATGTAACTTCCCACTTTGCTGTTGTTGTGTAGCATTTTGAGTTACAGGCTACATGATGGGAATTTTAAAAACCTGATTTGTGAACTCATTGGCGAATTTGATATATGTTCAATATGTGCAATCTAGTTGTATATACGTATATATGTATATATATATATATCTTGTCCAGATTAGCGGACCCAAATAAAGTGTTGATTCTGATTTTTACCTATTAATTAGACCTTGAATTTTAGTACCAGAAATTTAGATATATGTTTCTATATGAATCGAGAGACAATGCCTTCGTCTTGTTTGCGTAAATCTGGACTTACTGATCACGGCTTTAGCCTGGTGCCAGTGTCTGTTCGTTAATGTAATCATCAGAATATTCTTATTAAGCTTTTTTGCTACTATTATTGTATGTATTAGCATATTTTATTGTGTGTGTTTATCTTGAAATGTGATTGCTTGCTTTGAAAATTTTCTGACCCTGCCCATCTGCTTTTAAATACCTATAGTAGGATATTGATGTTACTTGCTAATTAACTTTGATAAATTTATAATAAAAACATCTACACTAATACGAATATTAGGTGTGAAATCCCAGAACCAAGCTAATCACTGTGATGATGAGGTTGACTTTGTTGAGATGCCATTCCAAGATTGTACAGTGAAACCTCCCATCCATTCCATCAAAAGACAACAAAATAAATCAATTTTAAGATCGCCAGCAATAAGAAGAAAAACTTTTCAATCACCACTTGTTAAACGGAAAAACTCTCTTTCTGAAGGATCAGTAGGTGATTTAAAGTTGATTGAACCCCTCTGTTGGGAAACGCAGAGGTATTCTGTCTTTCCTTTCCCTGCTTTTTCTGCACCAACAGTTAATGAAATTAGCAATCAGGATTCCCCAATACATAGAGGGACAGTCATAGAAAGCTCAAGGGAAAGCCATCATAGAAATAGTGAATGGATTATAACTGGGCAAGGATCTGCACTATTTTTAGAAGATGAAGATGAAATTGAAGGTACATTCCATTCAAAAAAGACAATGACACAAAAGCAGCAGTTCTACGAGAATACTAATAGTTACACAGACTACGAACCATTTATAAGCAGATACTTCCTCCAAAGATTCGCACAGTTGGATTTATCAAGGTATGCTAAGTTTATAAAGAAAATCTAAGTGGGACATTGAGGATTTTCAAACACTATAATGATGCTGATTCAACATTTCCTTTTACATAAAATCATAAATTTCGTTGAAAATCTTTAATCCTATTGAATGTGGGATTTAGATGTAAATTATCAATTGAATTCAATTGAATTTTGACTCTCAGAATAATTCAATCTAGAAATGTATACCTCACTATCACTATACGTAGAGCAGAGGATTTGTTTTAGTGAAATGCCTGATTTTTAGATAGAAATAGTGTGCTTATTAACCAGCATCTTATGATTTTAGTGTTGATGGGGAATTCTTGAGCTTGCTGAAAAACTATATTGATGATGGTGTGCTGTTGGATGCAAAAGAAGTGGAATCAGGAAGTGACCATCCAGCGCGTCTCTCAAATATGCTTATATCTCTGTCCAAAAAGATTGAAGAGTAAGCAGCATACTATAAATATCCATAACAACATAACAGCTATATGAGTTCATGCTCATTAAAAAAAAAAAAAAAAAAAAAAAAATCCAAGTTAACATATCAAAGATCCGATCTCTTAATAAAAAGTTGTTTTTTTTTAATGTAAATGAAGCAAACCTTCACATGTAGCTTATAGAGTCAAGTAAATACCCCTCGAAGACGTGACATAATCTTTTTACTCTCTTACAAAATATGTTTGTGACTTGAAAAGTTTGGGACATTTTCATGAACCATGATCTTATAATTTGTTCACTACATTAAGCCTATGTGCTGCTAAACTGTATTTTTTATCTTGCAGAGATTTGACTTATCTTCAGCATAAAGTTGATCTTCTGCGACAGTTATTTGGTCCTTTATCAACATCTCCCCTTCTGAAAGAAGAGAGCAAACTGCCGTCAGGAAGCAGTATTCACGAGCACTTAGAATTAATAACTGAGAGGATGTCTAGCTGCAAGACAGCTGTTAATTTTCTTGAAAGAAAGGTATTAATGAAGTTTTATATGTTGTCATAAAGTTGCATGTGCAAAATTCAAGTCAACTGTTATATTTCATTTACTGGTAGAGACAAACTGGTATGAAGAGCACATCTCTTGTAGACTACACACTAGAAGAAATTTGAGTATAAGCAGCCATTCACCAAACCAACAACATATATAACGTCTTTTTCAAAGTAAAATCCAGTATCATTTATATTTCAACAAATCATAAATTCTGTTGGCAATAGTTCACAATTTTTTTATTAACTATTTCGGTATACATTTTCAGGCCGTGAAGCGTTTTCAAGACTTAATTCTTGCAGAACCTGAAGAATCACGTACTACACAAGATATATCTACTCTGGACATCCAAAAACCTCTGGTTATACCTCACTGTTTTGAGGTTTATTTTTCTGTTTTATTTTATCTTAATTTATTTATTGATCATTTCAATGGGAATATATATTGGTGAACACGGGCTAACCTGTGGAAATGCTTAGTAACATTTTGTTCAAATAATGGGAATAGTTTGTTTTGCATGTACTATAGTAATAGATATTACAGTCAAACCTTTCTTAAGTGACGTCTCAAAGGAATGATTTAATAGGTTGCATACTGAGGCTGCATAGAGATGGTTTAAAATTACATATACCGGTACTTTAGGCAGAAATGATTAATTAGGATCTCTAGTGACAGAACTGTCTGTTTAGAGCTAATGTTATGACTAAATGGAGTTCACATGGTTTGGGCAACTGTACAAGTGAGGTAACTATGCAGGTGGTATTGAAGGGGTGTAAAAAAACATTATCCAATGGGGTTATTGGATGTCACTCCATCAAAGTGAGTACATCAACCCAAACACATACATGTACCGTCTGTCACTTCACACAACACACAGTGACCTATTTAACCATGTTAAGACACTTACATTATGAAATGACTATACTACAATGTTGACTGACTACATTTAATATGGAGGGCGCTCTAATGTGGTTATAAAGTCGTTGAATACAGGTTCAATATGATGAGGGGAATAAAAAAGGCCCCTTCTAGCAAGTGGTCACGGAATAGACGTGCTCATTTAGACAGATCGGACTGAATTTGTTACAGTAGGTTTTATATTTCTCTCACCGTCTGTTTACCATACTTTTTCTGTTGATATTCTTTTTTTCCAATAACATTCAGTTTCATGTTTAAAATATCAATAGACCCCCTATACTATTGCTTTGTGTCCTTCATCATCATTGAAGACCTTTATACTATTACTCATTCAATTTTTTAAACTTCTTTATCACATTCATCTGTTACAGGCAAAGCATACTAGAGCAGGAAAACCATCTCAAAAGATTAGTCTTTCCGTCGATATTCATGCAGGAAAACTAAGGATTGTCAAACCTCATAAAGAAGTTCTGGATGATTCAAATGTCTTCTCTCATGAAAAAAGTTAGTCTTATTTTATTATTTTATCACAATATCATCAATGGCTTATGTTATATTTGTCACGTGATACGTCTGATGTCAACACACAGGACGTACTATAGTATGTACCGGGTATGTATGGTATTCTGAGGACTATAGAGTGAGAAACCCATAGCAAGCAGGCCAGCCTAAATAAACCTGTCAAGTTGTAATATACACAAAATAAATGATATAACAGACTGTGCATTGCTATTATAATTATATTGTATTGTAATTCATTTTAATGGAAATCTGAGTGCATGTGAACAAACTGACACAAACCAAGTAATTTTATGTACTATTTTGCTTTGCAACAGTTCAACAAATTGTTAAAAGTACAAAAGACAAGTGCCGTGTTGACATCAGAATTGAAGGTCGCAAGAAAGAGACTTATGTGTTTGAGAGTGTGCATGATCGAGAGCACTTCTGTCAGATGGTTAAGCTTCTTAAAGTACACCACAGCATGTATAGTGATGTCAGTGTTGTTTCAATATTCATTGGCACCTATAATATGGGTAAGATATGTGATCTTTGTAATATATAAAATAATTCTTTATTTTATTCTATTTTATACTTTTGTGCTAACATATGATATAATATGGACAGTTCTATTTATTTATCATAAGTTTTTTTCAAGTTTCAAAATTATCTTTAGATATAGACTTATTCTCAACTTCTAATATTTCATTAGCTGATGAGCAAAATCCGCGGATAGGACTTGCACAATGGCTCAAATGTAAAGGTTTAGGAATTTCAAGAAACCCTGGTTTAGTCGCAGTGCCACACGACATCTACGTTATTGGAACTCAAGAATGCGCAATCTCAGAGAAAGATTGGACGAACAAAATCAAAGCTACTATCAGGGACAATTTTGGATATTCAATGCATGTGGTTAGTTTCAGTATTTTTAAAATCTGTTGTTCTTTTATATTTGCTGTTAAAACTTAAGGCTGAAGCTTTACTTAGTGTATGTAAAGAAATATTTTCAGATGTCAACTTCATCTCAAATTTATGTCTAATTACCAAATCTAATGCATTATCATTGTCATCGTCATTGTCGATGTGATATCTAGATTATTACTGGTAGTTAGACTATTTGATCCATGCACTATTAAGAGAGATTATCCTTTTCATTCAAGTTACAGCAATTACTGCCGACTATCTTACCCATATCTTTTAGCAATGTGTCATAAGGTAGGGCTGATTGATGGCCAAACAAAAAGCATACAGTAGAACCTCTAATGAGACCACCCAGGAGACTGACCTCAAGTGGTCTTAATAGAGAGGTGGTCTCTTTATGGAGGTTAATAGTGGTCTCTATTTTAAAGGGTTTGGAACCACGAAAATTGGTCTTATTATAGAGGTGGTCTCTTTATAGAGGCTGTTTTATTTAGAGGTTCCACTGTAATTCAGCAGAAAACAAAAAGCATTTTAAAGGTTTAGATAACTAATATTTATCCTTTAATTAGTATTTATCATTACTAGCAGGCTAGTAACAGCTGCTTGTTGGATTTCATTTTTTTAAGTCATGTTTTTTTTTCTAATTTCTAGGTAGCCAGTGCAAGTTTGTGGGCAATAAGATTGCTAGTTCTTGTAAAAGAAGAGTATCAGCATAAAATCACTCATGTGCAGACAAGCTCAGTTAAAACTGGTAATTATTTATAATCTAATTCTACACTCACTGTTCTGCCAAGCAAGCTCCTGCCACTGTATTGACATAGCTGAAGAGACATCTTCCATTTTACTGTATCAAGTGGCCCCTGACGGGACTTGAACTCACGAACCCAAGGTTGTGAGACCAGAATGATACCATCATCCCAAGCAGCGGGCTATAATCTATTCTATGAAACATAAAACTTTTTGTACAAATCGCAAAATTAAAGGACAAGTTATTGCTGTGATATGATGTTTGTCAATGAAGTCCAGAGCACTTCTGGGTTGCACAAGATTGATACATGTATATTGTAAATATAGAGTAGGACCCTTTTATTTTGAACTATTATAATTTTAGGGGACTACTGTCTTGAACGACGCTTTTCATTTTATACTGAGTTCATTTGATCTATTACACATACCAAATACATGTATAAATTTTGATAAATATGCCTTTTTTGTTTTAGATGACATCATTATGACATTTACATGTGTATATTTCAGGCATTGCGAATGCTCTAGGTAATAAAGGAGCTGTAGGTGTATCATTCATGTTCAATGGAACATCTTTTGCATTTGTTAACTGCCACTTGACTTCAGGCGATGAGAAAAACTCAAGGTAATCATAACTTTCTTCTTTACCTTGCAATTCTATTGTAAATATACAGTTTGAAATGTTTACCTTGAGCTCTAAAAAGTTGAATTTGATTACTCTAGAAAGGATAACTCTAGAAAATACAAATGTAGTCATGTTCTTTTTATATGTATTAGTTTACTTTAGTTTACACCATAAATCACTATCCTAACCCCAAATTGTGAATAGCTTGAATATGTTATTTATTCTCAGTAAGTTTGAGTTATACGGTCAAATTGTGCATCAAGGATCGAACAGATCCAACTAGGATTCTCACAAAATCATCAGGTACTTGATCAAAGGGCAGATGTGGCATACCTACAGGTACAACTTTGCAGCCCGAGTACCCAATGATTTGTCAAATTTGTTAATGTTTTATTTAAAACACTTAGATTATCATAGGAAAGTAAATACACTACAGGACTTGAAAATGTTTGTCGTGGTACCTGTGCAAAAACAAGAGGCCCTAGTCTGTACTTATGTTAAGTGTGGAGTATACAGCAATAACGGTTATGTTAATTAAGTTCTTCCAGTTAATGGGTGCTATTAGTAGGGCCATTAAGGTACTTTATTTAAATCTTTATCTAAGTGCTAATTGGCGTTCTGTAACTGGTACAAGTCCTTTGGCAGACCAGGTAGTAATTGGATACTAATTGCTGTTTACAATGCTAACATAACATGTCTGAATCAACAAGTAATTACTTCCAGGTAGTACTTAATTGACAAATTTTGTAGTGTTTGAATACTTATCCCAATGTAGCACATACAGGTATAATACTTCCTATAAATTATGGGCACACATAATTCTAGAGCTTTCAAACCATCCTGGTTCTTTGTCAGTCCGCAGCCAATCCACCTACTCATCACGTGATGATGGTGGTGACGTTATCAGCGCAGCAGGTAGGATGTTGGTATAGATAACTGGCAGGTCAACGGCCCCCACGTTCTTCTTGAGGTAAGGCTTGAGGTGTCTAACGCGAGGAACCCACATCAGAGACACACAGAGGCAACCCACATCAGACGCCCCAAGCCGGACCTCCATAAGATCGTGGGGGCCGCTGACCTACCAGCCATCTACATCAACATAATACCCGCAATCGCTGATGACGTCACACTACCATCACATGATGAGTAGTAAAACGTCTTTCCATTTATTTTACAGTTTATCGATTGAAATAAAAAAAATACAAGCTACAAAATGTGTGACGAATTTGTATCACATTCTTATGTTTCAGGCGAAATCAGAACTACAGAGATATTATCAAAGGTTTGACCCTTGGTCCTAAAAACTTGCAAAGTTTGTTTGACACCAGTAATCAATTTCATCATTTGTTTTTCTTGGGAGACCTCAACTATCGTTTGGAAGGACTTGATGCTCAGGTATGATTTCCCATCATGTCACGTAATCAAAGTAATTTAAACATTGAAATCATGAGGCTAAAGCAATGATATTCCTTACATGTACTTTCTTACATGTACTACATAGTAAAGTATGTAGAACCAAAATGATCAATGATCCTGATTTTTAATATTCTTCGTTTCTGCATATATGTACTGTGAACTATCATCTAACATATAAATGATAAAATAACTAAATATGAACTATGCACATAATCATTCCTAATTAATGATATAGGAAATCATCAAAAATATAAGAACAGAGAGATACAAAACTTTCCCCAACTATCAAAGTCTTTTGCATCATGACCAGTTGAAGAAGTCTATTGAAAAGAAAGAGGCATTTTTAGGGTTTTGTAAGTCATGCTTTAGACATCAGACATTTTTAGTTTGTCTTTGTTCAAATTAACATTTAAACATTAATATTAAGAATATGAGAAAAGTGTATTTGCATTTTTTTCTCATAATTGTACTATATTTTTTAAAATGAAAACATGTATTTCGTATCTCTTCCTCTTTTTATAAAGGTGAGGGAGAAATATCCTTCCCTCCAACATATCGATATGAAAAAGGAGCAATAGAGGAGTCATACGCTTGGCAAAAATTTAAAAAAACAGGAGTGAGTCACTTTTATGTGTATTTAACATAACATGAAAGGTGTTTTTTTTCCAATATATTTTAAGTATTTTTATGCAAGCTAAAAGTATGGTACAAGTACAAGGCACTTTTTATGAGTATATGTGATATGTGTACAGTGTTATTCATGTATTTTTGTTGTTTTAGGTCAGAATTAATGTACCTTCGTGGTGTGACAGGGTGTTGTGGAGATCATACCCAGAGACAGAAATCACTAACACAGCTTATGGTCGGTATTTTCATCTGTATTAACAAAATTTCTGCTATTTTCATGTTTTTCTTTTATAACCAAACACAGAACCTCACTATTGCCTGAAATAATTATATAAGGCAAATTTTTCTTATTTATTACCCATGTTGAAATTGAAAGGTTGAATATATTATGTAAAAAACAAAAGAATATATTGTTAATGCTGTATGAAAACTGAAATTGCGTACTAAATTGTAATCAATGCCAGAGGAACCGCATTGGGTGTAAATATCATTCTTCTTGTAGGTTGTGTACAAGAAGTCATAGCAAGTGACCACAAGCCTGTGTTTGCATCTTTCGATGTGGGTATTATGTCACAGTATTATTCACCCACTGGTAGTCCCACCAAAACAAGGGACATGCAGATCATATTTGAGCTGGTGGAGGCTGAGGTGAAATGCCTTTTTTTATCAAGATACATTAATTTCAGTCAAGATTTTTCTGCACTCCACTGTATGGGTATAAATTTCATCATGTCTTTATTTTTGGAGACAGACTTGGTACTTTATAATGCATGTACTTGTTAAGAGTTTCATCAATTATTCTTAGAATGCAAATGTATCAACAACAGCCTTTCATATTGTTTCAGGTAAAAACTAGCTCTAAGGAACACTTTATGCTAGAGTTTCACTCCCCATGTTTAGAAGCAGTCATTCGGAGCACTAGAAATACAGCTTTCAATCAGTATGTTCCAGGCTATTGTAACCCAAGGTGGCATTCTAAAGATTTCCCTATTGTAAGTGTATAATCTGACTGACATGTCCTTTTGAATATACATAATACCATTAGCCTTAATGAAGTGTGCATTATGTTGGTTCGAAACAGAATACATGTAGTATCATTATGTGTTTTTTGTTACAAGCGGCAGATAATTGACACAGAATGTTACTTTTTAGTTAATACCAATAATTGATGATCAAGACTATTTAGAAGACCAACATCTTCTAGTAGCAGTCAAAACTCTTGACGGTATGGAATCCTATGGAGAATTTGTTGTCTCTCTCGCTTCAAGATTTTCTATTAGGCCAACTAGGTTTGAACAGATTTTAGTTCATCATGGAGAGGTTACTGGAAAAATAAGGTTGGTATAGATTAGTGATTGGATCTTTTTTAAACATAATTGATTTTTTGATTGAAAATTCCATCATAAAGGTATTGATTGTCCACTTATTTCATATTTTCCGCTTGTGTTGAGTAACTGCAGAAACAAGAAATTTCAAAGTATCTTTCCATATTTATAGTGGGACATTCCATGTAAAAGCAAAGGAAGGATCAGCACGAGCAATCAGAGAGTTCAAGAGAAGAAGAAGTTTTGGTAAGTAAGATAATATGGGACATTACACAATGCCTGTATGTAAGGAGAAAGATGCAATGTTGGTATTAGCCTGGGTATTCTAGACATTGAATTCTTGTCTTTACCCTCATTCTTATATCAAGTTACATGTATGTATAAACATGTAATGCAAATGTTCCGGTTTTGAGTAAATAGACATTTGAAAATTTCTATCACAGAAGCAGATAATATACTTTTTTGTAGCTTTATGAAAGTATAGAACCGTGAAAAGTGGTCTTATGATAGTAGTGGTCTCAATAGAGAGGTGGTCTTAATTGGAGGTTCCACTGTAGTAAGGTTTTTTGCTTTTATGTAAAAAGTATGAAAATAATCACATCAATAATACTATAATGTATTTATAACATACATGAAGAACCTATTCAAGGATGTCATATTCCACATTTTGATGTTTGATGTTTTTATGAAAGGCAGATATATGTATGTGACTGACAAAACTGGTATGTGAAATAGAATGAAATACATTGCATATTGAGCATTTTAGATAATTATATCTATATTGCCTGTTGTATTAATCTATGGTCATGTTTGAAATGATTTATGATTTTTTATGACATATAATGACATGGTAATGTTATTTATATATGTACCGCTGATGTTAGAACTTTTTGCAAACAGTATATCAAATAGTATTGAAGTTTCAGATTTATCCTTATTTATTGCATGGCTTCTATCATCAGGATTAAGCATGATAATCTTTTGATAGTATATTTATTTTCCAAATACTATCTACTCTAACATCTTACCTAAGATTGACAAATTACTACTATTTTTATAACAAAATGCAATTGTTTAATCTTGACCATATTCTATCAGTAAGCATTTTCTATTTTCACAATAATCTTTGCTTTTTTAAAATAAATGTACAATTTTATAATCTCAAAATTCTTATTTGACTGATATCTGAGCTTATCATTCTTTTTCATGTAATTTTATTGGTTATCATGATCCAGAAGTATGCGATAACCCGGAGAGGGTTATCACGCCTCTTCGAATAGGGGTGATACCATGATTATCATGCTTGTACTCAGCCGGACTGGTTTTTCACATTTTTTAAAACAGTGTTGTAATTATTTAGAAAAGAATGATAAATACAAAACCGACTTCGTTGTACAACATGAATTGTTTTATCAGTATTCGTTCTTGTGATACGCCACAAGAACTCAACGGATAAAATAATTCATATTACAAACTTACCTGGTTTTGTCTATTTATCTGTTGGGCTGGCAAGTGGCAATGTAATTTTGATAAAATTCATCTCATTCATGATTCATCCATGTGAAGAAAGAGTTGTAATAGACATTTTAATGATTTTTATTTGAATGCAGTCAATGAATTGATTGCTATCCTTTCATTAAGTTGATCATAGTTAACATCATGCATGTCATGCATACTATCATACATACCATAAAACCGTAAAAAGCCTAACGAAATGAAGAATGAAGTGAATATTTAATATGGGAGTGTGATGGTTTTTGCAAAACAAATTGCGTATGCACTGATTGTTTAAGTTTTGAAAAATATTAGAAACATTAAAAAAACGCACATGTCCTAGCATGTACTTCACAGTTATCATCAGTATATGTTCTCACTTTGTATTCTTATTCTACAGAAATCATCTACCAGGACACGTCAAGCATGAGTTTCCGTGAATCTCGAGATTCAAAATTGGCTACTGCACAACAGGCTCCTGCAAATCCAATATCTCGCTTGCAGAGAAAGAAATCAAACTCTATGGAAGACTTATCCAAGTACAAGATAAAAGTGCATGAGCCGGAAAGGTGGTCCACAACTGTCAATGATGAGCATGTGTTTTCAATGTCTCATTCATCATCGGCAACAAACTTACCTCCTAGGAATTCTTCATCATCTTCCTCACACCTAGATCTTCCTCCTACTTCAAACCTTCCACCTCGTGCAAGACCAAGACTTGGCCAGTCAAGTTTAGCACCACATTCTTCTGTGCTTCCTGTATCTTGTTCAAAATCAGACAGTGCCGCAAAGAAAAAAGGCATAACAACGAGTAAAAACATTGAATTGGACCCAAGGCAAAAAGTACAAACTTTTAATGCAATGCCAGATGATAGTTCTGACATACAGCTAACCAATGTAGCAAGTAATTCTACAGCAAATCCTCTATTAAGGAGGGATACTAAGACTGAACGACAGAGTGTGAATAGACAGACGCCTCATTGGATGATTAAATTTGATGACAATCCTGCCTATGTTGGAGTTGAGGAGTATCAGAACAATAATGATATTTCTGCCTCAGTAACAGGGAGTACAGTATTGAAAAGAGATGAGCAAAGGTCCAGTGTAGAGAGTGATGATAGTGCACTTGCCCCACCAATGCCACCAAGAAACTACAAAGAGGTCAGTTGCACTTCATTCTTCTTGTAGGAAATATACTTTTTATATGTGTTGTGTGGTAAACCCTGTCTATCTTTTATCTATCTTAATACATTATTGTATTGCACATAACTGCACATAACGTGTGGTTTCAGTGGCGTAATAGTTAGAGGTTGCGAATTCCAAACGAAATTTACCTCTGTGATGATTTTGCGTTCCATGCAAGTCAGGCTGCAAGTCACCAAACAGCTATGTGGTACATGTGCCATTAAATTTCCGATGTGTGTCCGACAGTGTGTCACCACTGTTGACTACATCATACAAGATGGTCACAACACCAAGTACGAGGCTCGGAAGCCTCATTATAAGGCATGCCTCGTGTAGTGGAGAGTCACCCCACATAAAAGAACTCACCTAGTTTATTTTAGTTAACCATTTATATCTTACCTTCGACATTGTTCACGAGAATCACTTCACATACAACTGACAGATGACTAACTTATAGTAGATATCATGATTAAGATTAAATAGCTAGTGACTATCAAATTCTACACTCTTTATTATGTTGCATGTTCGCTTCATTATTTTGCCTGTATACATGTAATTCTCATTTCTCATGTTTTGCTTACAGAAAGACCGGATGTATGTCACGCTAGAAGCTCCTCGTAGTATTAGTGAATGGCTTCTGAATCTTGGCATCCCACAGTACATACAGTTATTTCACAATCATGGGTGGGATAATATAGATTTCATCATTCAATTGACCCGAGAAGACCTCGTGGAAATGGAAATTCTAAATACTGAGCACCAATCTAGAATAATGCAAAGTGTGCGGGACTTGAAAGTAGCTATGGACAAATAATAGATTGACAATGTGACACAATTGTTTGTTAATATTTGAACGTGGGAGACGCTTATGGAATAATTTTGACTTAATATTGACTTTGCTACATAATACTGTTACCTCATTGTTATAAAATGTCTGTCTTCCGTATCTAATGATTAGTTATTTTTTATGCGCATATACCAGTAGGTCCAATGATTTATACACTTTTACAGAAGCTGACTTTGTTTGTATGATCTGGATTGAGACCATTGCTATTCGTATACCTAACTGTGATGATATAGTTCTTATATATTACTAGCGTGCATGGATTTGTAAACGTTAGTAGATACTTTTAGTAGTGTATTAACTTCCAGTGGAATGGAAAAATTTTATACTATGATAAACTTGACCATTTCATAATAATGTTATGTATGCTATGAGTAGCTGAATAACCCCTACTTGAATATTTACACGGGTGATGATTTGAGGTAGAAATCTATTTTTGATTGATTCTCAAAAAACCCAGCCTTTTTTTCTGGTGATCAATTTTGCTGGTCATAAAAAGAACATGTTTAGAGCATATGTTAAGGTTAACGGCACCACCTGAAATGTGAATGAAGATTTACAGCCGTGGGTGCATTGTGACCATGTACATGTACAGTTCAAATTGTTTCAGTCACATTTTTGTGGGTGATAAAATGTGATATATTGAATGGCATGACTTTTATACATGCATGTAAGTAAGTTCCTCTCAAATAATTGACTGTCACCTCGTACACCCTGAGGGATATTCAAATAATCAAACTGGGCTATTAATCAGCAATGTATGGTTTATGTCTTTACCCAGTTATATGTACATTGTGTAAGTGTAAGAAAATCACAAATCGACTGCTTGTTATATTTTTGAATATGTATTACTTGTATTTGAATTTTCCATGACATTTTATTGAGGGTTTTGGAAATATGCCATTTATTACATATGATATTGACTGGCTGTCCATACAATGCTTTTGTGTCTTGTCTCATGAAGTATACTTGAACCATTATGTCAGTCTAGCTTAAAAAGTGCTAAGGGACTGCTTAAATTACATTTCTGCAAAGGAAATATATTTTTCACTTTGCAAATAACATTTATTCAAATCTAGAAATGTAATGCAATATTAGTCAATTACAGCAACATTTTGAGTTGTCATAGAAGTTAGAACACTTTCAAACTAACCAATAAGTTTTTGTTTGGTATTTCTTGAAGTTTATTACATTTGATTATAAAAATGCATGACTTGTGATATTGCTAGCTCTAATTTAATATAGAATTAAGAAAATACACTGCACTAAATTTTGTACAAAATTTTGTGCAATTCAATTTTTTCATTGCCTTAATTTTATGTCACTTACTGATGCTGCCTACATTGAAATAAACACTGATAATTCAACACACTTGAAATTCATTTTTGATTATTATTATTGTCTACCAGTGAGGGTGATGTACATGTATGTAGTTTTTTAAGACAAGTTATGTCTAGATGCAGGTTTTGTTTTCATTTTGCAAAAACTCACTACTCGTCCTATAAATATGCTTAATCAAAGTAAAGAATATTTGTAATCATAACCATGTAATGTTGCATGTTTTTATTATTAGTTATTTGGTTACAAAGTGATCAATTATATTACAGCAAAGTATGGTTGATACAATACGTCTGTTAAAATTAACTTGCATAATATATTAAGATATTTCCATATACACTGTACCTGTGCTTTATTATATAATATTGAGTCACAATAATTTGCTTGTTAACTTGTTTTCCAATATTTGTATTTTACTTGTAAATTGTATGAAAGATATGTTATAATTATGAGAAAAATGCATGATGTTCATTTGTGCAAAGGTATCTGCTATGCAGATGTTTTAATATATTAAGATATATTTTGCGAAAAGTTTATATAATTTAGAAATGTTCTTTAATAGTTTGTTTACAATAATGAAAATACATTATGCTAAGGAAAAGGAAAGTGTTTGGTTGTGTTACAAACAGCTGCAGCATTGGGATATGTTACATTATCTAAATAGATAATAGAATGCTCATAATCATTATTTGGTAGTTTATTAATCATGGCTTCAGTTTTCTAAGTAAATGCTTTTATTTCTATATTTGCTCAAATAAACAGAGATATTTTGAAACTTTTGTTGGGTTGAATGCAATAATCTTTAAGTGTAAGAAAGTTTATCACAAAAGTCAATTAATAGCCACAGTGCAGACATCCGTTGTGTGCCACATGGACTATTCCCATTATAATTTTCATTGTCTTATCAAAGCATTATCTACTGTAAAATATAAAATTCCCACTAAAATATTATGTCAAAGATATATATAAATTATATTATATTAATTTTTTCATCATATTGTACTTGTCAAATGTTTAACATATGTAGAAGTAAAAACTTGTTTGTTCACTATCACATTTCCTTCAAAATTACCAATATGGTGTTACATTTATCAAATGTCTTTGGTCTTATGGTGTCAATAACTTCCTTATCAAACTACACCATTTTCACACCGTGTTCTCAACTCACTATGCCACGTTTTATAATAAAAGGACACATCAAGTTTACTCTCTTCAAATAGTGGGTGGATTGATAAGTGAATATAGACTAGCTTGTGTTGAGAGTTCATGCTCAAACACAGAAGGTTTAATCCTATTTCATGAATTTCTGGATAGTTAAATACTAATTAAATGTAACAAGTGATGCACATATGGATTTTATAATGATAACATATTTGGCTTTGGCATGGTTATCCTTTGGTGCTGTGCAAGGAGCGCATCTTTGGTTTGAGACTGCACCCCCTCAAGAGGTGTGGGATGACCCATGTTATATGGTTGTTTATGGGTAAGTACATTGACAGGCACAAGCAAGAGTAAAATGTACTAAATCTTTTGATAATCTTAATCTCAATAGTCAGCAATTGTATAAGAATATGAATACTTTAAAGTAGTACTGGTTGACACAATGTGGTGGTAAAGCAAACGTTTTAAATAATAAGCAGTAATTGACTTCTTTCTGTGATAAATAGATGTATGTAATGAAACATTGACCTTTTTTTCAGCAAAAATCGATTTGAGCGTTATGATCTGCATTTCCCCTCTCATTGTCGTGAGGGTGGAGTGGTTTGGTTTGGGACCACAGGCAGACTGCATTTTTGGCAATATCTTGACTTGGAAACTAAGCAAGAATTCCAGGTACTTTTATTCTGAGTTTATGTAGAAACAATGCAAATTAATGATGTTTATATGAAAGATTTCAATTGCAGCCAAATGGTGTCACTTGCAAACTATTGCCATGGTAGACTCGAGCATAACTGTTCTGATATTATAATTGTGTACATGAAAAATCCACTGTTTTGTCAGGGTCTACTAATTAGATTTTAAGTTCCCTCGTCACTATTGTAGTTTTTTGTTTTGTGGATTCACATTGCTTCTTTGATCCACCTTGTGATTATATTCTTTTCTCAATCCACCATCTTAACCATGTCCCAGTCTATAATCAGGGCCAAGTAGAGGAACCTCACACTGAGAAGAACATTGAAAAACTAGAGCACGTCCAACAGAGCAGTATTTCGGTTGAGATGTAGAGTGGGCAGGCAGGCCAACCCTCTGAATGAGGAATAATTAGGGCCTTCTCTCTCACAGATACCTATACAAATAAATTAAAAAAACAAGCAAAACTATTATCTGATGAATTATTACATGATGTATTTTGATGTTAAGGGTTACAGTTATTTCATCATCTCAGGGGCATCTGTGTTCATCTAGAGGATGTCATCAGCATGGATGGCCACTTTCTTGTTCACTATTTGATACATAAGTGCTAGTCGGTGATTTTTCAGGCAGCTGTCTGATCATGGTGGTATCATTGCTGTAGAAGGTCGAATAGTCACTCAAGGCGAATCGTGCTGCTCTATGTTGGACTTGCTCCAGTTTTGCAATGTTCTTTTTGTATGTATGTTATGATGTTCACCTGATCATTCAGCTTTAATATTGTGTACACTGTTGCCTTCCATCATAGCCACTTATGAGCAGTTATGGATCATTTATGTATCACATTCGATTATATTGATATCAATTTCTTCTGTTCCAGTTTTGTCTAACTGGAGGTGTGCCAGACATCTTTCAAGGGTGGTACAATTATGCAGGACATCACTTAGAACCAATGGTGCCTCCTGTCTGGTACAGTATGTATAAAACCACTGCTTTAATTAATCCCCAATCAATTTAAAATGGCAAGCGTATAAGGGTTAATAATTGGAGGGTAAATTGTTTGTCAAGAACAAATACTTTTACATTAACCAGGGTACAGTTACCTTTGAAACACAATGGTTCCTTGTAATGCTGTGGTTGAAATTTCATCAACATCTTCAAAAGATTCTAGTCAATTAGAGGACTACATTAAATAAAACTGCATCCATATTGTATTTTATAACATCCAGTATGAATTTCAATTCTGTAATACTTTTAGTGAGACCAAGATGGCCCGAAACATGCAAGAAATCCATTAATGGGACCATGGACTTAATGTTTGAGACAGTAATGCTAAGAGTCCACTATTATGTTTGGTTTACATTTAACATTACGGAGATTGAGGATTACCAGCCAAAACCCCAACCACCTACCAAGGTACGTAGGTAAAATAATTCAACAAATAGGTACATGTACAAATCAGAACTTAAAAGTACAGTACTTACACAAAAATAAAAAATTCTAGAGTAGCAGTGATTGATTGTTGGAGATTGAGACAATATACATTTCCTCTATATTCTAGAATGATATTGTTACAATTTGCATTTGCATAAAAGAGAGACATTTGATTTTACTAATGCATATATTTTTCCATTTGTTAGCCTTGGAGTATTGAAGGAGTAAAGTCAGAAGATGCTTCATCATTTTTCAAGAAGAAAGAGAAAGAAATTGAAAAGAAAAAGGATATTGGGGACGTTGACATTGAGGAAGAAGATGAAGATGATATTTTGGCTGATATTGATCTTGATGATGGAAGCTTTGACTTTTGGTAGGCAAGGTAAACATTCATGGCCCTCACATTATTCATTATCAAAATATTCACTGGGCCAATAAAAATAAAATAGCCGTTAAAAATATATGGATAAATATTTTTAGAAATTGAAAGTTATAAGGGAGTGTTCATAAAGTACTGGGGGTCGAAAAGTTTTAACTATGCCAGGTGGAGAACAAGGAAAGTTTCAACAATCGAGTTTGGAAAATTACCAAACCCCCTTGTACTTTATGAACACATCCTAAATACATTGTTTTAACATCTCAGTCATTCAAATCCAAAATTTATTTGGACACAGGCAGAGATCAGGTTTTTGGAAAAGGGGGGGAGGGGGGGGCGCACTTAAGGGATTTCATGAAAAAGAAAAAATTGTCCTATGAAAATGAAAATTTGTTTCATTCAGAAACATTTTGTTGCCCAAGTATTTTGGTGGGCGTGCGAATCTAAATGACCCAAACCACACCCACCCTGGATCTGCCTATGGAACAGACCCTAATTATTCCTCAATACGGGGATGTGGCCTGGTTGCCCAGTCTATTTCTCAACTGTCTCCTCCAGGCTTTTCTATCATTTGGATCTGTTTGATCCATACCTAGACACTGAAGAATAGTTGTTAATAAATTCTAAAGCCTCATATACACCTAACCTCTCCCTGTGCCATCATATTATCTTAAAAAATAGAGAACATTTCCATGTTAAGGGACCTTGCCCATGTTAAAGAAACTTTGAATTTCAGGGCCGTAGGCACTTGAATGGTCATCTAGTTTATAGATAAACCTTAATTTGTGATCTACAGGTGGAGGAAGATACTGACACTAATGGATTTTATTAAGTAATGATCGAAAACATTTATTTCCAGGGCGCCAGACACCAGAAACATCACATTTGGTAAATCACAGAATGCTACTTTGTAGACAGCAAACATGTTTATGTTGTCACAAACTCACAAACATAAAATTTGACAAAGATGTTCATACCCCAAAGTTTGTGTTATTTTTAATTATTTCTATTGTTAGTTCCAGGAATAAAATTGTCAGGTTATAAATTTCTATTAGTACATTTAAAAGGAATTGTAAGTTATTGAAATTGGATGAAACGTTCACATTTCTGGTCACTTTTTTGAAAATACCATAGTTTTAAGGTAGAAATATTCAGGGCAAAAAGACAAAGCTCCTTATTTGTTCACAATGTATTTATTTTAGCAAATTGATTTTTATCTACCAGTATGTTGTGAAGGGATTACCTTAATTGTGTACAAGTGATATATTTCTCATTATGCATTTACGCATATATACATGTATCTAAGTTTATGATTAGACATTACAGTAATGATTACCCAATCACGATCTGCCAACTGTATCACATTGCTTCAACTGTCAGTCGGTGTTTGGAGAGTTTAGCAATGTTGGGTATTGCTGATTTTGTGGACTAATTTTCAATCATTTATATTCATGTAAGAATGGCATAGATATGGCAGGATGAAGATGATAATGTATTCTTCCTAACCCAATGCCTCCTAGCAACATAAATTGTTTTAACAGACGAAATAGAGGATGGAGATTTTGTGGACCTAAGTAATACCATGTACATGTTATTGCCTGCTAGTCACGTTAATATTATTGTAGTATTGTAAACAAAGTGAACCTGGGCTCACGACCTCTCGTCAGGTAACACACACTCGACGTGGTAGAGAGTTTCAGGGACAAAGAGAGACTAGATGATTAAGGCTGTGTGAGAGCAAAAAATAGTATCAAGGCGGCAACAGGCCTAAGAAGCGGTGCGCAATACTGATACTGGCCAAGTCTAAACAAGTCTGTTCTACACATAATGACTGGTCTAGTGTGAACATTAGACCATGAGTTTGATTCCACGGCCTTTCAAATAACTTTACAAGCCTGTCACTGAAATTTCCTTACAAAGTCAACAACAGATACGGATATATAATCCATCTAACAATTCATAAGTCTGCTCAGTTCATAACAGTGAAAATTATCGTTCATCTGAATTCAAATACTCACAACATGGTGTACTAGCTCCCAACACCGCTTTACAACACTCATGTTGAAGATATTTCTCCAACACCGAATGACAGTTGAAGCACCGTGTGTATTTATGTAGTTAGGTGTACCTTCCTTTTCAAATGCATACCCATATGACTTTTTGTGAAAGACTGTAATTGAATTTTGCTGTGTAAGATTGTTCAGATTACTAATAGATTGGCTTAAATAAAAATTATTACTAGTTATAATAAACATAATGTACAAAGAAGTAAATTGTAGCCATTTCAAGTGGCCCTTTAGTTTAATTATAAGAAATAATAAATTGAAAGGATAAAATGGCAAATACTAGTATGTAACTTTGTAACAAGCAATGTGTGACTTTATGCACTCTGTTTTACAGAAGCTGGATGATAGATCTTGTATGCCTGCGAATTTGTAATAAACTTTTAGTAGTGTTTTTTTTTGTTCCACTTCTTACAAGCTGCAATATACTTTTCACTCTACACATACCATATACGACCATCCAGAAGCCCAGGGCCGTTAAATTGAAATTATCTCAAACTATGGGGTCGTCCATTATATGAGATTGCATTTTTTACTACATAATTCGGAAAGACATTTAAGAAAAAGAGGGGGGAGGGCTGTTACACGTGGGTGGCCACATGGACGGTCGTATACAGTATTCATTTTCATTTCATTTGGGAAATATTTGAAGCTGCTATTTAGGGATATGTAAATAGGAAATGAACACTGCTGAATTTTTCAAAAGCATGAACATATAATACATGTACAAATTTGGACTACTCAATAGTATTCATCTTTATCTTTCCACATTCATAGTGCGAAGTATCAAGGGTCCTGACACCAATCATATTCAACTATCGCTGGCCAATGCCAGGGCTGCCAACTACTCATTGGCCATTTCTGTACTCAGGATTGGTTTAAGTATTAGAATGCACATCAGATACACCATGATAATTTGAATGTAAGGAAAATTATTACACATAATAGCATAATTTTTTGTTAGGTGATTAGCCATTCAAAATAAAATTGCATAAAGAAAACATTTTCATTAATCAATAGAACACACATTTTACCTTGACAGATCTTGCGCATTAATATTTTGGACAGCCTAATTTTCCATGTGAGCAAGTAAAAAAAAAAAAAAAAAATTTAAACCCTCCCATCAGTCCTGAAACTGGTTCATTTAGGTAATCAGTTTTGTTAAATTAAATTTGATTATGGTGATCATAGTTTATGTATGGTTACGAACCTACATCAAAAATCTTGGCCAGTTGGTGGCAATTTACTTGATATTATTTAGAGTAATGTAAAAAAGTATTTAATAAAAAAAAAAAAAAAAAATTGTGAGCAAGGTATTCATTTAGATTGGCTTCGGCACAATGAACAAACATGCCAGGTCCCAAACAGACATTGATTGAAATTTTTAAAATACCATTTTAATATTGAGCAACATAAATTCTTGTTTTCAGGGAGAAAAAATCAGATGTTCGAAACCACACCCATCTTTTACAGAACAATCACGTATATTTTTTTGTAATTAATTTTATTCTGCATGCATTCATCCATACACACTAACAATCATACATCAAACAAACAGTATATCACAATTCAAGTTTGATCTAGCAATGGCTTCAACAATACAAACTGATGTAAAATTACATCGACTGGATTGCACAACAATTTAACACTACTGTTCATACCAAAACAACATTAGCCAATATTGAATATGTAGAAAATGTAAATTAACATGAAAATTTCAATATAACTTAGTGCATTGATATTACCATATACGACCAAGTGCCCACCCTAGCATAACAGTCTTCCCCCTCTTTTTCTTAAATGCCCTTAAGAATTATGCAGTAACTGCACTCTCGTACAACAGCCCACTCCCCAGTTTGAGAAAATTTCACTTGTATACGTTAATGCTTAGTTCACAAAGATCGGTAGATAGCTGGGGATATTGGGTGATCAGGGGTCACCGTGGTTTGAAGACATTTTCTGACATTGGACAAACAACTGAAAACTCATCCTCTGGTCACCATATGGCGTCTGTTTCCAAAAGAAGCTTTCAGTGGGCCAGCAAGGTAGCAAATATCAGCGGGACATCAACATACTAGTTGGCCGGTTATCTTACAATACCTGTGAGATAACCAGGCTATACACTGACTATGTTAAGAGATTTTAGGATTTGATTACCAGCCGATATTGACGGACATGTTAACAATGTCACAAAGATATGTGGCCTGTTTATAAAATTGAACGGATACCAGTGAATTTTAACTTTGTTAAAACTCTCATGGTGCCTCTCTGATGTGAGCCCCAGCCACTGGCCAACTGTCTGGCTGTAAACTGGACCAAAATGGGTAAAAATCATACTGGAAGTACATCACAAGCCTAACTGGAAGCGGTTGTGAACTAAGCATGAATCAACATTAGAATATGAAATCAAACTAACATTTCACCTTCATAATTATGAAATCACAATGACAAACATAAAAACAATTGATATAAAAATAGTTCAATTTCAAACAAATTAATTTGAATATTTGTTGAACAACATATTTTGTACGATAAAATTTAAATATTCTCCAAACATAAAAATTATCTGCCAAAAGTTGTGTGATAAAAGAAAAGTCCACACAGGCAGCCACATTAACATTTGCATATTTCAAGCTTATCATAATCTTGTCTCTTTAACTACTTTTCGGAAGTAAAAATTTCCCGACATTTCTGTTTAAATGGTATACATTATCACAAGGCTTATACAACGGTTATGCTCAGTGAATGAAGAAATTTGATTTATAGAAACAAGATGTGTTTTGTGTATCTTAAAATCCCATTATTCGAACAGGGGCTGATAGAAAAACTAGAACAATCTAAATACTCTGAAAAGAAAGTTTGCTATATAACCATCAAAACATGTGGCGAGAAGAAATGACAACAGGATGATTTTCGCCTCAATTACATGCTACACCTCTGCAATGTTAAATATCATTATTGTCTGCCATCGAGTAATAAAGGTTATAACTTCATGTGATGTGTTTTCGTTAACAATAAAGCATGATGTTCTCTTAGCATAATAGTATAATGTATATCAGTCATGTGAAAATCATCATAAATCTTAATTTCCTTGTACTTACACACTGAAAAGGGATCATGACACTAGTTTCTACAGAACAAACATTTTTATGAATGAGCATAACCTTTAACCTTTTAGATCAAAGATCTATCACCAAAGCATTCATAATCAACTTTCTTAACACATGACATGTATATTGCAAATATCAAGTATTCACAATTCCGCGACAGTTTGACACAAGCTGTGTGTTGAAAAATAAATTCATTCTTCCCAAAGAAAAAAATCAATCACGATAAAAACCACTATGGCTTATCACGAAGTCCTCTTCAGAAATTTCTTTATACTCGTCACATTCATCAAATCACTCAACATATCAGTTTGTTTCTTCATTTTGTCAGAAAAATAACTTATAAATGCAAAATAAAATCTCATCTTATAACAGTCCGACCGTTGCCATTTGGTATTTTATTGTTACTTTCCAGTTTAATGATAGATTGTTCAAACTGTTCTAGAAGTTCAGCAAGGATGCGTTTCTTGAACCGTAATGCTTCATGAATAATACTCCTGACAAACAAGCACTTCATATCCAGAGTTCCTTGTAAAGTGTTCAAGTAGTTGAAGAGGTTATCATAATCTGAAAATAAAACTTATTATTAGCACAGTATATGCACCTAAAATTACTATTACAGCAAACATATTTTCCTATTTCCAAGCATGATAAAACTTTTGAAATATGATATTTTAAATATTATTATATTATAAAATGAAAAGTGAAAAACAAATAAACTAGGGCTTACTTTTGCCTGGCCGTTTCACTTCTTTTATTATTCTCTGTCTGAGCTCACGGTTGTGTTCAGCGTTTTCTTTATGTGACCGGTTTGTTACTGCACTGTTGGGCCGGATGTCACCATTAGTCATAATGACATCATCAATCAAAATTGTCGATGCTTCACTGTCATCTTCTACTGAAGATGTATCTGACAGATCAGATGCCGATGACAGATGATTGGTGAGTGGGTTTACTTCAGTGCTGATTTTCTTTTCCGCTAAAAAGAGTAGATTAATAACAAAACGTTCCCATATTGGTGAATAAAAATACAAACAAATCAATATACATTATCAGGACACTGGTTATCTAACATATTGCCAATGGATTTCATGTTTTTACCAGTTCAATTTGTTACCAGTCAGTATTTGTGTCATATCCGCACATATTTTTCACAAAAACATGGTGCTCTTTGAACATCATAAAGTGGTGAAATTTATTTGTACATATTGTTCATATATTTGCATTTTCTGTTAGTCAAGTACTAAAATGCTATGATAAAACGTTATTTAAGAGTGATTTATTGTAAGTATCTGATCACACTGGCACCAATACCAGCCATATTGCAAGTTAAAACTTTAGGCACTAGCAAAAAACTTAACCAGCATTCATGAAAGTTAAATTTAAACCCCAATTATCAATAGGAGGATCATTATGTTCTATATGGCTCACCAGACCTATATAATTTATTTAGTTGGTATATTGTACTGATTAAATCAAACATGATTGAAACAACACACATTTGGAGTTATTACTTATCCTTCTCACATAGGCTGATGATGGTGATAGGTGAGTTGAAAAAACAATTTAAAGACAAGTAATACATTATAATAAAATGTATAATATATCAAAAGTATGTACCTGCTGCTGCATCGCCTGCTGCCATCTGCTCTGGTGTTGGTGACATGAGACGTGATGCGGGCACATCTCTTGGCAGGGGACCGGGCTTGCGTTTGTTAGGTCGTGGTGATGAAGGTGATTCCATCGAGGCTGCTGCTGCTGATCGCTTTTTACTGGATGATTGACCAGGCATAGCCTCATCTGCTTCGTCGATAAGCAAGTTCTAAAAATAGTGAAAAATACACTTATTGAAATGTTTAGAATCTGTGATTATGACCCAAAGTTTTCGTCTTGATTTTCGTAGGTGAGGTCCACTAACTGTAAATTCACTATGAAAATAAAAATAAAAAAAATGTCTTGTACATGTCCTTCATGAACGTTGTATATATTTCCAAAAGAAAAATACTGCGCATTTAAATTCTAAAAAAATATTCATAACTAAAACTGAACATTCTAAGCATCGCATTGTTTTTATACTGTGTACTTAGCCACTGATTGATATCAGGTCTATGAATTAAAATTTAGCAGACCAAAATAAAGACATTTTTAATATGATTAAACATGTACTCCAAAGCTACATACTATCTTTAACGAAGTGCAACTGTGAAGAAGGGCATCAAATTATTTGCCCCATTATTGTGTCAGCTCCCGCATGTGGCATACATTTATACATAAATGATGAGTTACAAAATGACACAAAAGTTTAATTAAGACATTACAATGGGAATGTGCTCCTTTTTCCCCACCAAAATATTTGATTTTCATGGGTTTTTGTCCCCGTATATTCAGCATCGGCGCACATACAAAACCCACAAGATCATTTAAGTGGGTCCTCCCTTTTCCAAAAACCTGGATCTGTCGCAGGTATAATTTTCCTCTAAAGCAAAATAACACTTAAATTTTTTAATTCATTCAAATTGTAAAAAACCTTTTTTGTACCTAGGTTCATCTCTTCACCTTTATCAACAATGATTTGACAAATAATAACCAGTACCTTGTTCACTTTGAAAGGATTTCCAAATGTATGCTGACGAACTGGGGTCACTTCCAGCTCCCTCAATGGTGAAGGCATTCGCTTAAGGTATTCCTGGTAGTTACCCATTACTTGAACTGGCTGATTGTGGAGTATCTCTGCAAAAGAGGAAAAGACAAAACTATTTGACATAAACCATCTAGAAGCTGGGCACAAACACTATATAAAAATACCACACTGTCACGAAGCAAAATGATTTTTGAAAACACTACAGAACTCCCAGAAAGTTTAAATATAACAAATAATAATAAAAATAACTTTCACTTCTCCATGAGGAATAAAACCCACAGCACATAATGCTCTGCATTTCTTTTATATAAAATTAATCACTGATATATTCAATTTAAGAGCATCATATTTTTTTTTCATGTTCCTGCCAATAAAATTTAATTGAACTATACTTCAGAGCAATCATTGATTTGTTTTGATCCTATTTGTTTGTGAGACCCTATTCAAAATTCAGTTTATACAGTATACCATAAGGCAAATGACATCAGGTAAAATAAGTTTGAAAACCATGTGGACCCAGTCAAATTGACACAATAACAAATACCTTCATGTTGAAGTTTGCTGGCACTGTTCAAGAAATTTGACCTCATTCTTGTAACCTGATCAAGCAGGTCCTTGCGGGTAATGTCATATGGGTTTCTAAAATGAAGATGAAACCTTCATTACACCAATATAAACAATATTAGATAATCATTATCTAGAAGAATATGTATACAATCATATGAATATATTTTATTGAAATGTAAATATTGAATGATATTGTTTACTTGTATGTTTGACGTGGCATTTCACTTCCAGGAATGGCAAGAATAAATGCATTGTAGTCTGTCAGTTCTTGCTTTAAGTATGACATGTTCGTGCCATAATATTCTAATAATTGCTTAAAATCTTTCCGTTGAAGTATTGAGGTCTGATTCTTTTGAATAACCTGTAAACAGACAAAATGACGGAATTCCAAAATTCTTACTCAATATTATCAAAGTGAGGAAAAAATGTTGATGAATATTACCACACATTTTTTAATAAAAACAATGCCTTGATAGATGAACAAATTGCAAGACTTCATTATGTATTGAATATTTTAGAATTAGCTACCTTGATGCCTTCACAAATAGGTGGGCCTTTAAGGCCCACTGAAGCCACCAGTCTATCATGCTCCACCTTAGCTTGGTTCTTGAGCTTCTTTAGGTAACTGACGACTGAATAACTGAGAGTGGAGTCCATTTGATCTGGGACAAGGTTTATGATATTCAGCCGCGCTAGTGCTCGTTTCAAACTCTGAAATAATTGGTAATTGGAGATCAAAAGATTACTTCATCAAATACGAATATAAAATCAGTTATTCAAAATACTAGTCTTCCAGTATTCAAACCAAAAGTACTAGCAAAAAGGTTTCAAACTTTATAGCATTGAAATATTGGAATATTGGAATCATTGAAATAAACATACTGGTGCATAATAAACAGGCATAGTCTTGAGGTAGTTATCAAACTTCTGTCTCCACAGCTGAGTAGGCTTCATCTTCAGCACTTTACACAATTCATCTACAAATAAAAGACGGCATAAAACATGTTTATATGTAAAATAACCCTGAATCATTACTGTAAATTAATGCTAAATTTACAAAGAAATTCCAGATTTGGCAACACCATGCAATATCTTCTTGGCATGAAGTTGAACTCACTGATTGGTACCTTCTAAAATTAAAACATGAAGTGTGAGTTTAATGGTTTCATGACTGCTGAAGTTGTATCTTGTCAATAAGAAAATGTACCGGGTAACATGTAATTCTGAAACTTTATAAAAAAATTTTAAAATAATCTTGCAAGTTTCAGGTTGAAATTTTCAGAGAAAATTTCTAAAGGGGGAAGCCCAGAACATTTTTTTACTTTTCTAATTTTTAGTTAATATAGATGATTTTCATAATCATTGGTATAATATGATTTAAGAATTTTTCTCAATTTTTTCAAAAGTGAAAAAAAAAAGATAAAATGTTTTTGAAAGGCATTTTTTGTGAAATAATGACCACATGTTTAGGTACATATACTGAACCACTGATGGTGTGTCATTAGATAGAAACACATCTCTTGTACAGAGGAGATATTTCTTTAAATCGTACCAGCCTTAGAATTTTGAAATATATCCTTTTAATGGAAAAATAGTAATTTCAAATATGACTCTAGCTTTTATGACAGATATTACAAAATGGCCATTCCCAGCTCATTAGTAGTTCATTATGTGTGTGAATATTCATGAAGGAGATTAGGACTACTTTTGGTAGGCTCCAGAAAAAACATCACATCATACTGATAAAAAATATAGCAAAATTATATACATCATGATAAGTTGATTCAAGGAATAAGCACATATCTTTAACTTTGTTTAGCATATAAAGAGCAATAAAAAATTGGAGGATGATAATTATCAAACCCAACAAACCAATATGTGATTCATTGAAATGTTGGTAGCCTCACATGAGACTTTATTAATGCCTCACTGGACTCTTGTTGTGGTTTTTCTGTATTATTCAAGTGAAATAGTCTGGGGGGATTATGAAAGCCATTAAGTAGTACAATGAAATACAGTAGAACCTATCCCATGTGGAGACCTTTGTAAAAAATGAAAATTGTCCATGTAAGGCAGATGTCCTGAACAGATATGGCATTGGTTTTTAATATGGCATTGAAGTAATTGAAGAAGAGAAATGTGTGTCCATACAACACGGGTCTCCTAAATATAAAGGTGCCTACATAGACAGGTTTCACTGTACCTTGGACCTTATTTCAGCATTTCAGCAAGTTACTACTACTGTTAAAATTTATTAATTTCATAATATGAGAAATTTCAAGAAATTGCATAAATAGTTTTCTGTTGAATTAACATTTTATAAAGAGAGGTTGTATATACAGTTATCATCCAATCAATGGAATAAACATCTTTATTGTGTCAACACTTTAAAAATGGATTGACAACATTGGATTATGGCATAAACTTGGTAAAATCTTGTACCTATTGTAATATCGTTCATGACAGAAGAAAACACAATCTCAAATATGGATGTTAGAAAATTTTCATCAATTGCTTGAATACAAGGTCACAAAATGAAATAAATATGAAGTTTGGTGACCATAGGTCAAATACTTCTCCCTGTAGAGTGGTAACAAGGTTTATTACGTAACGCTCGTAAGTTCAAAAGTAGGCCAAAGTACACCAATATCAAATCACGCGAGGAGAGTGACATAGACATACCAAATGTCAAGTTTGGTAATGATACGTCATAAACTGTTCCCAGGAGACAGATAAACACAATTACGTAATAATTTGTTTTTAAAAACTTATCGTAACTTAATCAAAAGTAGGCCAAAGTACACCAAAATTAATCAGCTCTGGAGAGTAGTACAACGAAGCTAAATATGAAGTTTGGTGACCATAGGTCAAATACTTCTCCCAGTAGAGTGTTAACAAGGTTTATTACGTAACGCTCATAAGTTCAAAAGTAGGCCAAAGTACACCAATATCAAATCACGTGAGGAAAGTGACATAGACATACCAAATGTCAAGTTTGGTGATGATACGTCATAAACGGTTCCCAGGAGACAGATAAACACAATTACGTAATAATTTGTTTTTAAAAACACATCGTAACGTCATCAAAAGTAGGCCAAAGTACACCAAAATCTATTCAGCTCTGGAGAGTTGTACAACAAAGCTAAATATGAAGTTTGGTGACCATAGGTCAAATACTTCTCCCTGTAGCGTGTTAACAAGGTTTATTATATAACGCTCGTAAGTTCGTCAAAAGTAGGCCAAAGTACAAAGTTTTTTGAGAGGTACTTTTCCCCTCAAACAAGACATATTCAATTTGCAAATCAATAGCTCAAGTAGTCTTCGAGTTATCAGCCTGTTTATTTTGGACGCACGCACGGACAGACAGACAGACAGAAGCAAAGCAAGAAATCCCCCTTCGGACTTCGTCCGGGGAGATTTAAAAAGAAGGCTGGGGCGACGTTGATAAATAATCTAAGATAGAACCACAGAATTTACAGAAGTGACGCGTGGCTGACGGTTTCTATTTATGTACCTAAAGATATGCCTAAATTTCTGAACATTTTGTGTTTAAAAAATATTTAAAAAAATTTTTTTTGTTGAAAAATAAAATTGTTTATGTGGTGGGGCTATTTTTTGTAAATGAGTGATGTAAAAATCATGACTCTGAGAATTTTTAACCCTAATTGATGAAAATGTACTAGGCTTCCCTCTTAAGTGACACAAGAAATTGCGTGTAGGTAATCCCATGAAAATAGACCGAAGTACAAAGTAGAGCAGCAGCAACGATTTAATAGAAATCAAAGTGTATCTTTTGATCCATACAATAAAGTATCTCAAAATATTTCATGACATCACATATCGATAGTCTATGGATAGTAGACATAACTACATTTTATAATACACAGGCCATTGAAATATTAATGCACTTAATATTGGTGCTTTTGTAGTTGCTGCAAAAACTCAAAAGGGACCAAACAGGGCTTCTTCTAAGCATTGGAAATGTGATGTTTTGGTTTCAAAAGAGAAGAGAAATTGGGAATGGGGTAAACTAAAATGGTTTTGTTGCAGATTGGTGAAAAGATCATCAAAATACTTGCATTTTAATGGGAATAATGGCAATTTAAAGTTGGCCATGCAACTAATAGAAAAGCAAAGATTTTATTCCTACCACACTGCAAAATATTGCAAGGATATTAAGGGCTGTCAATGCACGCAAAGTAAATGGAAAGGGTTAGAGGTCAAAGAGCAGATAAACTGCAATCTCTCAGTGTGTCCGACATCATTATCTATGTGCCAAGGACTTTTGAGCCTATGTTAATGTTGAGCCCTGCTAAAAGCTGTTTTAATCTTATATCCTAATTTATTACATAGTTCATATGTCCACATATGTGTGTGATGCAGCTTTTCACATGGGTCGTCAATAAAGGGTTAATGAACTTCAAAGTACATTTACTTCGATAAAATCGAGATCGAAGCATTTTCTTGTGTATTTGTTTAAGCATTTGACAAGTATACCTGCAAGGCAGTTCAGTCACTACTTTGTTTATACTCATATCTGTAAATCAATGTAATTTCTTCAATTTTATGTAAAAAATTATTGATTTTGATTACAGATGACATTTCTGTTACTACTGCATTTGAGCAAATAGATGATTGTAATCAGAAAAAATTATTAAAAATATATACACTGTAGATTGTACATCAAGATAAAGCCTACTAAGTAACTTTGTTTTTATGATGAATGTGCATTTTATATCAAAATCTAAAAGCTATAACTATGCATACATACAAGCTGGTCAAACATTAAGGTTTCTTCCATTCTTCCTGTCAATGTTAGCCATGGCAACAGTTTGCATTTTAATGCTGGCTATTAGAATTCCATTATAATCTCTTAAAATAGTAGAGAAATAAAATGTGTATGATGATTCCTCATATGGTTTACTTCGTTATCTATGTACAGCCATGATACTGCTCCTTCAACAGCTGAAAAGAATGATCACATGACAGAACTTTTGACAAACCGCTTGCTTTTAGCTAGTCAGTTTTGGTCTTTGATGTAAAAAAAGGCTAAATTCAGATTTTCATTTATCCAGTTTTAGAATACGATACAAAATCTCCTGAAAAACAAAAACAAATGATCAATCTTATGGAATCCCAATTGAAATACTCTATGCTGTTCAAGTTTTTCTTTTCTTTGATAGCGATGAAAGTAAAATCATGATTCCACAAGCAATATTCATATATTATTGGTAATGCAATGTGTTCTTAATTTGAACTACAGAATGACAAATAATTTAGTGTGATTTTTGTATAAGATGTACTGATGCCGACTCTAACTAGTGGAGAAAGCCTACAAATAAAAGAATCTACATAATTAAACCGTCCTGAAAGTTAACTTGAACACAGCAGAGAAATATATCAACAAAATTTATCTTCAAACAAATTATAACAAATGAAAAAGCATAGACTTTATTTTTTTAAAACCATTTTACCATTACAGAGGAGGAAAAAACCCAACCTCAAGCAGATGGCTTCAACGGCTGACCAATCAGAGTGCTCCCCTTAGTCACATGACTTGAAGGACGCACGATTCTCAGATTGTCAGCCTCGCCCCTTTTGTCCTGCAGTAGCAAGAGAACTTGTTATTTAGAGTAAAATTCTCAATAAATACCATACGTAGTTATTCTTCAGTAATACAAGTTCAATCCAAAATTTTACTGAAAGAAAAAGATGGTAAGCGCAGAGTAGTCATTGGATTAACAGAATAGTACCTTTGTAAACTATCTCCTGATGATAACAAAATTAACTTACCCGCTATTCATCATTAATTATTGTAAAGTATAAAAGATTAAATCTTACAGCAGATAATATTTTCACTCACCCAACAAAGGCAATAAGGCTGGGTAGTTGTATGGCATGACAAATAGGTTAACCGACTGTAAGTTGCTCGCTGCTTTCAAATACCCGAAGGGATGACCTATGTCTGAATATTTAGCGCTGTTTCCAATGAAAACCTGAAATCAACATTAATACCTCCTATTTTGTGATCAACAGATTAACGTATATGGATTTGTGACCATAAATTCATAATCTTGGAACAAAGAACAAAGCATAAAATATATATCTATAGTGGTACACTGTACGGTACCCCGTATATAACTCAAGTAGGCCCAAATCAATTTTAGACAATGCAGAGAATTGATGATTTTAAGAATTCGTGGTGATCAACAAAAGCACTGAATACTAGAAATCTACAGGATGTGGCCCAGAATAAAGTCCAGTCATTCTTCATTTCCCAATTGCGCAGAAAAGATGCGCACTTGTCTTTTATATGATTTTGAGACACAAAAGTCCATGTGTACATGTGTACTTCCGGTGGGATCATGTCCAGATTAGCGGACCCAAATAAAATGCCTACTTTTAGACATTGAAAAATATTTGGGAACCACATTTTTATCTCTATATAGAAAAAATGTGGTTCCATTATTCTTTGATGTATTGAACTAGTACATTGCACTACTCATAGGCAAAAAAATCCATCATTTGTAACATAAACACGGAAATGTTTTGATACTCGCCATCCATCTTGCACATCTTGTACGGTTTTTGCACAGAGCTCATTTACGTCCTTCCACTTCATATATGCACCCGTTTTTATGTAGACGAACAGCTAAAAATGTGTGACGCATTTTGAGTGTTTTTTGTCGGGGTAAACCCCCCAAACCCCCCTTTTGCTTGATAATTAAATCATGGTTACTTTTATATGATTTCAAATTATATTTGGCTTTATATAAACTTAAATATCATTTACGCTTGTTGGGTGTGGGAAAACAAATTGATCGCAAGGGAGTTGATGCCTTTACGTCATCGCCTCTCAAGAATCAAACAAGAACGTCTAACTACTACGGAACGTGAAGGGATGCACTGTTGTACTTATTTTCTATTAAAATTTAATGCAATGTGGTAAATAGTATCTATATAATACATTAAAATATTTTCATTATTGGTTACTCAAAGTGTAATGTATGCAATAGAAACACACCTGATTAATTTTTATTGTAATTTGATGTAAACTGGCACAGAACAGTGATGCAAAGTGTTATGGCCGATCGCCTGTCAAAAGTCTCACATGGACTTAAAAATGGATAATTTGACTAGTAAATTAATGACACAAATAAAAACGATTGGTGAAAACTGTCTTGGAAATTTACGGCTTATGTAGGCGAGCCGCTGAAAAATGTGACTATTTTGAGTGTTTTTTATCGGGGGTAAACCCCCGACCCCCCTTTTGTTGTTTCATGCAAGATATAAAAAGAAGGCATTTGAATCAAAACAGAGGAAACACAAAATGTAAGTCAATCTTTATAAAAACATCTTGGAACCACACAGAAAAGGTTTCTCTTTCTAATAGAGAAAGAAATGTGGTTCCAAATGTTTTTCTTTTCAAGTTATTGATCTTATAATTTGGGTCCGCTAAAATATACATGGTCCCTTCCGGTGTATGTTATAAGCACATTTAAAATCGCATTTATTGGTATATCATTCAAAATGTGTGTTCTACATAAAATTGATGGCTGTCACGCTGATAGACGTTGGAAAATTAAGTAAATACATCTATCTGAGGCGTGCATTCTTCATAACAGTGAAGTTATCAACTTTGCTCCAATCACTGGGCTGGCTGTTTGCAAATTTGACCAAGACCGGTCTTTTGCCCATAACTTCGTCAATTTTTATGCTAACTAAAATCTGATTAGATATTCATAATCCTCATTCGAAATGCTATTAGGAATGCTATTTGAGGCATGCATTCTTCAAAATAGTGAAGTTCACACGTTTGTATCATTCACAATCTATACAGGTCGTCTGCATTTTTTTCATGAAGACCAGTATTCTACCCATATCTTCGTCAATTTCAATGCTAACTAAAATCCGATTACAGATTCATAATCCTCACTCAAATTCTATTAGAAAAGCACTTCTCATGAATGACATAGGATAATACGTGAAAATTACCTTAGAATATCTAAAGTCGTGTTAGTCTACATGACGCCGGAAATCGTAATGCGACTATAAATATTGATTAATTCTACTGCGCATCACGTCCCGTGCTTCTGGGAAGTGAAGAATGATGGTATGGTTATATAACAAAATCAAATATACTGTATCCGCTCATCAAAAAGCACTCTGTTTATACACCCTCCCCATATTTTGGAAAATTTCATCTCTAACTCCCACCCCCATCCTTTTTTTCACAATTTTACAAACTTTCTGACACGTTTCCGCCATCAATATGATCAGTATGCTATCGGTTTTTGGCAAAGGTGGTTTGTTCTTATGACTTACCACTTTTCATTAGATGCTCCAATAATTTTCCAGTTCAAAGGTTATTCTTAGGATACGTCCAACATAGAAAAAATCAATCAATATAGACCAGCACTTAACACAGTTTACAACATTACAACGGTAGTCCTACATGTACTTGTAGTTAATGCAGACATTGACATGGCATAAAAAATTAAAATGCCTCTTCATAGATCTTACATTGTGATGTTCAAGTTAGCTGTGAAATGGTTTAAACAAAAGATTCACTTAACAACCCAGTTTATGATGTCACTTTGGCTTCCCAAAGTGTTTCTGTTTACATTTGCAAATCAAGGTAAGTGGAGGGAGGGCAAACGGTCAAAATGGAAATCCCAGTAAACGCCATCCCCCACTTATCCGCACACCTCTAAATTAGTTGATTTTTAACTCAAAACATCATGGGTGTTTGAGAGCGGATACGGTATGTTAATATCCATGTAGAAAAGCACTTAGAATTCACATCATTCCCGCAAGAGAGCAACGACCCAGAAGCTTCAGATAGCTCAGGACCTCCGGGCTACCATTACTATTAAAAATTCAGTCGTCAAGTCCTACTTCACTTCATGGTTTGTGACAAATCAATGATATATATTAAGTAGTCACATTTAGTAGTGTTCGGTAGGTGATCAATACACCATTTTTTTTAATTTGCGAGAGGCCATTGCTGACTATAAAGTGAATGAGTTACCCTAGACATCCTGTGATATCAAATGTTTAATCAAATTTGACCAAACCTTTTTACTAATTTTCACTTTACCTGCCAGGCAACATTTGGTTGCCGCCGTTCTAAAATGTACTGAGTTAAAGGCGACGGTTCCATTTCATACTTGTCAAAAGGAAAATTTTCCAGTGCCATAGGTTCACATGCAGTACAAGAGAACTTGACAATTGGTTGAGCATCTCTTGGGGGCTGAAATATAAATTGCTAGTGATTAATATATGGAATAACAGATGAATTTGTACCATTTATGACTGCCTATAGGTCGACTCCACGAATTTTTGCGTTGTTCAAAGGTACCGTAATATCAGTTACCAGTACACAAATCAAACAGTTAACTCCGCAGGTTAAAGGCTTGGCCCCTGTGGCCCGACTTGACAGGTAACCGTTGCAAACTGAATAGACGTGATGATGTAAAGCCTCATCTACAGACTATCACAACACACATGTTCCCTCCTGCCAGCAAGTAAAATTGTTTTGCTGGTTTACACTTCATTCACAAACACATCGGTAATATAGTCTGATTTTTTTGTTGTTGCAATTTTCTTGAAATATTCTTTACAAAAGAATATACATATGTAACATTCATATGTAATGATATTTTATTTCTAAAGTGTGGTGCACAATAATATTAATGTGCTGACAGCAAGTTCAGAACTATACATTTTCAGTCATAACTAAAAAATGGTAATGAATATCAAAAAAATTACAGAATGAAATAAAGATTACATTGCAATTTTTTTATTCTATTGGTTTACAATTGAACACTTACATGAAAATGGCATTTTTCCAGTGTCTGTGAGAGTCAGAGTCAGACATTTTGAACAAGTCAAAATTGGGGATTATATACCATGATTGGAAGAGCAATGTTTATATTTTTGTTATGGGTACACAAGAGTAGTCACATACTTGGTGATACATAAATGTGTATGCAAATCAAAAATAGAAACAAACTTGGCTCTTCCAATCATGGTATATATCCCCAATTTTGACTCGTTCAAAATGTCTAACTCTGTCTCTCACAGACACTGGGAAAATGCCATTTTCATGTAAGTGTTCACTATTTTGTAAACCAATCAGAATAATCAAAATTGCAATGTATATCTGGCAAAAAAATAGCGTTTCATTCCTATAATTCTTATTTTGATATACATTACCATTTTTTAGTTATGATTGAAAATGTATAGTTCTGAACTTGCTGTCAGCACATTAGTGATAGACCACCAATAAAAGACCAACAAGTAAACTAAAGATTGCGTCATTATTTGACACCAAACCACCTGAAAACCTTGTAAGGATATTTTATGAATTAAAAAACTCGAATAGGTGATCATAGCTGGTATATGAAAGTTTGCATACAAATATTATTTTACTTCAAACTTTTTTTTTACTTCCCATCATACTATGTTATGGCCTATATTCATAATGTATGATTTTTATGGTAGTAACCTCATTTGATAAATGTAAAGTTCTATATCTAGTGGGGGTAAAATAATGACTGTGTAATGGTAGAACAGCCGCAACTTACTAATGTGGGACTGTTCAAATCAGGCCAAAATGCTTCTGGTATCGGCCAATGACCAACTGGAAAACCTTTCTGTGCTGACCGTGGCACCATTATCATTTTTCGGCAGTTTTGCCATGCATTAAATGAGGGTGCAGGAGTTTGGGAACGTTTTGAAGGGTCGTCATCTTTTGCTGCTCAAAAGAAATACCATTATAACATAAATATATAAAACTTTTGTCAACTATTATTAAAGCATATTTTTCAACTTCTCCAAAGTGTGTCAGCATAAGTCAATTTATAGTATGAATGAAAGCAGTTTGGGATGTGACTCATACGTTTGTGCTCTAACGGACTATCACCCATCTACATGCATTTCCTTTTATCTTATCATATCTTTGATATATAATATCAATGTACCGATTACATGTACATATTTGTTATTTGTGAATTTTAAAGTTCTAATGATCAGAAGCCTTTTTAGTGACTTTTGTTCATTACTTTCTATTAACATGTAAAAGCATATAAAAAAACATGTTGCTATTACTAAGTTAGTTTTGCTAGTCTCACCAATTTCAGGGGAATTAATCAGGTAAGGTTTTTTTTTTTAAGAAGTTTGTACATTCAAATCATGTGCAAAAAAATAGTGAATGGCTTTTACACTTATAAAAAATAAAATTGTTTTTTTTTAGTGATGATCAGCTTGCACAATGCAGGAGGAGATGGTTGAGGTCCTCAGTCAGGTTATGACAAAGGTCAAGTCAGAGATTAGGTCAGAGGTCATGGCTGAGGTCAGGTCAGATGTCATTAAAGAAATGATGTCACCACACAAGGTAAATATGCAACTTCAACAATGGATTGAATTAGATGCAGATGTTACAAGGTTTATGGAAAACAATGTTTGATTCATTTTTTCTTTTTTTTTTTTTCAATTATGTTTGAATGCTAGCCATTATGGAGTGAGTAAGATGTCAAATTAAAACTGTGTTTTTGTTCAACAACCATTATCAATCTGATACATTATGTTAATTCGCAATTATAAAATATTTTTATGATTGCAGGATGCAAATACTAGAGAAAATGCTGGCTTTGGTAAGTTTACACTATGTTCATTTTTAACCGATAAAGAGAAATTATTTTTGATGTTTAAATATCAGAACCAAATGAATCATGCCTGTAGACTGAGTTTTCATATCTAACATGATCTATGAGTTCCCTAAAAAATAAATAAATTGTAACTAACTAAAATAAGGCTTCAAATTACACTATATTGAATCAGCAGCCACATATAAAGCAAGAAATAAAAACTAGTTCCCTGATTCATTTCAGCCTCGCCCTTCCATACTTTTGCGGTCAGCGCCACGTGGCAACTGACAGAGACTACGAGGCATCCACTCCCACACCCTTACTGTTTGAGGCTACGAACTTCATCGCAGGAGACAGCTACAATCCTGCTACAGGTGCAGTAGAACCTCCAATCAAGACCACCTGTATAGAGACCACCTTCATAACAAAACACAATTTTATGTGGTGCCAAACCTTATATAGACTCCTGTATACGTCCATGAAAAGACAACCTTCATTGAGACCACTTGAAGACAGTTCCTACTTGTACATACATATGTAAATATTGTTACCCTTTTACACTTTGACAGCTAAAAAGTTATTGCATCATCTGCAGTGCATTAAATTAACTTCTTGAAAAGAAGGCCCCATTAACAACTAAATGTACATGTACTGAAAAAGTACAAGGCACTGACAAAAATTTTGACAATTTGGTTGCCCATTAAGTACCATGCCCATTGAGCCACAAACTTTGAAACCAAATTACCCTCCCTAGCTAACATAAATTATGATGACATACATGTAAGGCCAGTGGAAAAATCTACACTACTGATCATGTAAGAGGGACCCCTCATTACTTTCACTTTTTCTTCTTTTTCTTTTTCTTAGACTTTCTCTTACTGTCCCATTCTTTCTTATACTTTCTTTCTTTCGCCAAAATTCACATATCATGTTTTTTATTGAATTACAATTCAGAAAAATTTCTCTTTCCATGAATTACCATTCTGAAAATTTCTCTAGTCATGAAAAGTTACTGTAAAAAAATAATTAAGTGACCACACCATTCGCTTATAATGGGGTATCGCATTATTTTTTGGTGGCATTCTGCATTTATAAGTTGAAATTAATCGTACCTTTGTTGTGAAATTAAAGTCCATCGTGCGTTCAAACTTATTGCATTATTTGAGATGTTTAAATACTATACAAGAACATATTTGAACTTTAACAGCACTTCCATGTCCCGAAATCTTTCTCTTTTGGCCATAAAATTATAAAATACATGTATCCATGTGTGTTCTCTATCTTAATATTATCCATTAGCTATGATTTTTAATTTTTATTACATGTATAGCAACACCCGCTACCAATTGCCACAGGTGAACTTGAACCATCTTTTTATATATGAGCCACAGCGGCAAAGAGCTCAAAAATATTCTGTTTCTTCTGAAAGATACAAAAAAAATTACGGAAAAAACTTTTGACAGGCGTGACTGAGCAGAGAACTTTTACGGAAATGATTATGTTCTGAGAAGCCAAATTTTTCAGTAAGACTATGTTTTACTTTCTATTACTTTTCTGCTACTTTCTCTTGCTTCCTCATACTTTCGCCAATTTGTTTGAGTTCCAAAGAATCGGGCGAAAAAAAGGGGTCCTTCTTACCCGATCAGTACTGTAATTCAAAACACTGATCATTTGTTATATTTATTGTTGGCATGGCACTCAATTATAAAATCTAATGCTATATTTCAGGCAAGTTTGTTTGCATTGTGTCTGGGTACTATGAAATCTTTTGCAACAGTCTCTTTCACAGGCTCGGGCACCACCTGTCAATATGGTAAGCATGGCCAAAAGGCCATATTGGCTTCAAAAAGCTAATATATTAATATAATCATTCATAAGTGTTCTCTCCAAATTAGTTCTCAATGTAAATAAGTTTCATAGCATATTCTGAAAGCATCTAGAGAAATCAATGTTTCAGCGACATCATATTTATGCCACTTCGGGTTTTAGGTTATTGTGGAGGGACTTTCAATGCGTATGTTGATACTGATGTTGTGAAGACTAATGCGTGGTCACATAAACAAGTGGCAGCAGGGGGGAACATTCTCTGTCCATGATACAACATTCTGCACACAAGGACAGGTGATGAAACAATATCCTGCTCCATGCATCTGACATGTTAAAATCAAAAGAGATCTGTCAGAATCTGACTACTACTACAACAAAACTGACAACCTTCATTTTACATTAATTTCTAAAAGCAGAATTCTTCAAACAGTGTAAAACTGACGCATACTCTAGTCCTAATTTTTTTTCACATTGATGGCCTCTCTTTCAATTGTGCCATCTTATGAATATATAGCCACTATAATGTTGTTCAATGTTTTTATAATGAAACGTTAAATAAGAGAGTAAAGCGAAACTGTCACTGTCTTTCTCTACAGGAAGTGTGGATAGCATTCGAGAGGACAGTACAGTATGGCATAAAAACAAAAGGGGGCACTTCTAGCACGTCTCCTAGCACCTTCATCATGCATCTTGCTACAGAGGCCTGAGTCACACAAGCATTCGGGGACCATATGGGACTGAATCAATAAATTGGCAGTGAAACACAATGTCATTATATTTTTAGATAGTTTTGCACACATGCAAACTAAAATGAACAAGCATTTTTTCAAAAAAAAAGAACAAACAGATGAATAAAAGATTAGATTTGAATGAATTGTGTCAGTTTGTTTCATAAAAGTCACACATAAAGAATATCTTCATATAAAAAACAACATACATATGAACTGTGATTGCATCTAAATGGGCATATCACTAAAAGGTCCCTTTCGCCATTTCACTATAATAATAGGTAACAACTATTTTGTACCTTTCAAAATTCTGCCTCAGGATCAATCATTGCATCAGCACAACCTATAACTGCAGGCGAAACACTTCACCTAAAAACCTTTGCCTTTCTTTCAAAGTCATCAAATAATCAACACAAATAACAAAAAAATAATGATCTCCTTTTCTCTCCCAGAATCTACAGTGCTGATACAAAAGCATCACCCCAGTTCTGTGGCAATATACATATATGAACAAGTGATGTGCCCCAGTTTTGCTGGGTGAAAAGCACTGAATAAAATAAAAATAACATTCTTGCTTGATTCCCAGCCAACATTGCCAAAACTTTAACTATATGTAAATGGCATATGGGTGGCAATGAAAGTGCATGGGTCACTGGAGAAATTTTAACTTCCATTTAAAAATCTTTTCGGCACCTCCCAATGGTCTTTTTTGCTCTTCATTTCTACCAAAGGTGTCAGCATAAGACACTGGTTCCACTGTATTTGAAGGCCGATTGTGATGTGACTCATACATTTGTGCTCTAAATGGACTATGACCTATCTTCTTCATTTATCTTATCATATCTGTTGATGAGTAATATACATGTACATCTACATGTACAAAACTTATAAACAAGACTACATATATGTTAGCATATGAATTTTAAAGTTCTTATGATCAGAAGTCTTTTTCGCGAGTTGTTTGCATTAATTTCTAAAAATATAAGCATAGAGTTAAAAAAATGTTGATATTACTAGTTTTGCTAGTCTTACCAATTTCGGATGCATTACTCAGGTAGGATTTTACTCTTAGAAGTTCGTACATGTGTACATTCATGTGCACTAAAAATATCGAATGGCTTTTCACCTACAAAAAATGGTTGTTTTTAGTGATGATCAACTAGCACATCACAAGAAGATTGCTGGGATCCTGAGTCAGGTCATGGTAGAGGTCAAGTCAGAGATAAGGTCAGAGGTCATGGCAGAGCTCAACTCAGAGATTAAGTCAGAGGTCATGGCAGAGCTCAAGTCAGAGATTAGGGTCAGAGGTCAGGTCAGAGATTAGGTCAGAGGTCATGGCAGAGCTCAAGTCAGAGATAAGGTCAGAGGTCACGGCAGAGGTCACGGCAGAGGTGCTGGCAGAGGTCAAGTTGGAGGTCATGGAAGAAATGACATCACTGCATAAGAAAAAAATGCAACTTTATCAAGAATTGGTTGAATTGGTGGCAGATCATACACAGGTATGTAGAAATAATGATTGAATCCTAGTTTTTATGCTTAAATGATATCCATATTACATTAAAACCTGTCAATATCTTGCTGTAAAGACGTTGTTTCTGTTCAAAAACCATTGCATCTAGATAAATAATCAATTTGCTAAAATAATACATTTTTCTCCCTGCAGGATGCAAATTCTGATATAAAAAATAATGATGATGGTAAGCGTACATTGTTATATATATCAACATATTTCATCAGATTTCTTTTACAAGTATGCAGCCTTTTTGTACATTGCCAGTACAAACAATTGAACAAATTTCCAATTTCATTTTAGCCTACATCCTTCCATACTTTGGCGGTTAGTGCATATATGACAACTGACAGAGTGTACGAGGGCAACCACACCCCACCCTTACTGTTTGATGCTACCTAACTTCGCCATGGCAGGAGACAGCTACAATCCTACTACAGGCATAAATATTCTTACCATTAGTGTCACACTTCATAGCTACCAAATTCATATTTAAACAAATTATAATATAAATCACAAAACAAAATAATAACATATAATTAGACTTTCTGATGATTTGCAAAGGACAAATCAGATCTGTAAAACTAAATGTATGCCATAATAAATCATAATTTACATGTTGGTGCGTAACTTTAGAAAATTTGCTCCTGGACCACAGCGCCAGCAAAGTTGCGACAAAAAGCAGCTAAAATGGTAATATGGTTGCATAGCCCATTGGGCCATGGGTTTTAAACCAAACGACCCTGGCTAAAAGTCACGTAAGTGACTCCACATAACTTTTTTATGAAGGCTTGAGACAGTGAGAAATGGTCTTTTTCTATGGAAGTGGTCTCAACTGAGAGGTGGTCCTTATTGCAGCTTATATTGTACCCTAATAATATGGTATCTTCATTTACACAATTCTAACACTATTAGTTTAACACTACATTATATTTTCAGGCAGTTTTTTTGCATGGGGTTGGGACTGCTGGGGTTACAATC
>CM032667.1:51870942-52157333 GCA_019095985.1 Streblospio benedicti
AGGATATTTTATGAATTAAAAAACTCCGTAGGTGATCATAGCTGGTATATGAAAGTTTGCATACAAATATTATTTTACTTCAAACTTTTTTTTACTTCCCATCATACTATGTTATGGCCTATATTCATAATGTATGATTTTTATGGTAGTAACCTCATTTGATAAATGTAAAGTTCTATATCTAGTGGGGGCAAAATAATGACTGTGTAATGGTAGAACAGCCGCAACTTACTAATGTGGGACTGTTCAAATCAGGCCAAAATGCTTCTGGTATCGGCCAATGACCAACTGGAAAACCTTTCTGTGCTGACCGTGGCACCATTATCATTTTTCGGCAGTTTTGCCATGCATTAAATGAGGGTGCAGGAGTTTGGGAACGTTTTGAAGGGTCGTCATCTTTTGCTGCTCAAAAGAAATACCATTATAACATAAATATATAAAACTTTTGTCAACTATTATTAAATTATATTATTGAATCAAACAATCTTTCAATCAAAAACTTTCCTTACCGTCTGACACAGGTGGATCGGGTCCAATTTTTTCAAAATTAATTACCACACCATTCTGGCATTTCTGAACTAGTGACTCTAAACAACCCAAAAGCATGCGTTGTGATGTTACACAGTAAGATCGCCCTACAATTAGACAAATTCATTACTAGGGTTGTACATTCATTTTCTTCATAAAAACATAGTATAGATGATCTGTCAAACACCCAGTGCCCTTATAGCAAATTCCTAATAAAGCACGATAATAATCTTAATGTAACAAGTGGGACGATGAGCTCTACCACGACAGGGACATTTACAAGGTCATCTGTAGTACCAATGAACTGTATGTATCATCTATACAACCTCTTCCTTTGAAAATATTGTCCCATCCCTCCCACATCACACTTTCCATTTGCTTCATACCGGTGTCATGATATGGCAGAGTTTGTTATAAATTCTCTGGAATGCATTAAATCTGGATGTACTCATTGCTAATTTTCTTTGTATTTTGGTATTTCTATATAGGTAGCCACAATGACATGAAAATACATTACTGGGAATTATGTGTTGAGTGGGGAGTATTTAGTTTTCTTCTGTCACATATATAAAGTCAGTTCACAACTTCAGCCCAGAATAATTTCTAACCACTTAACCAGTTATCTGTGGATTCAGCGCCAAATGACAAGTCCTGTTATTTAACCAAAACATAACTAAATGCACTTCTCATAATTATTTGGAAAAAAACTGCAATAGTAAACATCAGTAATGATTACTAAGAGCCTAACAGGAGGTGTCAGCACTTATTACCTCCAGTGACTTCACACATGGCATCTATGGGTGCATCTTCAGCAGAAGAGATAAATGTAGACTGATTATCAGCAGGAGGAGTGGCTGCCATTCTTAGCACAACCCCAAAAAGACGTTGGTCCCAGCGGAATGGCTCCTTTGTGAGTTCCGATCCTGGTACACTGTTAGCCATAGGTAAGTTCAACTGTCAAAATATGAAAATGAAATAAACACTGCAATCTACATTATCCACATACTTAGGGTAACATGGCCTTTTCTCTGGATCGCCTAATACTTTTTGGGATGGACTGCAGACTACATAATGATGAAATTATTGTTCCCTGACTAAACCTTTTTTTTTCCTGGCATTTAAAGACCAAGCATTAACTGGTCAGTTACAAATTGCCTGATTTATTTCTCTAAATTTTCCGTAGATGCCCTCGCCAGCACTTTGATATGGGTTGGCAGTTCGTCACTTGCATTACATACAGGTGCATTATTCTGTGTTAATATTAAATGTGAGTTTCGTTAGCACGGAGTAAAACTTTTACCTTACCTGCCAAAACACCTGTTCGAAATGTAAGCAAAAGGATTTTTATATAAGAAACTTTTATGAGGATGCAACACCAGAATAACCCAAGTGACGAAATGCTAACGCATGGCGAAGTGCTGTCGTGGAAATCTACTAACAATTTTTCGCAATATTCCATGACCATGGATAATTACTTAACCAAACTTCTTTATGAAACCAATACTAGCAGACAAGACTGTCCAAGGGTGTTTAGCTTCAAATTTTCTTATCACTGGGGACAGGGGATGACTGTTTACTACATTATTTAGTTGCCTGAGATGGCGAAACAATAGATATACAAATTAGGTAGGGCCATAACTAAACTAAACCTAAATTGGCAAATATTTGAAATAAAAATATTTTGTACAAAAAGTTCATCCTAGTATGGTAATTGATGAATAATGATTGATCATGTACGAAATGGACTCATCTTTACCTATTTAATAGGCCTGATTAATATAAATTAGGTAACACATCATACGTTGACATCTTCACACACAATAAAAATTTACGACAAAATACATGTTATGAAATCAGGCTTTAATATATTTCGGAACCAGTAGGGTGGAGAGTTACAAGGTGGTGGCCATTTGGATGATTGTTACATGCATATAAAAATAATGATCATACCTCAGAATGCACTGCTCCCTGCGTTGTAATTTTTCTACCATCAGTCATACAAATAATTACAGCTGGTTCCAAAAAGAATGGACAACGACCCTGAATATATATAAATGAAGAAAAATCATTTATCAATACTCCGGGGTCCTCATGGGTAGAAACTTTGCTACTGGAGTACTGGCTCGAATGTGAAAAATTCCTCTGTATAACAATTGTTCCATACATATCAATAACCATTTGTCGGAAAAAATTGCAAGAAATTGTTTTTTGATTTTATTCAATAGATATTATGCCCCTCTATCCCAGAAAAAAAAGTCTACCAAAATCACCCAATCCAAAATAGGTTTTTAAAGACATTTTTCAATATGGCCGCCGGGCATAACGTAAAAATTATGTTTTTTATATTATAAGCTACATTTATGTGTAATACATGGAATTTGGGGTTAACAGGGTCACTGATTCCATTTCTAGTATTATTTTAATGATTTGACCTTATCTTGACCTTCAAATCCAAGATGGCTGCCACTTGCCATGTGTAGTTTACATATTTTTACTTTTGAACCTACATCAATGTGTAATACCTGGACTTTAGGGACTAAAGGTGTCACTGATTCCATTTTCAGCATCATTTTAATGATATGACCTTATCTTGACCTTCAAATCCAAGATTGTTACTACTTTATCGTGAACATTTTACGTATTTTATTTCTAAGCAATGTTGGTGTGTAATACACGTATCTGCATGTATATTTAGCTTTTAAGCATTACAGATTTAACCAAATCTAAACTCATAAATCCACTGTGATTCCATTTAGCATTGAAATATGATAACATTTATATTGGTAAACATAATTTGAATGGTAATGGAATCTCAGCTTCTTCATACCTTTAGTCATGAGAGAGTTATGCACAAAGATTATTACAGTAACAAAATTTATTCTAAACCAAAGAATCTTACATGCAACAGATACATACAGATACATGCACATTTGTAAATTTATAGCAGATAATATTCAAATATGATTTCTTTGGGGGGGGAAGCCATAAGCCTCCTACATTGAGTGGCCAACGATTCCCAATGCTTGGGAACCTCCAGTGTCTATGGTTCTTCCTTTACATCTTCTAAATCATTGTTGTATTGATTGTGACAGTATGTTAATTGGCAAGAGCCACATGCTGATATACATGCCAGATTGTACAACTGACAGCTACATTTCTTCAAATGACAATAGGTTGTGAAATTGCAAGGTATGACATTAATCACACACTGTGTTGCAACCTTTATATCATTCATTGTAGGGCAGTAATGTCATTTGCTTTCCCACTCCCATTTAGAAGGATCATCCATCCAAACAAACTAAACTTGGTAGTAGACCCTCAAAGAATGATATTTACTGGATGATGCTGTAGGTGATAAACACTCTCGTGTGAAAAAGTGGCTAGATGTCACTTTCTGAAAAGGCCTATGAGCTAAACCAGTTCTTTTAAAGCATCTTCACGAGAGAGGATGATGCCCCCCGCTCCCCACGCCCACCAAACATAGCTTCACGGATGAACTTACAGACTTCGTCATTACCATTGAAATGGTCAAACTAAACAGCCTCCACACTGGAAAGGCATCAGGTCCAAACGGCATGCCAACATGTGTCTTGCCACAGGCAGCCGAGGAACTTAAGGAACCCTTCACCCACCTGACCTGCTCCAGCTTTCCCTTGATACAGGACAACTCCCAGCTGAGTGTGAAGAAGGGCAGTAAAACGACAGCGAGAAACTATAGGCCAGTGAGTCTGACATGCATCCTATGTAAAGTCATGGAGAAGTTGGTGTGAGATCAGATGATGAAACACCTGCAAAACAACAACAACAAATCAACTTTGATCAGAAAGGACAACATGGGTTCTTGCCAGGCATGGTTGTGTATCACATAACTGCCTGAGGTCATGGAAAACTGGACAAGTATCCTGAATGATGGCTGCTGTGTGGAGATCGTATACATGGCCTATAAAAATGGCGCTCTACTCTGTCCCACAACGACCGTCGTCTCCTGGCAAAAATACACGCTTTCAGTATCAGAGGCAGTCCTCAAGTGACTGAAAAATTTCTTCACAGTCAGACAACAGAACGTCGTCATCAATGGCACCCAATCACACAAGGGGCATATGAGTAGCGGTGTCTAAAAGGGTCCATTGTTGGCCCGATAATGTTCGTCCTGCTCATTAATGACTTGCCAAGATACGAAGCTGTACATGAGAAGCGACACTGATGAAGGCCATTAGGACCTGCAAGAGTCAATGAAGCAGACAAGGATCTTGGGGTGGTGATGGACAACAGGCTAACATTCAAAGACCACGTAGCGGAGGCAACATCAGAGGCAGATTGCATTGTTGGAGTCATCCGCAAGTCCTTTGACTATCTCATAAAAAACCTTTGTCCACCTGTACCAGAGACTGGTGAGACCCATCCTGGAATACGGACCCTGCGTCTGGCAATCACACCTGAAAATACTATGCAGTGATATCAAGGATGTACAGCTCAGAGCCGTAAACCTTCTATCCCACCTGTACAACAAACCCAACCCTGAAAGACTAAAGATTCTAAAGTAGAGCATCGACACAAAAGAGGTGACATGATCGAGGTATTCAAATACCTCCACGGCTTCTATGATGTCCAATAGCCAACCCTCATACTCTTAGAAAATGACTTGCGGGGTAACTCTCTGAAGCTCCTCAAAGACAGATTTGGGCTAAACATCAGAGGAAACTTCTCCCAGTCCGTCATCTCAATCTGGTACAGTTTACCTGACTCAGGTGTCAAGGCCCTATCAGTAAACGCCTTTAAGAGCAGACTTAATGACCACTGGAAACACTTATCCTCCCTCCATGCACCACAATGTCAGAATATGTAAATACATAGCTTATCCACGCATGTCACAAAGTAAAGTATCTTTTTTTACCTCTGGAAGGATGAAAAGGCCTACACACGGTCCCTACCATTGAGACTAGTCAAGTCAGGTCATATAACACAGGATCATTAACATTCCCAGTTGGAATGACAGATCTTTTTGTTCTCTGAATGGCCAATGGTCTAACGTACCTGACTTATGTATTATAGTCTTGGTGAGCGAATCATGTCAAACACATACTAATTAAAAGAAACATGGCATCAATGGCAGCCATCTTGGATTTGAAGGTCAAGATAAGGTCAAATCATCAAAATGATGCTGAAAATGGAAACAGTAACCCCGCTAAACCCGAAGGCCCAGGCATTACACATCGATATAAGCTCATTTTTCATGTCGTAATTGGCAGCCATCTCGGATTTGAAGGTCAAGATAAGGTAAAATTATTAAAATGATGGTGAAAATAGAATCTGCGACCCCTCTAAAAACGCTAAAGCCCAGGTATTACGTACAAGTCGATGCAGGTACAAAATAAAAAAAAATGAAACTTCATGTTGTAAGTGGCAGCCATCTTGGATTTGGAGGTCAAGATAAGGTCAAATCATTAAAATGATGCTGAAAATGGAATCAGTGACCCCTCTAAACCCTAAAACCCAGGTATTACACATTGATGTAGGTTCAAAAAGTAAAATATGTAAACTACACATAGTAAGTGGCAGCCATCTTGGATTTGAAGGTCAAGATAAGGTCAAATTATTAAAATAATACTGGAAATGGAATCAGTGACCCTTTTAACCCCAAATTCTATGTATTACACATCAATGTAGCTTAAAAGATAAAAACATAATTTTTTACGATATGCCCGGCGGCCATTTTGAAAAACGTCTAAAAAAAGCTATTTCGGATTGGGTGATTTTGGTAGACTTTTTTTTGGGATATAGGGGCATCATATCTATTGAATAAAATCATCAAACAATTTCTTGCAATTTTTTCCGAAAATTGGGGTGCATTTCACCTAGAATGACTCTACTAATAAGTGATTGTAGAACTAAGTAATTTAAAATTTGAAACTAGATCAAAAGTGTTCAGAGAGCACAGTGTCGCTAGAACAACGTTGACTTATGGGCAATAAAGATGTTTACTTTGCAAACAATGCATTAAAGCAGAAAGAAGTCTTATATGAGGTGTGATTCACACTAAATCTATGTTCTTGGCATTGGTTTGCAGATGCTTTCTAAACATGGCTCAGGGCCATGAATAGGAGAAAAATCATACTTGTCCATAGGACAGGTATCTTGGAAAACATACCTGTCCTAGCTAAGATTTACAAGTCCAAATCAATGAACATCATGTAAATACAATTGAAACTGATGTTTGGAATGACTGAGAATACACGTCCATAGGACAACTCAAAAATTTTACGCAGTCCTGACAACACAAATACCCGTCTCGGACTATATAAGCTTATAATAATGTAAGTAAATGATGTAGTAATCAAAGGAAACCCTCTACAAAGGAAGGATTTGTGACTGCAAGTAGCGTTCCGTTGTTGAGATTTTCACTGTATACGTATCTGATTTCCCCTTTGCGCCTCAGTTTTGTCTCAAAATTTTAAATGATTGCCAGATTTTTTTTGGTCTCATTTTTTACCTTTTCTTGCTCTAGAATGTGTTGATTCTAGTTGATTCGATTCTAAAATATTCAATTCGAATGAGGAAATTTCATAGACAAACAAATCATAAACCGAGTGACCACCGATTCACGTACAGCACTAATTAATATTTTGCAGAACTCGTTCACTACACTTAAGGATGGTTTCCTATATAAGGACAAAAGTTTAAAAAATCTTTAATATTTATTTCAAAAGAAAGCTGTTTTATTCTGCTTTCCAAAAATGCAATATTATTCATGGGTTAGGGAGCTTGATTTTTTACATAATGAGAAATCGAACATGTGTTCAAGAAAAATACAAGCTCAAAAATTACATGGAAATCAATGGGAAATTAGAACATCAACACAAACAAATTGACAGAATCTATACTAGAAAGTTTAAGAAAATTCAATAACTATTCTTAATGGAAAGCTAACAGGTCAGAGATTATTTTAATTTTAAATAAAATAAAAAAAATCTTATGCACTTAAAGTTAATATTATTCTTCCACCAATCCTACAGAAACAACAACATGGAAATCAGTGGTAAGGACTTAAAGTCTGCACCTTTTATTAACCCTCTTGACGCCAGCCGTAAATTCACTATACTCCCCCTCAGTGCCAGACACGCATTTTGCGTGACGTGTTATTCACAGTGGGGGGCTTCAGTTGTCATAGTTGAAATATGATCCTTTGTAGCTCTTACGTTTTTCATCAGAACATTTTCACATTTACAGTACACATTCAGGAGACGGTCTAGTTTCTTATTTTTACCATTATAAATAAAGATACATACAGCATAAAGTTAAATTTTGACAATTTCGAGTAATTGTCCATTCATTTGACAGCTTGCGTGGTTGATTTTAAATGTCGTAGTAGCAGTAGAAATTTTAAGTGCAGCGAGTTTTTATCCAGGATAGACACAAAAAACACCATAAACCATCCCTATTTCATAATAATATATTTTTACTTACAATATTACGGACCAAAAACGTGTTCAACTTTTTATTTCTTCATTTCCGTAAAGTTTGACACTCAATGACAGGCACCACTCGACAACCCGACAAAAAAATCATCCGTTTTGATAGAAATACTAGATTTCCAACGTCCACACTTATTGGGTAGTTTGCCAAACGGTTTATTTGTGATTCGGTATCCAAGATACAATAAGATGGAGCGTGGGTGACGAATAATATGATAATTCTTCTTCAAAATGTTCAACTTTGTCACTCTTACCAAAAGCCGGTATTTCCTGAAAATCAGCCTTGCGCAGCGCGCGTCGCTGATATAGAATTGTAGGAGCACTCTTGATAAAGGCTAATTCGGGGTTCCTTAGCAGTGTCAACGTGTTTTGTGGCGATTGAATCTAAGAATACCGCTATTCATTTTGATTAAGGCTCAAAATATATATCTGGATATGACCTTGATGAGTCTAGTTTCACATTTGTTTAAGGTCTCGATGAATAGCAGGATTCACGACGATTCAAACCATATACGACAAGCTATGGTTTTGCGAACACAAATAAGAGTATTTCGCGGCTCAAAATTGCAGCAGATAATGCGTGTTTGGTGGGTAAATATTCGTTCACACTAATATAATTAAAATATTAACACTATGCTGCTTATTTACTTCTAGAAATACTTGAAATGTCAAGGTAAAGTTGTTGTTGTTGACATACGAATTTGAGACTAGAACCACGAGTGTTTATATATGAAATATGGCAGACAAACTCCAACTGTTTTTCTGAAAACTGATATATGGCCTCGCATAAAACTGCGTAAAATCTGAGGCGCATATATGCGCCCCGGCACTAAGGGGGTTAAAAACAAATATACATCAAAGTCTGATTAACTCTGAGTATAGTTATGGATACAACTATTCAATTCAACAATGTTAAAGCTTTGCCATCTCTTGGCCCATGCATGCCTATAGGTTTGATATCATCATCATGAACGGCTAAGACCGGGTGCCGTCCTCACAGGATGCCCCTGCATACCGCAACATGTTTTTGTCATTTCTCTGTTTACAGTGCGGCCAACAGTTCTGTTAGTTTTTTTTATGCTATTTATGTCTTTGATGGTAATGTTTATTTTAAGTTCATTGAAATCTTTTTTATTGACTATTTTATCTATCCATGTGTTTTTGGTCTCTTTTATTCTTTCTCGATTAATAGCTTCATTGAAGGCTATTCTGGTGGGTGTTTCTGCCAGTAATCACATTAGATGTCCAATCCATCAGTCTCCTTGTTTGTATTGTTTTACTGATTTTGTTTTGGTTGGTGATTTCGTAAATGGCATTACTTTTTTATAAATAGGTTTGATAGATCTTGTCAAACGATTATTTCACATTAATTGTGTCCGTTTACAGAATGTCTAGATCTAATTATCTTCATTTTGAACAGCTCCATATGACATATAGTAAACACGTATAACATGTTTTTACATCAATGTTTCTACCATTCTTCCATCATCAGTGATTAGATCCGCATCTACTAAAAGCAAACCGTTACGTGACCTATACAAATATAGGGTTTGCTATGGTTTTATCCCGAGTGTCATGACTTTTCGGTCTCGTTCCGGATTTCATGATGTATAGTGTGATGGTCATTATAGTTCAGTTTTCAATGAAACATGATAGACTTTGAACTGATTTAACCAGTGCTTGGTCCCGGATCTAGTCCCGGATTTGATGATGGTCAATATAGTTCAGTTTCCAATGAAAAATGATAGAGTTTGAACTGATTTAACAAGTACTTGGTCCAGCATTACGTCCCGGATCCAGGATAAATAAATAAAAATATATATAATGATATGACATTGAATATGTTAATGACACAACCAGGACAGTGAACTGTTGATACCAGGATCCAGTGTTGCCCTTTCCCCTCTGGATCTGTGTTCAATATCTGAGCACCCAGGATGCTGGTATCCACACTTCTTTGCTATAATATTCATTCTATCATTCCGTGCAAAAATCACCGCCAATAACCCATGCTGATTGGTCGAGCAGGCGTGTCAATTATACGCTATGCACGTTGCTAAGGGAAGATATGCACGCTGCTAAGGGCTGTAACGCGCATGCACAAATCAGCACGAGTAAACATTTTGACACATCTTCCGACTTCCAACGAATATTTTACAAAATTATAGTTGTTGTTGTTGTGTCAAATCAATCCCATATTCATCCTTTATCATTCACAAATGTTTTTATAGTGGGTAATTTCGAAACTATGCTAAATATTCAAAGGTTTTAACTGAATAACAGCCACTGAGTCGCATAGTCAAAATGGCAATGAGAACGTTATATGATTTATTTTCAAATAAAAACGAATATGACACGCATTTAGTGTGGATTTTAGTCATTTTAGTCATGATAGAATGGTATTTGAGCACGAGATTGGATCGTCAATCGTAGAAATTTGCACGGTGATGTGTGATTGACACTCACTGCGTTCGTGTCAATCACACATGACCGTGCAATATTCTACGATTGACCCGACAATATCCCTTATCTGAGCCGGACCATCATGATAAACTGTTGGTTGTTCACATATCTTTTGCTATACAAGAAAAAAAAATCAAGTTTACCCATTTCTGAAATCTACCACAGTAATAATGTATAGTTATCCAGAATCAATATTTTTCATCCATTATGATACTTTTGTCATTTATGTTTCATTTATTACTGAAAAGTGCTTGGTCCCATATTGGTCCCAGGTAGTCCCAAAATGCGGACACTAGGTGAGCGATATAGCCAGTGCTGACGGCACAATAACATGTGCGACGACTTGCGCATTTTTCAATACAGGAAACTCTCCTTAACCTAACGTATCATGCACCGGCGTACTTATTTGCATATCTCATTCCATGTAACATAAAGCAAAACCCTTATTCATAATGGCTCGTGTTAAAATGCAACATTTTTATTTATTGTATTTCTTGGATATGTGCCATTCAATAAACATTTTGTCAGTGCGAAATGCTTCAGAAATTAACTGAGCGGTTAATGAAATTGCATGAGCAATAACGCAAGTAAATTCTTTAAAAAAAATTAAAAAAAAAATCATTCACAGGTGTGTGAAGACGTTATTTGATAACAACATGCACCATAGATCATGTAATTTTAGTGAATCATGAAAATAGTATTTATCTTACGAAAAAATAAGTAGCTTCATTTTGACACTTCAAACACTATTGTTGGTTCATTAATAGCAGTGTTACTATGGTTTAATCAACAAAATATATACGGGATGTGTTAGAAGTGATATACTCTCGAGTGAACAGAACCATACTTCCTTTTTAGACCTTCAAACCATACTTCCGTATTCAGACCTTCAAATCCGTACGAATACAGAGCTCTACATCCATATTTCTTACACATGTACACAACTGCGATCGAGATTTCCGATCAGTATCAAAGAGCATTACCAAGAGGCATAACGTCCTGTTTCCTATAGTGTACGTTAAAGTACTGAACAGGTGCTAGCAGGTGCGTTCTCGGGGATGGTTTACATCGAGAAGTGACTAAGTATTCATAGGTGAAAGAAATGAGGATGACCAAAAAACTTATTACACGACTTTAATTAATACGTTAAATTATAAAATAGTACACATATGTATAAACAACAGTGAGTAGTTTCTTATTTTCATGAAATAAATAATATTATCTTGATAGAAACTCAGGAAGATAACATTTATTGTACGCCTAGACTAATCATCTTGTCAAATCCACTTCGATATAATGCCCATTTTACCTTCAAAGTTTAGTAATGAAATATGCTACTAAATTTTTATTAATTGATATGGTTGGAAACGCACACATCTGCAGATTACAAATATATTAGTTAAATGTTTCTAGCCATTGCAGGTGCTAAAATACTGAGCAAAATGTTCTGACACTTTTTCTTCCCTAACCGCGTTTTTCACAGTATGGCTGTCATTGTCAAAGGCGGGCTCAATAATAAATATGTCAGCATTTCATCCATTCCTGGCCAAAAAAATATTTTATAATTAATTATGTAATCTACAGAAGTGTGCGTTTCTAACCATACCAATTATCAAAAAATGGCAGGACATTCCATTATGAAATTTTGCTAGTCAAACTGGTCTACACAATCGTACCGGATTTGAAGCACATCAAAGAACATTACGAGTGAAACATTTCTTTCCAAATGTAAAATATGAGCTGAAAGTGTGAGAATAAGAATCAGCATAGAATTTTATTTTTAAGTAAATTATTAACTTGTCGGTAAACCTCTGTTACACTGGCGATCATATCACTGGCAGTAGCAGTTGACCAAAAAACATCACCACACCATTGTCACATAAATACTAGCATATAATTTTGATAGAAATAATCTGCAATAATATGCAATTCCATTAATATGTATAAATCTAGGTACTCGTTTTAACTAAATAGTTTATTCTGAACATCAATATCACATGCATCGCCATACAGAACAGTCACTGAATACACATGACTTTGGTTTGTAAATGTTCCTGTACAGTTTTTTTCGGGGATGTCAGCGCCCAGAAATGGTCTATATTTAGTAGATCACAGTATAATGAATGACTTCTCATTCATAGTTATTTACATTTCTAATCATAGAATGCAAATATATCACGTCAAATCCAGCCAATTTAATATTAATTTGTACACAATGGCGTTTGTTGACCATCCTCTCCCAGGCACCTGCGCGCACCTGCCAGGAACGCAGATATGGACGTATTGCATATCTCGTTAAACTATCTGTCAGAATTAAAACAGTTCGGCCATTCACAAAATCCGTGACGTACGACATGAACTCCCCGCTGTAGATGTCTCTATACTTAACGTCATATGTAAAATTCACGGTTTATGTGTATGGCCGGTTTTAGTGATTGTTGCTCTAAGGTTAAAAACGTATTTCTTCGATCACTTTTTATACTAGGATTCCGTTCAGTAGATCAGCAATCGCTAAAACCCGCCATGCACATAAACCGTGAATTGCGCCGATGACTTAAAATTTGGTGACATCTACTTAACAGGGAGTTAACGCCATACGGACTGTGTGTATGGCCGAACAGCACGTTTGCTGCTCTAGCCTTGCGAAGATTATCAAGATATATTCGATTTTTTAAAAAGATTATTGACAATTCTGAATAATTGATTTATGAAAGCACAATTGCAAGTAAATGGAAGTCTTTTAAAACTTAAATTCAACCTTAAATTTTTGTGAACAGAATAATTTCTGAAAAAAAAAATAATATAATAATTAGACTAACATGGACCAAATAACTTATTAAGAAATTATGAAAAAGTATATATAACCTCGAGATAGCACCAAATAATAGTATAACCCTCGTATCAAAAAGTAAACAAAATATATATTTTGACATTTCTGTCGTTCACCACTCTGTCTATCCTACCTTCATAAAGGTTTCGATAGCGCCTTTTGTAACATCAAGAAGTGATGTTCCGAGATAAGTCCTTTGATTCATGGAAGCCGACGTATCGACAAGAAATATTATTATCGTCATTTTGATATATTAATATTCATGTAGGTTTATGATCAAATCGTTTATTGAATAAATATCTAGGTTTCGAGTAATAACTTAAAAACATCCACCGGCAGCATCAGTACGTCTTCACTCGGCTGCTGCAGTTCAGCAGCTCGCACGCCACGGCCCGCTGTCACGTGACCATTTCAAAGTTGATCTGCGATTGGTCAATTTCAATCTTGTTTGTGACATTCGGTTGCTATTAATAATGTTTGTTAGAATAGATTGTACACTCAAATAAACTCTCACTAGTGTGTGTTAAAAATATCCAATCAACAATAGTTTTGATTACTCGAGTTAAATATACGGTTTGGGAAGCAAACATTTTCAAAGTAAAGAATGTTGTAAATTGCAAAATACCCGAAGTCAGCAATTCCAGTATATTTATATAATGTAATTTGGTATGATGTGAATAATGTTGAAAGCATTTTCCAAATTTCATCGATTTACTGTGTAATGGCTGTACTTTAGACACACTGTATGCCAGAGCTCAACATGTGTCAACTGTGAGGACAATAGGGAAACTATCATAAATATATCTAACTAGATTTAATAAATTATCTTATATCCGGAAGTGACATGATGTCATAATAAAAATGTCTGCAAAATGGATGACGTTCTTTGAAGTTTAAGCAATTTTTAAACGTAAGTCACTATAAATGTATGTTACAAAACTAAAATAACTTGGCATGAATGCAAATCAAAACTAATAATATTTTGGTAATGGAGAGATGAGACAATACTTCGTTTGTACATAGCAAGTTGACCTTAAATATATATTATTATTGATAGTTTACCTAGTTCATGAGTTTGCAAAAAGATGTGTAAAAATTTAAATCATGTGAGTAGGATAAGGCGATTTTCATGAACATCTTGTATTTTGAAATCTTGTCACACACGGTAAATGTCGATCGCAGCGTAGCTATTTACCGTTCTTCACTTCCAAGTTGCCCAGAAAAGTCGCGTACTCGTCTTTTTTTATTTACTTTTGAGACACAAAAGCCCATGGGTACTTCCGGTATATGTTATAAGCCCATTTAAAATCGCATTTATTGGTATATCCTTCAAAATTCTTCAGTATTCTACATAGCACATTGATATGCTGTTATTTCGTGGTCTGGTTTGGCAGAGCCAGGGGGGTTACTGGACAATTAAAGTAAATCTATTTGAGTCGTGCATTCTACATAATATTGAAGTTCTCAACTTAAATCAGCTTCAATCACGGGCTGTCTGCAAATTTGACGCAGGACTAAGATCGGCTTTTGCCCATAACTTCGTCAATTTTCATGCTAACTAAAATCCGATTACAGATTCATAATCCTCACTCAAAATCCTATTTGGAATGCTATTTGAGGCATGCATTCTTCATGATAGTGAAGTTCGCAGGTATGTATCAGTCGCAGCCTGTAAAGATCGGTCTTTTGCCCATATCTTCATCAATTTCCATGCGAACTAATAAAATCCGATTACAGATTCATAATCCTCACTCAAAATTCTATTAGGAAAGTACTTTCCATAAATGACATACGATAAGTGATACTTGAAAATGACCTTAAAATATCTAAAGTCGTGTTAGTCTACAATGACGCGGGAAGTAATGAAACTATGGATATTTATTAATTCTACTGCGCAACACGTTCAGCATATCACGAATTGAAGAATGGTAGACTACGGAGTGCACTCAGTACCAGGCTGCAGGCATATGCCAGCTACTGAATATTTTCCCTCATACCAGAATACTTTTCCAGGGGTACTTAGTACTTGCCATGGGTACACCAGTCCCCAGTCTGCATAAAGCCCCGGCTTCCATGATTACTCTATGAAATCAGGTGCAGAGAGAGCAATGTACTTATACTTATTCTCTCAAGCTCTGCATCTGAGAGTTCACTATTATCTCAATTATCTGTTGCCTTAAGGATTAGACGCATAAGTTAGTAATTGTCTGTCAAATGGTAGTGAGGAGACTTATCTCCACATAATTTTTTACAAAATCTATTCGATTTCACTGTTGCTATTATGTAACTATCATCAAATTTTTTTATATTCCTTTATGACAGGAGCTTGTATATGGAATTTTTTCTGCCCTAGTAACCCCAATATCCCTTATTCTTAAAATTACCCGAATTTATAATATACTCTGTCACTGAAACTGAAGAATGTATGCAGTGGGGTAACCAGTGCCTGCCACTTGATAAATAACCTGTTATAATGGTGATGGTGTTACACTTTTAATTACTACAACGCATTATAATGAAAGGAAAAAAATGATGAAGATATTAAAGTCATTAGACTTATGACTCCAAGTCAGGTTAGGACTTATCACATAGTCTTAGGTGGCATTCAAACCCACAACCATACGGTACCAAATCGCCTAGCAGTTCAGGCTAACTCACTAGTCCACTCTGCCACCGGAACCAGGTTAAAACCAGAGACTGTGATATTGTGGTTCAGTGGTTAGAGCGTACTACTTGAAAACGTGATTTGCATGCATTGCAAGTACGCACCCCTGCCATGGCAGACTTAGTGACGCCAAAACCGTTACGTTGTACGTCTACCACTGAGTTGCTGATCTCCACCGAGCGTGTCGTCACAGTACATCGTTACTACTAGACGGTGGCGACACCAAACAGAGATTCGGAAGCCTCGTTAAAAGGTGTGCCCCGTGTAGAGGAGAGCCACCCCTCTGCATGTAAAAGAACTCACCTAGTTTTAAAACAGTACGTAGTGTGATCTCTCCACCCCCAAGGTTCAGTTGGCTACCTAGCCTGCCTCTGGAGGTCCATGTACCAACATGTGGCCTCCCTTTGCTATTATCATCAGAAATTGATAGCAGAAGAGTATCCATATAAACAACAGGGAATATCTTTCACACTCGCCACTAGCCAAAACCTAGTGCTTAATCCATTTAGCGAGTGGGCTTCAATTTGCACCTGCCACAATGGCGATTGCCTTTTCTATCAAGTTTTTTTTTATCAAATACATGTATGTGCTTAAGTTAACCATAATGACATGTAAAATCATTGAAAAACAAAACATGATATAAATACCTCCATTTCATCAAAATAAAAAATAACTACTTTCTCAGAAAAGGAATGCACCAGAGCTTCTAGAGACATCCATTTCAAAATAATTTCTGGGGAGCATGCCCCCAGACACCACTAGCTATACTTCGTTCCTACAGCGCTTGTAACCTCGCCTTCGGCGCTCCCCTTTTTAGCAAGTTTGGATTTTGGCCAGTGCCCTTTCAATATCACCTGCCAAATTTTGGCAGGTGCCAATAATATTTGGCTTGTGCTCCTGTGATTTGGCCACATTGGCTAGAGGTGTTTGAAATGAGAGGAATTCCTTGAAACAAAACAAACAAGCCCTAACCTGACTAGGAGTCACAAGTCTAATGACTTAATTACATATAATAATCCAAGTCCATGAAATCATAAATCATTTCAAAGATATCGTCATTGTGGTTCTGGGTATGTAGTTATTCCTAACAGTGTGGATGGGACTAATTTGGTATTTATATGCATAATAATATATATAATAAATAGTAAATACCATATTTCTTTGGGACTATGTTCAGTTCTTTAGACCTACATTTAACAGGTAGCCATATATTGTATTGCCGGCACAATTTATTTTAATTTTTGGAATTTCTGGTCGATGATAGCTCATTTGAAAGCTCTCAAGGAGTCCTTTCCAAATAATATGTTCTTGGATTATTTTTCGAGCAAATAGCAAAGAATTATATCAATATGACTGAATATCAAATGACCTGTCCTTTGACAAGAATTTCATTGCATTTTGGTAATACTGTATTTTTAAATATTCTATTTGTGCAAAAATATTTGATTTTGTTTGTTTTTTTGTTGCAGAATCCACTATGACTTGATGCTCTCCGACTCTTGATGCCATCTATATTCAGAATGGGTCCGCCAGAAGCTGCTTTTTGTATTACCATCATTATGTCTTGCTTGATGATGCAGTGTTCTGGAGTCGATGAGAAAAATGCATGTCCATTGGAATGTTCATGCTTCGAGCATGAAAGCAAAGATGGTATTGTTTCCAACTGCTCAAAAGATAATGGTCAGGTCTTTCCAAACATTCCACTGAACACTGTTGAACTTCATCTGAGTCACTACAACCATAGTGTGTTCTCCTCAAAATCAATTCCTTCATTGGTTCACTTAGAAAGATTGGTTATTAATCATTGTATGATAGAACAGTTTGAAAATCATGCCATTTCTGTCAACACATTCCCACAGCTCAAAGTTCTGGACCTCAGATTCAATAAATTAAAACAAGTACCTCATGGATTATCAATCAATATTAAAACTTTGCTTTTAAGTAACAATGATATCACAATATTGAGTGGCACTAGCCTCCTTTTTCTACCAAACTTGAGAGAATTGTTTTTGGATTGCAACAAAATTGAATCTATAGAAGAGTCCAGCTTTAAAAACCCAGAAGAGAATGACACAATAATTTTACCCAATCTTCATAAATTAACTTTGAATAACAATAGTATATCTATGATACATGATAATTCGTTGAATTCATTACCATTTCTTAATGCAGTTACTTTTGCTCACAATAAAATCTCTGACCTCAACAGTAATACATTCAAGAATCTAGTGCATTTGAAATTCTTGGATCTGAGTCATAATCAACTAAAAGATATTCAACCAGAAACATTCTTCAAATTATCTTCTCTTAAAACGCTGTACCTATCCTTCAATCTATTGAGTCAGTTTCCAGTAGCATTACCAATGTTAGAGTGGCTTGATATTTCTCATAACGATATCAAACATATAGCAGAGGAGGGAAAATCTGACATCTATCCTGTAGAAGTTTTGAACATCGCTCATAATCCACTGCATTGTGATTGTGCTATGTTATGGCTGAAAGAACTTTACGACCAGCGAGAATATCAGTTGAAGCATATAGAGATACCAACTTCAGAATTTGTGCCTATGTGCAAATCACCTGCAAGTGTAGCTGGAGAAAGTTGGGACATGTTGGGTAATTCATTGTTTGGTTGTAAGAATTTAGAAACTACCAGTGAAGAATTAGACCCAGGAGCTGAACCTGATCTTGTTGTTAAAACTGGCAAAGTGACTGGAGACACTATAGAAGTATATTGGTCCTGGGACGTGAAAGGGCCTCTCTCATTTAGCAACATTTATATTCAGTATTATGTGTTTGGATTAAGAGGAGACACCACTAGACATGTAGAAGTTGCCGCAGTTATAAGGGAATTTACATTAAAAAATCTAAGACCTATGACTAATTATGTTATTTGTGTAATACCTAAAAATAAGCAATCTCGTGGAAATGAAATACCAAAGCCATTGTCATTGGATCATTGTGTGGAAGTAACCACCAAAGAGGGTGAACCAATTGAAGTTTTATCATTTTTTTATATTGTGTTGTTTTATTTATTTGGTATGTGTGCCACGCTCATAGCAATTTTCTCTGTCATAGGATTGATAGCATTAGCTTATGGCATTTACAGTTCTAAGTCAGATTGGTCATCAAAAAATATTCGTATTGATGAGCCTATAGATGATGATTATGCATACAGACAAGCACCAGAGTCTGAATCAGGTTCACAACGTTCAAATGATTTTACTGAAAGTGAGCAAAAGGAACATAAAGATTGAGATGCATAATATTGATGAATGTTTGAAAATGTATTGAATGAGATTGTTTAACCTAGTGTTCATCATTCAAAGAAGTCAAGATGTTATATTTATTTGATTCAACCATTTTTGTGTTCTTATTTCAAAAATAGTTTTTATTTATTGCTTGAAAATGATCTGTTTTGATATAATCTCAAACTGTTATTTATTTCTTGTCAATGCTCGTGTTAGGTATTCATATCAAATATGTTAATTTGAAGAAAAAACCTGTTGATTCTGTAAGCATAATTTAATCAATTTGTGCTTACTGTGGCTTTGTTCTCGCCCCGGTCTACTGTACCATTTATCAATGTATACAACAAAGGGATGTGACCACCTAGCCTTTTGGGTGTTTTTTTAGATGTTAAACAAATATTTATAATTCAATCAAATGTGCAATTATAACAAGATTAATATGAATTACTTTTTATAAATTACTTTTCATTAATAATTTTTTTCACTACATTTCTGAGTATGCATTGTTATGCACATGTGAAAAGATTCAATTTTATATGTTGTTTTGATATACGTGTACATCGATGTGGAAAAATGAAAGCTAGGACATAAGGAGACAATCCATGTTGCCTAGTTAACTACTAACTAGTCTATATGGCAGTTGCTATTAAACCCGCCCCATCACATAAGCTAGTTTAAACTGTTTACTTGTTGGGGAGCAAAAAAAAACAACAAACAACAAGTGGGGAGTGGGTGGAGTTGCACAGCTATAATGCCATATATAGATTTAGAGATTAGTTAAATATTTGCGCATCTTGAACCCACTTAATATAGGCACTTATACATGTACAAGACCAGTGCTAATTTTAATATAGAGCACTGCACACCCAGTTCGTGCATTTTATTGTTTAAACAATCGTAGCACAGCTATTAATGAACCCTCAATAGTGTTTGATGTGTCAAAATAAAGCTACTTAATTATATTGTCGCATGATAAACACAGTTGTTATGATTCATAAAAATTATATGATCTATGGTGCAATTCGTTGCATGCACACCCAGTTCGTGCGTGGCGATAATCGGGGATTTGAACATGTTTATTTACATTAGATCTTACTAGAAATTTTATTTTTTCACTTTGGCACCGGGAAAGCAATAATGTTTAAAGTAGTAATATTGTGTGCTAATTGTTTGGACCCTAACAATTTTATTTAAATAACACACGAACTGGGTGTGCAGTGCTCTAGGTTTGTGTTATTATAAAACTGCATTTTGAAGAAAAAATTAATGTAGTTATTTGTGATCTGAAAACAGTGTAGCATCATCAAATGTTTGCATTTAAAAGTATTCAAATTTGTTATGTACGGGCGTCATATACACCATTGAAATTTGTGATAAATGAAATGAAATATCTAGTCTAAATAAATTATATGGTGCAGCTGTTATGGTGTTCTTTCTTCTCACAAGTTCTTATTACCAGGTACTTCAGAAGTTTGATTAAATATCATTAAATTTATTTCAACTTATTTTTCTTCATAACCAGTACGTTTTTAAACATAGCAGAAGCTTTAGTCACAATCAGATGGTGTTTTATATTAAACTCTTGAAAAGATTTTGTGTTCCAAGACATGGTTATTTGTACAGTGCAGTCTTTCATCTCAGGATCACAGTGGTACACATGTATATATTATTAACAGACAGATAAGCATTAATGTGCCGACAGCAAGTTGATGGAGTAACATTTTTTTTCATGAGTGAAAAATGGTACTGAATATCAAAATAATAGATATGATATGATACACTACTTTCTTTGCCGCATCTACATTCTATTCTACATTCTACATTTTATTATTCTGATTGGTTTATATAATAGTGAACACTTACTGCTACATGAAAATTGATTATTTTTTTTTTTTTCAGCATTAAAGAGAGACCAAAACGTAATTGGGGATTTGGTCCCATGATTGATAAGAGCAGCAATATTTTAATTTTCATACACATGGCTAGTTACTCGAGTGATATAGTAATATGTATGCAAATAAAAAATATACACAAACTTTAATAACACTATATATTCATTTGGAGATAAATCCTTTATACTTGCTTTATTATAAGCCAAATATTTTCTCCCTCTTGATCAAGGCTTGATTAAGAGGGAGAAAATATTTGGCTTATATATTATGTGAAAAATGATGACGGTGTCCTTTCAATGGATGAAGAGGCCAAGAAAGGAGCTTGGAAGCAACATTATGAACGATTGCTTAATGTTGAATTTCCTTGGAACCCAGAAGACTTCTCTGACGAACCCCCCATTGAAGGTCCCAGTGTGCAAATCACCCTAGACATGACATCCAAAGCCATTTCAAAGATGGGAATGGGTAAAGCAGCAGGTCCGTCGGGAGTAGTAGCAGAAATGCTGAGTGGGAGGAGAGCTATATAGTTAGCCTCTACAAAAACAAAGGAGATGCACTAGAGAGAGGCAATTACCGAGGGCTGAAGTTGATAGATCAAGTAATGAAAGTCCTTGAGAGAATTGCTGAACAACTGATCAGAAAGAGAATAGCGATAGATGACATGCAGTTTGGCTTCATGCCAGGAAGGGGAACAACAGATGCTATCTTCATTGTTCGGCAGGTGCAGGAGAAGTTTCTGGCAGCAAACAAGTCCTTGTACATGTCATTTGTTGATCTTGAGAAGGCATTTGATCGGGTTCCCAGACAAGTCATATGGTGGGCCATGCGTAAGCTAGGCGTGGAAGAGTGCCTTGTTAAGCTTGTCCAGTCAATGTATGGCAATGTACGTAGTCGTGTTCGTGTCGGAGATGGATACAGTGAAGAATTCCGTGTTATTGAAGGTGTGCATCAAGGTTCAGTCCTTAGTCCTCTGCTTTTCATCATGGTCCTAGAAGACCTGTCTCATGAGTTCCGCACTGGGTCCCCTTGGGAACTACTGTACGCTGATGACCTTGTCATTATGGCCAACTCTGTTGAAGAGTTAACCAAAAAGGTGCACGATGGAAGCGAAGGGACTGCGTGTTAATATGGGTAAAACCAAATGTCTGGTCTCTGGGTCACACCTAGACAAATTGCTCAAAAGTGGAGAATACCCATGTGCTGTATGCCTGCGGGGGGTAGCAAGAAACTCCATCTACTGTGGCAAATGTCTATGCTGGGTGCACAAACAGTGTAGTGGATTTGAGGGTGTTCTCAAACCTGATCCAGACTACATATGCCCACGATGCAAAGGTACCGCCAGGCCAATCGATGGCAAGCCAATCAAGGAAATCCCAGTTGGCGAACACATGTTAGAGGTTGTGAGTTTTGTTACATAGGTGACATGTTGTCCAGTGGTGGAGGCTGTGATTTAGCTGCAACTGTCAGATGCAAAACTGCATGGGGCAAATTCCGTGAGCTACTGACAGTCCTCACCAACAGGCACATTCCTTTATCTTCGAGAGGTAGAGTTTATTCCACCTGTGTACGAAGTGCTATGCTTCATGGGTCTGAGACATGGGCAGCATCCTCTAGTACTATAAACCGCCTGAGAAGAAATGACAGAGCTATGATTCGCTGGATGTGTGGTCTGAAGCCTAATGATGATACCAGTTCAGAGAGCCTTTTGGAGAAACTGAGTATTACAGATATTGATAGTGTGCTTCGTAAAAGGAGACTGAGATGGCTAGGCCATGTTGAGCGCAGTTCTGGCTGGATTAGCCAAGTAAGAAAGCTTGAGATTGAAGGAAGAAAAGGAAAGGGAAGACCGAAACAGACTTGGGATGCAGTCTTGCAGAAAGATCGTGCAAGTTTGGGCATGAGTTTGGTAGATCCAAATGACCGAAAGGCTTGGAGGGGACGGTTGAGATCCAGACTGGGCAGCCAGGCCACACCCTCTGAATGAGGAATAATTAGGGCCTGTTTAAAATAAATTTAGGATTTGATTGATTTGATTGATAGCAAGTATAAAGGATTTATCTCAAAATGAATATATAGTATTGTACAATAAGAAATCCAATGAATCTCTTCAATATATAAACAAACTTTGTTTTAAGTAATCCCACAAACTGTTTTAAGAGGCCAATTTCTAACTTTTATAACATGCCATATGGGCCATAACCTCACTGTAAAAAAGAGGTTTATTGGTTTTGCTACTATATTAGAAACAACGCAGTTACTTGCCCTATTCTTCAATTCCCAGATGCACGAGACGAGTTGCGCAGTAGAATTAATTAATACCAAAAAGTCCATTGACTTCTTCTGTCCGTTCCGCGTCATTGTAGACTAACACGACTTTAAATATTTTAAGGTCATTTTCAAGGATCACTTATCGTATGTTATTTATGGAAAATACTATCCCAATAGGGTTTTGAGTGAGGATTATGAATCTGTAATCGGATTTTAGTTAGCGTGGAAATTGATGAAGATATGGGCAAAATACTGGTCTTCATAAAAAAAAATGCCGACGACCTGGGTAGGTTATGAATGATACAAACGTGTGAACTTTACTATTATGAAGAATGCATGCCTCAAATAGCATTCCCAATAGGATTTTGAATGAGGATTATGAATCTGTAATCGGATTTTAGTTAGCATGAAAATGGAACGAAGTTATGGGCAAAAGCCGGTCTTAGTCAAATTTGCAGACAGCCCGTGATTGGAGCAAAATTGAGAACTTCACTATTATGAAGAATGCACGCCTCAAATAGATCTATTTACTTAATTTTCCAACGTCTATCAGCGTAACAGCCATCAATGTTATGTAGAATACACATTTTGAATGATATAGCATTAAATGCAATTTTAAATGGGCTTATAACATATGCCGGAAGTACCCAAGGACTTTTGTGTCTCAAAAGTAAATAATTTCAGACGTGTGCACAACTTTTCTGCGCAACTGGGAATTGAAGAATTGCATAATTTCAATTATTTTTATGGACACATTTCACAAAGATTTGACAGGGTCAGCCTGGATTACACACTTGTTGGCTTGCATTTCAAGTACACTATGATAAAGCCGTAGCTGGTAACTCAGGAGTTGTAGAGCAATTATACAAACAAGATGGAGGCATACTCTTTCAGTTAAAATCTTGTTCTGTTGTTTATTAAATTTCTGATTCTAAAATTCAGTTTAATAGGTATGTGTCAACAATAGGTGTGTACTGTGTAACTCCCCTACACATAAAAATTTGTAGATGTTAGAATAGGACAAGAGGACTTTTCATAACAAAAAGTATATTTTTCAATGTTTCTCATTCTTCTGAGCAATATCTCTTTCCTGCCTATATCCTAACATGTGATTTTGCTGGTTCAGGATGGGATACACGTATGTGCACTGTCATTACTTAACTACACTAATGCAATGTGGAAGCATATCACATAATTTTATGTTAATTGCTATGGGTGGATAAAATAGTAAGCTATGAATGAAAAAGAAAACTTCTTTTAATCATGTAAATGATATTTATTATTACAAAGAGTGTATCACAGTTAACAATCATCGAATGAAAAGTCGTCATGAAATATACTCAAGTACCTCAAATTATTGTAATATATATAAAAGATATTCATTTGAATAGACATTGCAGCTGTAATAAAAACCAACCAGAGAGACACTTCCAATCTTTACCATTTGAATACTTTTTTTTTTCTTAGATGCTCATTCTGTAAATATTTAGAAAAATGCTCCACCTACATTACATGAAAATTTTTGTTTCTACATGACGTAGAAAGTTGTGTACACTAAGGGGATATTTACATTTCAATACTAAAACTTTTGTAAATATTCTAAATATTGATATTTTACATTGATGATATTTTAAGTTTCTTATTAACATTGATATGATTCCATAATAAAATAATTTACATCTACGTAGCCCGTACAATTTTACATGGACGTTGCTCTACTACTATATATTTTCCATCTTTGGATCCTGATTCAGACAGTTTCAGACTTAGGTCAAATAGACAAAGAGTATTAGTCAAATGAATATATTAGAAGTGTACTGTATTGCAATTATCAATCACTGTCATCATCTAACATTTCACTTTCACATTTGTCACTAGATTCATCATCTATTGGTACATGAATACCTGCTTCTCTGGAGTCAGATTTTGTTGATTGCATGCAAGATTTTTTCAATGGTTTTTTCATCTTTGATTGTTTTAAAGTGTTGTCTGATCCTGATGCTCCTTTAGATCTGGAAAAAAAAATCCTATGATAAATGATGCAATATACATTACTGGAACACACAGTTATATACATGAGCTGTCTAGTAATGCTGTCTCACTCTTCCAATCCAATCCGTGTTGTGCTCAACTCGGCCAAGCCATCTCAATCTATTGGTTGCAAAGAACATATCTCAAGCTTCTTCAAGAGGCTGTGTGTGTTAATGTCAACCGATGTCATCTAAGTGATTTATTCTACAGATCCACCTGATCGTAGCACAGCCGTGAACAGCCAAGTTTATATTTTTGATTTGCATACACATGGATAGCCACATAATTGGTGAAACATGAATGTGTATGCAAATCAAAAATATAAACAAACTTGGCTCTTCCAATCATGGTACCTAATCCCCAATTTTGACTTGTTCAAAATGTCTGACTCTGTCTCAGACACTGGAAAAATGCCATTTTCATGTAAGTGTTCACTATTATGTAGACCAATCAGAATAATCAAAATTGCGATGTAGATCTGGCAAAAAAATAGCGTTTCATTCCTATAATTTTTATTTTGATATTCATTACCATTTTTTAGTTATGATTGAAAATGTATAGTTCTGAACTTGCTGTCAGCACATTAGATTAAGCAGGTGTCAGTTTGAAAATTAGTGGCAGTTTACCAGCATACACATCTAGGATCATCTAGGAGTTTCTCAAAGTTTTAGTGGCATACTTTTAGAAAGAAGGTGAGTCGGGGACTGTGTTAGTTTTTAGGTAGTTTGCGTTGTTTATGATTTAACGCTACACTATGATTGATCACTACCAGGAACAAACAAGACACAGGGTTAACACAATCAACCCTCCAGGAAGATAGAATTTAAGTTCTTGTAACAGAACCCAGAATTATAGGTAAAAATTACAGAGGCCATCCATATTTCCATTAACATCCATTAAAGAGAGGCCGTTAAAGGATGGTTTTGAATTCGCCGATATTTAGTTTCCTTTGCAGAGGGAAAATAGTGAAGATAACAATGACTTTGCAAACTTAGACTCTCCCACCACAGACCATGCAAAGAGAAGGGGTGGGGTTTTGGTATGTCAGTGTCTACAGTGCTGTCGCAGCAGATAAAAAAAATCATGAAAATATAGTTAATTTTATAGCTGTGGAAAGGAAAAATAGCTTGTGTAGAGATAGACTGCATATATGGATACTGAATTGTATAAACGAGAGTGAAAATGATAATTTCTGGACAGACTAGCTGTATTGGCGGCCATGATTAGTGACTCCTCAAAACTGTGTAAATTTCAGCTGTTGTAATTGCTAATAAATTTTTGTAGGAATGGCAATTGAATAGGACGAATTTTATAGATTTGATATTGTGTCTATATATTTTTAAGTGACAAATAAAGAAAACCTATTTCAAGAATTTTAAATGCTTTATCATATCTATACAACCAAATATTTACTATAGATTAGAATTTGAGAAAAAAGCCTCCACATAAACAAATTAATTCAAATTTAATTTTTTCAATATTGCTATTTAACCAAGGTTATTTGAGTAAAATTTATTATTGTGTTAAAAATTGCACTTTACATACTGCCATTGTCAAACCAAATAATAATTCGACGACTCAAAAGTTGCTTAGTTTGGTAAAATACATCATTTTAAATATTCATACTAAATTCATAGATACCTTTTAATTCTGCTATTATTATTACTTTCATTTTTCATTAATGATGCCTTTTTTCCAGTCTTTTTTGGTTGAATTTTACTTCTTTCAAATGCCAAAATGCAATGCATGTTACCACTTGTTTTCTTAGTTTTTCTTTTTTGCATTCCACGCCATGGTCTTCTAATATCCACAAAGTCGGGATTAGATGTGTTGAGATCTTGTGCAATATCTATCCATCTAATATTTTTACAAAAATGAAAGTTTTAGATATAATATATATAATAAAGCTGCTTTTTATCTATTGATCCATTAATGAAACATAATTTGTAACATCTACCTTTTACAATGAAAACAAGGTTGCATGCGACTTGGTTCACCTATGATGATCCACGTTTCAACTTCAGATTCTGTCAAATTAGTCCTAAAACAGATATATTTTGGACAATTTTGTAAATATCAGGAAGCCATCAATTGTTTGGAAATACACGTGTGCTTCCGTGGCCGAGTGGATAGGGAGTTGGACTTGTGACCAGAAGGTCGTGGGTTCGATTCTCGGTAGGGTCTGGTGGTGAGTGTTGAGCAAACTTACCCCTAACAAGTTGCGCACTGCAGGTTGTGCACTAAAATAGGTACAGGTAGGCCAGTAATTAGCACGTGTGCGCTATAGCAGCAATGCTGTATGCAGCCAGTGTTGTATGCTCCCCAGGGAGTTGAGAAAGGCAAAACATGGAGTGTCAAAGATGCCAATGACCTGGTGTAAATGAGTCGACTGAGCTTCTAGATAGTAGACTATAAACCAACATTTATATTTTACATTTACATTTTACATAAGACAACAATAATTTTTCCCACTATAATTAATATATGAAACAAAGGTCATTACCTGTAGGCATCAACAGCCTTAATGGGTACATCTTCAAAACCTATAGGACAAAAGTAGTGATTCTGACAATGATAAATATATGCTACACTATTTCCACTTAGTCCACTACGCAGAGAGTGCAGAGCTTCTTCTGAAGTAACGTCTTTTGTGCTGTGAATACCTTCAGGTTTATACATGAAGTAACTGCGACCTTTCACATTGTAATATTCATTGAGTTCCTTGAACCATCTGTATCAAATAAAATAAAAAATGATAACAAGTTATATGTTTACATAAAAAGATGTTAAATGGCATACCCACCTGAAGTGTGTGTGATTGTTACAAATGGGTATACCGTCAAGCAGTTGATCACAGCACAATTCATGAATGGTGTTTGAATTTCAAGTAGGTATAAGATAGATAAATATTTTTTTACATGGTTCTGGTTTTTTGTTTTTTTTTTCATTTTGCATCTTGCTGCCATATTTTAATATGCAACACCTACCAGACAATATAATAATTGCATAAATCAATGGAATATGTGTGGGAAGTACAAATATATGTAAAGTTATGTAAGAAACAATTCCATGCATAATATGATAAATGTTGAAGTAAATCCATATATTAAAAAAAATACTGGTTGAATATTGAAGAAATGTGGTTGAATATTACCCTCGCAAGCTTGGGCAATATTTACCACATTCAGGCATGCATTCATACATGTACATGGTGACCGACAAACCATGACATATATTCATTATAACACGATAAACACTCAAATATGTCAACATTTCCCAACAAATGAACTGGATTTTATTTTAAAGTTAGGACGCCATGCGATGTTAAACGTCTTACGTATCTGTGTGTAGTACACCAAATGCCATACGTTGAGAAATAACGTCAGGCGTACTATTTCACGTCAGTCTTACTTAGAAATATGTACTTATTACAGACATGGAAGTTTTATTGAGAAAAATTTGAAAATATTCTGTTATTTCATGTTGTAAACAATAAGCAATTTTTTTCTTGTCTCAATCATCTACGCTGTATTTGCAAGTAAATTTTTCAGAAAATCGAACGTACACACAATTCTTTAGCATTGGCATACTGTAACAAAACCCACAGTTCTATTAGGGCCTCCAGTGCGCAGTCACACAGGTGGCTACTGAGTATAAAGTAGCTATAAGTTGCACTGGACTAGATATTAGGACCCCATGTTACACACACCTTGTAAGGTTGTTTTGTTTACTATGGCCACTTGTAGGATTAGTACCAATACGCTACCAACAGTACTGAAGAGCCATTAGGGCTGTAGATTTAGAGAAGAGAAGAGCTTGCTGCTTCGGAGAGCCTAGGTAGGGCCGATAATCCATCCTCCTATGGAGGATGGGCCCCCATTCAACCATCTTAGAGGAATAGCCGGTGGCTACCTCCCCCACGCCTGCTCACTCTCTGCGTGAACCTTGTGACCCACGTACGTGCAGAAGCAGGAACTTCCACGTGTGTCAACACTGGTGCGAAGTCCTCCTGCAGGAGGCCTTTTGTGTGACCTGGTGTTTGTAACACCACCCACACAGCGAGTGGCGCTTGGAGCCCGGGTGTGAGGTGTATGTAATTGTCTCAGGAACACGAGAAGGGGCCTGGCTCTGGTGTGTTGGAGCTGGGAGGCTGTGCTCACGCGCAGGCGCGTGAGACGCGCCATTCGACCCGTCCTGTCGGCCGTGTGAACCTGGCAGGGCGTGTAGGAGCAACTTTGTTCACAATATATTTAATGAGTGTACAGATTACCAATATAATTATATATTGATTTACTTATTTGAATAGATGACGAAAGTGCGACCCACTTTTAGAGGGCACTATTGCCCAGTCTCTATGGAGAAATATTGACTGGCTGATTTCGGCTCTAAGTCAATCAGAATGCAGGATAGTCACGTGTCACAGATAGAGTGTTATAATAATAGTGTTAAAAAAAATACTGGTTATATATTTCAAAATATGACCTCTCAGCCATCTTTTATCAGAGCCTCCTGACATCACATAGGATGACAGATTGCAAAGTCAGGAAGAAGGTCAATCGTCACCACGGGTACAAGCCAGTTGACAAGAAAATTACCGAACAGAATGACCCTCATTGTTCACTTATTCTAAATAAACATTAACAAAATTTTAACAGGGGATTACTTATTATTAGTCAGGGTGCCGCTCAACCTAACCATGCCTCGGTTGATTAAGTTTTTTTTATGATTGATTTTACATCCTTGGGCACTCATTATTGCATATCTAGCGGATATCAATCGTGTATCCTTGAGGCTTTTGAGAAATTCACGCAAAAAGAAATCATAAATTTTAAACTATTTGACATAGAATAGCAAGTAATACCACTGTTTCACCAGTTTTTTATATTAGCAGTAATTCCAGTTCATTCCTGATATTGTTCTTATGATGTGAGATCACAGATTAAAGTTGGCCGCCAAGATGGTCGCCATTTAATGAGAAATCATGAATTTTGAACTATTTGATATAACATAGCAAATATCATAATACCACTTTTTCAATACATGTAGTTTAATACATCAGCAGCTCATTTCTGATATAGTTTTTATGATGTGAGGTCACAGGTCCAAGATAGCCACCATGATGGTCGCCACACAATGGGAAATCATAACTTTTAAAACTTTTGAACTGTTTGTTTTCCAAACAGCAGTTCATTTCAAACTTTGTTTTTATGATTTAAGGTCAAGATTGCTGACAAAAATGTATGTTTTAATATCAGTTAAATTTTACTGTTCACTTTATTCCATTGCACAGTGATGTAGTATCTATATTTTACAATTAATTAAATTAATGATTTAGTGACAATTCTTTTGAGGAAACCAACCTTACGTTAATGATTGTATTCTACGTCATTACTCAAATTTCATAACAAAAAAATCCGTGCATACGCATCACTTTTTCCTTTTCGAAGAATTAAAACTAACAATGTGATTCACCTCTTGCCTTTTTCACCGGTTCCACACTAGGTTGGTGTAGTCCCATAGAATACCATTATGAGTGCTAGATGGATTTTGACTTCAAGGTTTGTTTCATGCTTGTGTTAACGGTACAGACTCATGGCTGATGCCACAGTTTAGATAGCTTTGCTAGCTTTGCAAACCTACTAATGGCACCCAGGTCCAGGCCGCCATTTTAAATGGTGGTGATGACCAAGACCAAGACCAAGTCTGGCCCCAGACTTAAGGGTTGGGGGTAGCCGTCAAGAGAACCGGCCTAGACCATCTCAAGATGGACTGGGCACCTCTACCTTCACTGCTGGGGCAGTGCCTGATACTCGCGATGATGATTCCATCATGATTTTTTTAATTTTTTTATTGTTCTATTTATGCCTGGTGGCAGAGATCACATACCCTCTTGTTTTCGCGCCCGACGATCCGGTGGATATCAGGGCTACAAGACTCTACTGCATATCTCGCAATCGTATTTCACTGAGTCGGCAGAGGTATACTTTAACAAACACCTCACTGATAAAGATGTTGAATAAATCTTTAAGACTCTCCAGGTCCCTGGCCTGATCTGCCTCTAGGTCCCTCAGTTGGACTGGCACATCTTTAAGCAGCTACGCCCCAGACGTACCAAGGGGGAGAAACATCCCCTGCCCAATTGGAAGCCTCCTGCCTCGTACCAAAGGACTCAACCATAAACGGTGTGCACACCAAGATAGTGCGCCGAAAGGGAGCCGCAGGACATGTTAACGCTTATTGAAATGACCATACCTATGGTGGGCCAGACATCATAGGTGACATGTTTTGTGTTCGGGTCGAAGGATGAAGCCACAGATGCTTTTGCAGACCACTGCACAGCCCTCTCTAAAGGTGGCAAAGTTCTTTGTGGACAAGACTTTCAAGACATCCTGCTGAAGGAAGTAAAGAGGGGCAGTATGTCCCAACACATACAGCAAAAGAAGCAAGCGCTCTTTCAAAGGGAGACGCCAACAAGGGGTAGAGGACTGCACACCCTTTACAGAACCACGCTCCCAACATTCACCCCCCCCCCCTTACCAGAGGCGGGAGCATTGCCTCTTGTGACTCAGGCCTGAAGATCGAAGGAGCCTTTTTAAGAAGCCTAGCACCAGGGTGGGGCACAAGCGCTGGGCATGGTTGACGATGTCGTTGCAGTGGAAAAGCCAGAAACAAAACTACAAAACAAGGTACGTTATCGTTGCCCCATTTCCCCTTCCTTCCCTGACTGTTCAAAAGCGAACCACACAGGTTACACTGTGCCGGTCTCCCACCTTACTGGAGGTACCCGTCCTCCCCTTGCAATGGAAGCGCTAGTGCTTTCTGCTCCTCATCCCTGCACGGGATCCCCCTGCCAGAGTTGGATGCCCTAAACCTCAAGGCCATGCAGTTCATGCCAGATTTAGTGGTGGGCCAGTCAGCTCTGGCACTGCTGAATTGAACCAAGTGGATCACATGCCCTCGGCGAAACACAGTTTATTGATTCCTGTAGATGGTGTTCCCAATAAAACTGAATAACCGAAAATGCACATTATATGGTAGTTGATGATGACACACGCTCATGAAAGGCAACTTCTTCATGAAAGTCGACTAAAGACCGCCTATTGGAACATTCCAATCCACAAAATACAAAGGAAATTCTTGCTGTTCAGCTTCCAACAGGCTCTGTGCCAGTTTTACATGCGTTCTCTTCAAACTGGCATCAACACCCTGCATGTTCAAAAAGCTGTTCAAACCGGTAGTAAGCTTCGTACGCAGTGTAGGGGTGCATCCGGTCATCTAACTGGACGACTTATTGATGGACACGATCCAATGCACCTCTGTCAGGAAGCACGCACACTCCATCTTTTGCTTGAGGCACTGGGGTTTATTGTAAACCACAAAAAGACATCATCTCAGGACCTGGAATTCCTGGTCCTCAGGATGAGAACTAACGATGATTCTGACAGGAATGCTTGAACTGTCATTCTGCCAAGACCCCTTAATGTTTAAACATTTATTTAAAAAATCACAATTTTGACTCATCTGTGTTTCATCTGATGTACAAAAAATATTTAAAAGTGGCATTACTTGCTATTCTACGTCAGAAACTATGATTTCTCATTGAGTAGTTGCCATGTTTTATCTGTGACCTTATATCATAGTAACATCAGAAATGAAATGCTGATGTAAAAATCTATCGAAAAAGTTGTATTACTTGCTATAGATGCTATGTCAAATAGTTCAAGTTATGATTTCTCATTGAGTGGCGGCCATCTTGGTAGCCATCTTGGATATGTGACCTCAGATCATAAAAACAAGATCAGAAATGAACTGTTGATGTCAAAAACTATTGAAAAAGTGTTATTACTTGCTAAATTGTGTGTCAAATAGTATAAAAATTATGATATTAAATTGCTTGATGGCCATCTTGGACGCCATCTTGAATTTCTCAAAACCCTCAAGGATACACGCTTGATATCTGCCAGATATACAATAATGAGCTCCCAAGGATGTAAAATCAATCATAAAAACAACTTTATCCTACATCAGGTAGATACTGTTTGGGTCATCACACGCATATCCCGTGTCTATTACAGGTGAATAAAAATATCTGTACGCCACACTGTGGTGTATTGCCATACTACTTCACGTTTATGATCTCATGCCAAAGACAATTGAAGAATGTACGTCAAACGTACGCACAACGTTTTGACATACATTAAACTTTAAGAAATGTCATGCTCGTGTAGATTTCATGTAAAATAGATTTGCTATTTGTTGGGATAAAATATTTTAATCTTCTTCATTGATGTGCTATTTGCAAATGTAAGAATGGCAGTAAACATCATTTTTAAAAGCAAGCCACAGCGCATTATTCAATGTTATCTTATCTGTCACATAACCTACTTTGAAGATTGATATTTGATTGTTTATATTCTGGTTTCGATGCACATGGCCATTTACCCTTCTAGGAAAATATCAAAGTTATTAAAAATCTATTGAAACAAAAACAAAGGCATGAACATGACTAAAACTTGTTTTATAACCATTCTAGAATGATAAGGGATATTATCATAAATACAAAACGCACCTTCATGTTGATACTAGAAATTTTTATTGAACTCGTTTGTCAGCCTGCATCCCCCTTGTGCTGCACACTCGGGAGATGCGGCTGCCAAACTTGTTCAATAAAAATTTCTAGTATCAACCAGGAGGTGTGTTTTCTCTATTTGTTGACCAAGGCGCGGTTAGGCTAGAATATCTCATTTGGCAACCTGACTATATCTATTTGGCTGTCCGAATGAAACCCCCAGCGATCACTAATTTCCATTCACTAGCAGAAATAAACACATGTGCATGTCTGTGAGAAATCCCAAATCAGATAGTATTTTTTTCAATGGCACACATTAACAATATATTAGATGGAATGTTTACTGTGCTAGGTCCTGGGTTGTGGGTCATGGGTCGTGGGTAGTCTAGGAGGTAATACCAATATCAGGATAATTGTAGCCTATGCAATGAAAAAGAAATTATCTTTATAATACATACAAACCTAGTAAGTGTCACATTGCCTGTAAATGGTCCAAATCTTATTTCTTCAAATGGTGGTGATATTCCAATAGCAAGAAGTGCCTCCTCTTGAGTGATAGGTTGACAAGTTCCAGCTCCCAGGGTTGAAAATAAGTAGTTCCAACATGATACTAAAGATGACATCCCGCAGGAATATTTGTACTGTGGACGGCTCATGCAGTACCTAAAATTAAACTTTAATTCTAATTATCAACTTTAATTATTAAAGTACTAAAGATTCTGCTCAGTCGAAGGATAAGTATGTATCCATTAATAGAAACAATATTATGTGTTTTGTGGAATATTTTGATTCTATTCATTCAATCAGGGGTTAAGCCTTATTGACAAAGTCCAACAATTCAAATGCCACAACATAAAAGGCCTGCAAGAAATGTGAACAGAATGATTTTCATCCATTACAGTGTCAGTGAGACCTATTTCAGTCATGTTATATGTTTCATCTCCTGTTGGAAATGCATAGTACGTCTAGTGAAAATCATCTGATTATATATTATGGGATGCATTTTTAACAATATATATATTATGAGATTTCTCATATTATGAGAAAATCGCGCATTTAAACCCATTTAATTGCTCATGTGACCCTGAAGGGGACAACTTCGCCACCATGGCATCTGTAGGGAGCTACTTCACCATGATACACCGCCGTCTATATATACTATGCCCAATTTGGACTCAAGAAATTTGTGTGTCTGACGACCTGCATAGCACAGACATTTACACCATGTCTGAGTCAATGCACCCATAGCGCAATGGGGGAAAACTCTGCATATCCTGTCTTCACATAGTACCGATTCTGTGTCAATCTACCCATATACAATCCACACACATGCAGCAGTATACAGCTATATTTTATACTAGTTTTGTCCATTATGCACTCAAGACTGAAGAGATTGATCTGGGACAGAAGGGGAGGCCCGGCCAGAATGGGCAGCCGCCGCTGCCATACCACGGTCACGAGTTTCGGTCCCAGATGGTAGAGATGAATATTCTTAGCACAATAAGGAGACTTATCATTTCTTGGCCTGCCCATGGGACCAATGTCTTCAGACTCCTCGAGTAAGACTCTAGCACATAATGGACAAGACTGGTTTAAAATAGGGAAGTATTGTACTGCCCAGTGTGGGTTGTGTAGAAGTAAAATTTGCAGTAAATCTGTATGCTATGTGAAGCCTTTCCGTATGTAGAGATTCATTTCTAAGTTTAGAGGTATGTTGCTCTCAAGTGTGGTGTACGTGTTTGTGGTTTGCAAGGTGGTCAGACACAGGAATGCCTGCAGGCAGCATTCAGCATTGCATATAAGGAGAGCGACGTTCTCTTCGTATTGTACTTACTTCAGCAGTAAGTACATACTCTTGAACGTATACCCAGACATGATCAAGACAGACTATTAACAGTGTTTTTGGATGTTGTCAGAATCAAATTATTTACTGAGTAATAAAGATTTACCATCTATTGAGGTCTAGAACTTTGCGTCTTGCCATTAATTCTCGTGTTGCTGTATTAGATGGAGGAATATAATGACTACTTTCTCCCTCAATATTTGAAGAACTTTTCTTAGCACCTAAATGGACAGTCATGTTTTTTTTTTTTTAATTTCAGTAATATTTGAAAGAAATCATTAGATAACACAAGATAACTATACATAATGTCTATATATAAGAAAGAAATCTACATACTTTTGGCAATCACTGCATGTGAAGATTTTACAGGACCTGAAACGTCCTTTAAATCAATTTCCCAAGCATCAGATTTTTTAGTTTCAAGCTTTGGTTCTATTAAAGAATTTGTTGATGATTTTTTCTTCAGCATAACATTTTTATCTCTATCCTCTGGTTTAATTTTTATATTTTCACTGGAAGATTTTCTATCTTTCAGAGTGTCTGATTTCACTGATGTGGCTATTGCACTTTGACTCACATCTATAACTAAATTTTTGGCTTTTTCTACTCCTGCACTCTGTGGTATTCTTAAACTATAGGAGTCATGTTCTAAAGGAGGGAAATAAGGACTGTTTACATCTGTTGCTTCAGACTTTGTGTTTGAGACTAATTCTGTTTCTGATACTTCTATACCAAGCTTTATAGGTAGATCTTCACTTTCTGATGTATTTTCATGTTTGTTCTCTAATTGAAAAATAGTTTCCTTTTCAAATTTACCTGAATACATATCTAATTGATATGTAGAAGCTAAAGATGTTTGTAATCTTTTTTCTGTTTGTATATTATCAGGTTCTAATGACTTAGCATCACTTTCATGAGACAATAGATATTGTTCAGATATAACTGATTTAGATTCTGGAGTTGATGTTTGTGATGATGCTTTTGTTGCTATATGTATATTATCAGGTTCAGAAGGGCGAGGGCTACGTAATTCTTTTAAAAAATGCACTTCACTTCCTGAAAAGAATAACTGATGACTTGAATTGTCTGATCTAGCTTTTGAATATAACGTGCTTTCTGATGACCTTGTTCTCATATCAGTTGATAAATATTCAGTTTCTGATTTCAATGGACATTGAAAGGCTATCTGGACACTAGAATCTCTTTCGCATATAGGCAAGGATTGCGCGTATGTGTCTGCTTCAGGTTGCCTAATTTCTTCACTAAGGTCTGTTAATATACATTCATTTGCTTCTGGTACCACAGCATTCTGGAGTTTTCTTGAGTCATAAAAGTCACATTCTAAGTTATCAAAATATTGTTTGGATTCATCAGATTTTCTTCTTGAAATAAATATACTTTCTGTATTTTTATTTTGCTCCATTAATAGATGATTTTCTATTCGCTGTTCACTTTGTGGATTTCTTGGCGACTCACTCTCAAAATTACACAAACCCACATTGGGTTGATTGGATTTACCTTTCGAGGAACTGGAATGTTGTCCATCTGTGTGTGTCCATGTACATGTATTGTCCCTTTCTACAAACCCAGCACACTGCAGTTTTCTTTGAGAATGTGAATCAAATGACAAGGTATCATCAACTAATCTTCTTTCGTGGTTATCAAATAAGTTTTTGCGAGACTGTCCACAATAATCATGGTTTATTTTGGTATCATCTTCCCAGCATATTCTATTTGGATGCTGAAATTCTCTTATTTTTGTCTCTCCAGTTTTCTGTACGCTAAGGTTTTGTGTTCTTGGTGCAGAGGTTACATTAAAAGAGTCACAATTCAATTGTTCGTCACTATACCGCCTGTATAACATGGAGGAATCATTGACAGTTTCTTTATGAGCAGAACTAGATCTTGGCATAAAGTCAGTGAAATAAGAAGCATTTGTTGAATAATCCATCCCATTTCCTTTTGGAGATTGTAATTTGCATAGATCTGCTCTTGCTGAATGCGGTCTACTCTCATTAAGTATTGTTGACAATTTTGATGATTTTACATCCATGTCTGTTGATCTAACTGATTGGTTGGGTGTTATCCTAGATGTGGATTTGTGTCTGCATGTACCGATATGATGGATAGAAGAAGGCACATTTCTAGAAAAATATGAAAAAATGTCTTAAAATTGAACATTCACAAACACAAATAATTTCTTACACAAGAAGTTTAATTAAAATTATCATGAAAGAAGACAATGAAATTATCCATTTGCCTGACTGACAGAATGACATAATTCAGCAAATCATATATATGATCAAATATATCAAGATCTTCTTTATTCAGTAGAAACTACAAACATTGTTTGAAGCACTCAAATTTCAAAGTCACATGTCCCTTAGACTTGCAAATGTATTGTTTTATGTACATTGTTGATATTGTAAAATTCACTGACATGCACTACATGTTGATAGAATGTTTTACTCAATGTTAACTGGTTCAAAAGCAGTTGACGAAAAATTTTAATGACCTTCTATAGTAAGGCAACAGAGAAAAGTACAAATGGTGAAAACGTCTGCAATAACTTTAACGCACTGCGCAATTTTTCAAACTACTATGTAAACAGCATGAGGGAGATAGATCAGATCTACCTCCCTCTAGCCAGAGATAGATCAGATTGTCACATTTTTCTCAGACAATCAGATTTCTCCATTTTTCTTCATCATGATATTGTTTTATGTACATTGTTGATATTGTAAAAATATAATGGTATGTTGTAGTGAAATCATTATCTATAAAACGTCATCACCATGATTCAACAAGAGTTATTCTAATTTGGAAACATTTCCTAAAACGTCATCACCATGATTCACAGACGCGCGCTTCAAATGTTTACAATGAAATTACTCCTAAATGAATTCACTTCCAGTTGTTTTAAAATGCCCATGTTTTTTGACAAATGTTTGATTGGTTCCACTATAAATGAATTTTACTTAAAATAGAATTTATACGGTATATAGCATGTTGTTTTAAAATGCCCATGTTTTTTTGAAAACAAATGTTTGATTGGGATTACATTTGTTTAAGAATTTTTTGAATATTTGAATTGCATGGTAAGACTGATTGAAACAACATGACTATAAATGAAGATAAGGCACGAGTATTACAAAATGCCAAGAATTCAGATCTTCATAAAATACCTGGTAAAACGCAAGTCGCATTCTTTCAAACGCTTATCAGTCAAATAATAACATGTAGCGCATTTCTGTGGATGTCCCAGCACGGACTACATAAGATTTTCTAATGGTGTAGTATTACACAATATTATGTAATGAGCATCGGAAAGACAATATTTTCCATTAACAAAGTAATGAGATCCCCACCACAAAGTAGAGATACACTGACCTTGCACACCTCTTAACAAATCAAAATCGAGCATAAGCGGGAAAGTGCCACTTAGTGGTAAGAAGGAAGTTTCCTTGTCCAAAACAATATCAATTTAGAAAGTATATAGTATATTCTAACAGATAAATTATATCAAACGTCTTTTAAGGTACCGGTTACACATTTATCAGTCTTTTGCATGTATTTTCAGTCGATATCGACCTGCAGAACTGCCGTGTAAAAATATCTTGTATCAGGACTGTCCATATACGGATTCCGTATATGGTTAGTTGTCAACCTGACTACTTTTGCCCCACTTCAAATATGTTCAATAATCTAGCACACCTACTACTTCTAGGAAAACCTCCAAAATCAATGAACATCAAAGTGATTGCACAGAACAGCGTGCGTAGCAGTCATACGGCTGACGTAATTGTATTGCAGAATTCCAACCTTAGGTGTCTATATGTCTGAGAGAGTGACTGCGCCGTGTTTTGTTATGATTATGCAGTTCCTACATTATTGCATTTTGTAATTTATTAATAAATTATCTTGTTAAACGTGTTGAAAATATGCCAGTTTATTTTGAAACAGTATTATAATTGTTTAGAAAAGACTGATAAATACAAAAAAGGGGTTCGTTGTTTAACATTGATTATTTTATTGGGCAAGTTCTTGGGGCGTATCACGGCCCAGCCAGAAGGGCGCCGTGATACGCCCCAAGAACTTGCCCAATAAAATAATCAATGTTAACAATGAACCTGGTTTTGTCTATATATTGGAAAAATCATCCACTAGAGATTGAAAAACTTTATGTCCATTGGGTAGGTGTCAGTACACACCAAAGATGATGTGATTGCCATGTAGTGGCTAACATTAAAGCCCTGAAACCTAAACAAACACCAGCAGATCCACAACTAAAATCTTGTTAAAAATGTTGCATCAAATTATTTCATTACACAGTGATTATATTCCAAAAGTGACCCTTTTGGTGTCATTAACACCAATTGATGGCTATTTTATGCCATTTCGTGACACATGATGGACATTTGGTACTGCAATTGGGGCGAAGGAAAATTTTAACATTTTGGAATTTCTGTTGCTAAATTAACATTTGGCACCATTTGGAAGACTGCCCACCTCATGACACCAGCAACCATATTTGAGGACACTTGGGACCACCTAAAATTGCATTGGCGAGAGCTGGTACCAACGGTTGCCCCCCTTCGATCCCTCCCCCCACCGCCCACCCAAGTGGACGCCTAGCAATATGTGACTAAAAATAATGCAATGTATTCAGATGTTCGAATGGTGGCTCTCTAAACAGTTTGCATCACAATCTAAAGTAGGTCACCAAATCAAATTGATACTGATAAAAAATTTGTTTAGTCGTTACTGGAACCTGTAATCATATGTTCTTTATGATAGAATGATATTTGAGCACTTGATTGTCGTGTCAATGGCAAAACTATCCAATCTCGAGGTCAAATTCTACATTCTATCATTCCGTGCAAAAATCACCGCCAATAACCCACGCTGATTGGTCAATCAGCGTGCTCAATTTTGCGATGGAAAACACGCTCCAAAAAAAAACCACGGCGCTAGTCTAAACTCCTCACAATATCAATACAGCCGCTGACGACGCAAGGCGCGTTCCGTGTAGCTGAGTGCAACAGTTTAGACTAACGGCTCCGCGCGCTCAAAACAGACGAAATTGACGTCTCCCAGGCTCAAAACAAACGAAATTGACTGGCAATGAGAATGTTATAATATGATTTATTTTAAAATAAAATGGATTTTAGTCATGATAGAATGGTGATTGACCACTCGATTGTCATGTCAATCACAAAATTGAGCACTTCGTTCGGGTAAATCAGACGTCAGCATGCTCAATTTTGCGATTGACATGACAAGCTCGTGGTCAATTCCTACAATATACATCCATATATTTTACGCAATAAACTGCAAACTATTTACCTTTGCAATTTCTTTGATTTTGGACATCACCAATACAGACACAGGGAAAGACAAAAATAGCCATAAAATATTTACCTGTTATCTGTGTCATTAGCTGAACCACAATCTAATGGAAGCTTCAAATCATAACTTAATGGAAACCAATCAAAACTGCTCTGAGTATATGGTTTAAATGCTGTCTCAGAAACCTTAGTACATTTTTCATCTTCACATTCATTTTTACATGTATCTATTGAAGAGGAATCTTTGGATATTCTAGAATAAATGGCATCAATTTTTGAGCTCATATTCATTGTAAGATTATTAATATCCTTAATAATTGGGGTTGAGGCGTCATTTTTTGCACAAGCAGATGGCTGTAGATAGCCATCTTTCTTTTGGCGTGGTTCCTCATTTTTCTCAAGAAATTGTCCAATTTGTTGTAAAATGTCATCAACTTTGTTCAATGCCAAACTTGCTCTTCTGGGAGTATCTTCTAAAAAAAGGATTACATATTAGATAAGTTGATTTGAGAGTTATTTTCTATATCAAAGATATAAATGTATTCCGTTATTTACACTGGCTAATACCCCATTAATTGCATCCTTATCACCCAATGACAATATATTCACTGCGTTATCTGATTGGCTAGCAACCAAATACCCCTATATACTATGTTTTATATACAGAATTTAGATAAACGATAAATCAAAGAACAAAAACAATTGGTTATTTTGATAATTGCCAACACCCCCTACGTATTTTTATAACATTTTTAATATACATGTTTAACGCTTGAGGATGTACATGCAACGTACCTACGTTCTGCTTCAAGGGAAGAGATCGCCAAATGTAAATTAAAAGTAAAACTGGAGTTTCAGATTAAATTTGAATGGGCTTGATGCCTTAAATATGTTTATTCCACGTTGTCTTAGAAGATACAGTTATTATTTGTTACAACAAAAACATTGATTGCATTAGACTTGTTGAAAGAACACTAACTTATGAGTTAGGATGTTAAATTTTGACCCTTCTATATCGATGGCACAAGGGCTTCATGTGGCTTGATTCTTCAAAGTGTAGGAAAACATTAAGGTTATGCTCAGTGGCCGACCAAGTATGCTTGTAGAGAAGTAATATTGTGTGTTATGTGCATTCTGAAAATTTCTTCCAACTAAACAATGTATTAAAGCATGTAGAGCAATTTAAATACCATGTCATAAACAGCCAGCTTGTAACCATCAGAACATGTGAAGCAGCAAAATGTATTATTATTTACATTTTACATTATTATACAGTTGAAGATGAAGAAGAGCTGACTATAGAGGCCACAGATGCCTGCAGTCATAAAGAAATGTATAGGAACGTAAATTAAAGTAAAGTAAACCGAATGAATTTCGTCAGACGTAACTTGCGCGGTTGCACGAAGAAGCATCCTATCTCTCCCATGTTAAATGGGACTTCTGCCGTTAGAAATCCACGATATGTCTGGCAAAAATCATTCGATTATGCAATATCACGTGACCTTGTGTTTTAGCTAACAAGACATCGTGGTATTTTTATACGTGTAATATATAATTAAGGTGCAAAATATTAGCATTATTTTCCTTACAATTCCAATGGAAGAGACATCGTTTATCGATCCTGGAATTTACAGATCACTTACATTTTTGACTGAGCATTATCTTTAAGGATTTTAAATCTACGTTTTCATTATTTTAGAACATGTCCAAATGATTTTACACTAGCAACAAAATCCTTTGGACATATTGGTTGATAAATAAAAACGCAGTTTCCTCGCCATATAGCTGCTGTGTATCAGACTCATCTGCAGTGCGCATCAGACTCGGTTATGCTCAGTGGCCGAACAAGTATGCTTGTAGACAAGTATTATGATGTGTTCTGTGCATTCTGAAAGTTTCTTTCATTTAAACAGCGTATCAAAGTATGTAGAGAAATTTAGATACCACGCAATAAGAGCCCTGCATATACATGTACCCAACAAAACATGTGAAGTCGCAAAATGTCAACTAAATGGTTTGTCACCTCTGATGACGCTTTGTTATTCTCTCAATATTAACTACAGTTAAACAAATACTATTTGAAAGTTAAATTGGAATATTACAAGACATCGTCATGTGTCATGACTATAATACGCATTTTATGACCATGATCCAAAGGTCCTAATATCCATGGAACTAATTTAAAAATTCAACCAATCAGAAGCTCCACTGCCAAAATGTTCAGCGGGAATAATACTTGATTTTGAATTTTTAGCAAAGTAACGCAGGATTAGGTAGGTCTAACCAACGGGTTAATGTTATGAACATGGACTTGTAAAGGCAGTGTGAATAATAAAGCTGTGCATGAAGAGCGACAATGATTACAGGAATCATGTAATGAGGACCGGCACATTATTCATACACATGACATTGTACTCTAATGTCCACAAAATTCACCAAATACAACAAATATTCTAGTGTCCTAGTGCAAACAACATACCAAGAGGTAATTCATGGTGAAAAACTTCAGAAGATGGCTCAAATGTATAAAGCAATTGAAATGATTTATATAAACAAGGGTATTGAATAATACTTACTGGCCCTACGCAAGCTGATTTTAGACCATTTAGCTGTGACCAGCCGGTTTCAAAAGGTCTCAGCCCAATGGGCTGGCCACTTTTTATAACAATGTCATTTAAACATAACTAAGGGCCGGCCACATTTTTTCAGTAGTCCATGAACAAATTTTCATGAGTTTCATACCCTGAATATACAGGCTGACCTATACTTCAGTATGACTGCACAGTATCATTATGACATCATTGTCATCGGTTAAAAATTACATCTATTAATAAAACCAAAATGGTCAAATTTTATAAGAAACTGTTGAGAGCCATCAAAGAAACCTCTGGGCTTCATAAAATGTAAATATGAATTTGCTTTATAAGTGGGTCATACAAACATTCTAAGCATTAACCAATTTTTATAAGTCCAGCGCATGATAAACAATATTCAAAAGAATTGTTTTTATTTGTATTATTTATAATCAAGCTTGAATACACTGGCTATAAGAAAAATTTAAGGATAAACACTATTCCATTTTTTTATAGTTCATATGTCCAGAACATGATGAACAATTTTCAACAGCATTTTTTTTGTATTTACTCAATTAAACTCAATTCTAACACATAAATTAAATAATGAACAAGTGTAGGTAAATTTATGACTTATTGGGATGAGATAGTTATAAGAATTCTAAATTAAAAACATACCACCAGTATCGTAAGGGTTACATGTATCTGTGATTATAAAAAGGTTAGTGTCTATTTTTACAAAATGATGTAATATTACGAGACCAATGATTAATTATGCAGTGAAATAATCGTACTTCATCTTCATAACAAAAAATGTTCATTCCACTTATATGTATGAGTAACATAAACAGCTAATATAATAATGACAAGTCATAGCACGGGCCAGCAGGTTGCTGAGCATTACTTCTCTCATTTGTATAATATATTTAGACATTGTCATAAAACTGTAAACTTAAAAAACCTGACATGGTGAGCGCATAGTGATTCAATATTCAAAAGAAAAATAATATTTCCAGATAAACTTTAATGCAACATACTGTTATCATTATTCTCTTATGATATATATGTGTTTCCCAGTGCTTGCGGATATATTTTTACACTTCTCTTATGGCTGTCGATTATTTTGTAAATAAGAGTGACGATCATCGGTAGTCACAGTTGTTTGTGGGTTTGGCGACCCTGGATATTCTAAATTTAGAACACGACCTATGAAACGTGCAAATACAATGTTGCTGGTTTTAAGAAGTTAGCCTGAACTGCGTGGGAGTGAATTTGAACTCCAATGCAATGGAAAAGAAAACGGCGATGTTTACGTTGATTCATAGCCTCGTTTAACCAGACTCTGTATTGCGTACAGAGCCTGGTCCAGTTGACACATTTGGTTTGTAATCCGAGATGGCGGCCAGTTTATGTTAATATGCGGGGCACGTTATTGTTTGGAGGGTTGACGTTTTAAGGAACACGTTGAACGCACTGTGTCCTACTTGAACGCTGCACGTTTTACGCTAGTCGCTCTGTATTCTAGTAAGCATGCAGCCATTAACATAAAAACAAGCTAACAAGTAAACAAGCTAGATATTTTATTGGTGATCTGAATTTCGGGCATTTTAGTATATACGTGTATTGTTAGTACGTATACAATGTGTCGAATAAAATAGATTGTAATCAAAATATCATGGGATCATTCATAACACCTAGATATATGGAACCCAATTGGCAGTCTGTTATCAGGAAAGAAAGAATCGAAGTCTGTTGTCAACATCAAGCTGTCAATCACACGTCACGCATACAAAATAGCCTCGTTCAACCAGACTCTCTATTACATGAAATGAGTGCCGCCATTACGACTGGTTGATCGAGTCTAGTCTGAGCCACATTCTCTTATAGTTACTTTGGTGGAAGTGGGCGTGGCATCATGAAATAATAACGCTCTTTTCTGGAAAATATTTATGGAGTTTCCATTCAACTCTTCATTAAAGGCCATGCCTGCACCCGCCATTTCCTGACCCACCCATAGTCTATTCAAGTATATGGACAGTTTTATGAATTTAGAAACAACCCATCTGGATTTTTCTTAAATGTCCAGTAGTAACTGCACTTTTGTCTTCCTACAGCCCATCTGACCCCAGTTTGAAAGCCCAAAAGTTTCCATTCAGATTTAATGGCCCCCCCCGCCTCCTGGATGGTCTCCAAGTATACGGTGTGTATAGCCCTCCCCTCTTTGCTGCCTAGTAACTGCCTTTGACAATCAGTCCACTTATTCTACAAAATTTCAGTTTCTTTCCCTCCGATTCATTTGATGGTTTTGACAATCAGTGAATTCTACACTTTCAGCCAAATGTTTGATGGTTTTCTGAAGCCAAATGTCCTACGATTGCTGATATATAATCTTTTGTTTGAGATGTTTTTCTTTGATTTGTTGGGAACTTTTGATTTAAAATGGCTTTTGCTTCTTTTTTATGTTAATTAGGTTGTAATGTTAAAAAACGAGTTCAATTAAGCCAAAGATCTATATCACATTGCCACATATTTTTGTATACAGTGTATCTTCAGTGTTTGCACTCTATTTGATTGACATGATAAATATTTCATTTCTGTTTAATTTGAGCACAAAGTTCCCAAAATTGGCTCATGAAAAAATCTACAAAAACAGCAGGGTTGCTTGTGATAGCGTGATCAGTCATTACTCCACAGCGTACACCACCATTGTAGCTCATGAACGATATGCCCATACCTGTAAGGATAATATAGTCTTAACCAATGCATGCATACAAATTTATATACTAGTATCATACACCCAAAAGCTTTAAAATTGAAAGATTATCATTTTAGTATTGCATTTCAAAACTACAGATATTAGTTATACAATGTATGAGCCATTGTTGTGAGTGGGTTTCTACGAATCCTTTTCACATAAGTAATGTTTTACACTTGGCGTTCTTAATAAGCTGAGGCTAGTAACCACACAATGCTTCAAACGTGTGTTGTATTTCACACAATGAAAAACGTAGCAGTAATCAGACAGAAATGCATGAAAAAGGCTTGTTTTGCACACATGATTTTAGTGGTCATGCAGTAAGACGTCATTTGTATCTCACCTTGGAAGCTGGATGATGCACTAAGTAATTGCACTTGTATGGAATTCATTTTTGCTACTTTTCAAAATCGAGATTTGAATGTACGTTTTTCATCTTTCTAAGAACTAACACATTTCATTGATAAATACAATGAAGAAAGTAAAGACTTTTAACAAAACAATGTTTTGATAACAATGCAATGAAGATCTTGCTCTTGTAGACTAATATACATACCAAGATTTGCTCTCTGTGGTGTCCAAAATATCATATCTTCAATTGAATCACATTTGACAGTAAGTTTTTCACGAGGTCCAGGAACATTAGACAAAACAAGTGTACTTTTATTTGAAAACCAATCCAATATGTGTTTGGTAATATTGTTCGGCAAAATTGCCATTGCAACTCTAACTAGCAGATCCATGACCAGAGGTTCTGGAGAGGATTTGACAGAATCCATTTTCTGCTTTACAACAGTCAGCAATTTTAAAATGTTTTCTTCGTCGAGTGGAAGCTTAAGACAAATCAGAGCAAACTGATTGTCCATTGTTAATTGAGATGAACATCTTAAATCCACAGGAACATAAGCTGATATAGTGTCAGGACAGGCGTTGCAGTATTGCAAAAAATATTGTCTTAAAGCCGAGCTTAGGCATGTCATAAGCACGTCATTAACAGTTACACCAGCTTGACGTGAAATTAGTTTAATTGTTTCTAGAGACAGTGAATCAGAAAACGATACAGCCTTTTTCCCTGTTAGAGTTTTACATGTTAAATGATTATTATCTGCATTTTGAATAGCTAGTTTCATAATTATTCCAGGTGCTTGAACAATACTCAATACTGTTTTGAATAATGAGCTTGTAATCCCACATTTTTTAGCTGTTGGTGAGGCTATTACATTATCTGCAACACACTGAACAAAAGCCCGGACCAAAGATATGCCATCTCCAATGCTATGGTGAAACCTTAACAAACAATAAAATCTATTGGTATAATGAAATAATTCATCTTTTGATAGCAAAAATACAGCAGCCCAAGGTGATTTTCCACACGTAATGATTGGTTTTGTACATAGCTCGCTCACAATTTTTTCCATTTCAACTTGTGTTGGATTGTATTCAATATCGATAGAATAAATGTGATCCCGAATGTCAAAATTACAATCATGTTTCCAAACAAACCCATTTGAGTCTGATGTTGGATGCATAGTCATCTTTGGAAATTGAAGCTCTGCACTTATATCATGTTTTTTTAAGTTTACCATCTGGTTTTGAATCACATGTCTGTAAACATCCACATCAGGAACTCCATTTATCTTGAACAATGCGTTTATAACTGCTGGATTCTGCTGTGAATCCTGCAGCCACAGTGCATCAGACCCAGTAACACTTATAATATCTTTGCCAGTATTATATTTTACTATCCTAAAAATACAGATCCTAATTGCATACAACACTAATGCTGTAGGAATAAGTAGAGGAAGCAACACAATTGAAATTACAAAACATAGCGTGTAAAATGCTCTTGTATCCATTATGTGTTAAAGATCTGAAAGTTTATATTAACAAGTAAAAACTAAACATCCTTTTGTTTCTCACTTTCCAATCCAATGAGATCAATTATATTCTATGCCTTTATGTAATTACTATTTTTACAAAACAAAATGCATGTGAAATGATGGTATTAAACGATTAACATTGTTTTCTATTGACCCATGGTCGTAATTTCTAAAGTTAAATCAATATATTCCACAACATCAATATATTTGTGGTTTTTGGTACATCAGCAGGACAGGTTTATGATACATTTTATGCTGGAAGTGTACAATGACAGACATTTTTCAATTTTTACCTGCTAATATAGATAATATAATAGATATGATATTCATTAATAATGGTGATTAAAAAAATACCCAAGCAATAGATAGAGCATCATATTGGTTCAAGATAAAGCTCTTGTTAAACATAAAAGGGCAATAATAGGAAATCTGATCATCGACACAGATAATTCTATTCAGTGGCACCTTGACTCTATAACGAATAAAAACATTCTGGACATTTCATAATGATAACAAAAAGATTCCAGAAATAGTAAATTCTAATATGTACTATACTAAAAGGTTATTATACGAGTGGGGGTGAGATATCAGAAAATATCTCAGAGTGTGGACCTTAACAGAACTCGTTCGCTGCGATCACTCAGTCTGTAAAAGTCCACTTGGGGTGAGATATTTTCGAATATCTCACTTTGTAGTTTTTCACCACTTGAACAGAAATATTTAACTGGATTATGTCTACCGTTCTTACACTTCATGATAGGTAGACTGCTGATTCGAATGTTCCGTCGTGATAATGTCAAAAGGATTACATATGCAAGGGGGTTTGCATAATACCAAGATGCTGTGATTACAATCTAGTTTGTTGCGCACAATATATACATACACAAGACACATGGAAATACCAAAATGCCCAAAGTTCAGACTGTCAGTAAAATCTTCAGTTTGTTTACGCTGATTTAAATGGCGAGACGTTTAGTCTAGTTTCTTAGAACACTGTGCACTTTACATATGCTGTAAAACGTCAATCTACCAAATAAAAACGCGCACTGCAATATTCTGAACCACCTGGTTCCGGTGGCAGAGTGGACTAGTGAGTTAGCTTGAACTGCTAGGCGATTTGATGCCATATGGTTGTGGGTTCGAATCCCACCAGAAACTATGTGATATAGTCCTAACCTGACTTGGAGTCATAAGTCTAATGACTTAATTACATATAATAATATATACCCAAATCCATTAAATCATAAATCATTTTAGAACAAATATTTTCTTGGCTGAGCATTATCTTTAAAAACACCATGGCATCTTCTTCACTAAAACATAGTAAAACACAAGGTCATGTGAGTTTACATAATTGAATGATTTGCAGCAGATATTGTATATCGCAGATTTCGAACTTCAGACGTAACATTTAACATTGGGGAGATAAGCAGCTTTTTACGTGCACCATGAAGTTACATCTCATGAAAATCATTCGGTTTACTGTTACATTTCTCGCATTCAAGCGTTTGATGGGTCTTTTATTACGTGGTTTTTAAATTACTCTACATGTAAGAAACTTCCAGAATGCACAGCGCACACCATATTGCTTCTCTGCAAGCATACTTGTTTGGCCACTCAGCATAACCTTTAATCATGGCTATGGCGCTGCATGTAAAATCCCACGTCCTAAGATTCACAATTTTCTTCATACTAATAGGTTTTCAATGGTTGTGTAACAAATTGACAAATGACAAATTACTTGTTCACTATACACATGTAGGTACTGTAATCCGAAAAACAAAAAAACGTGGCATCCCTGTATGATGATATTAAACGAATAATATAGAGAATTCATCATGTACCAGCTTTTATAAGATGACCATCACCTTTTCTTGAAGCATCCTTCGAGTGATTTGAAGCCATATTGATGTTATGTTATCCCAACATACCAGAAAATTGTCTTCATTCGACTGGAGACATCTGAAATTACAATAGCAGAAAAGGTAACAAAATGGAATAAGTCAGTCATTTATTTTCATATAGAATGAAAATATATGTCAATATCCATGTGCCTTCTAACATAGGCATAGAAATCAACATACAACCATAGATTTTAAAGTCAAATAATTCAATTAATCAACATTGGACATTAGATTGGTAATGCCAATGATTGAGCTGTCATTAAAATTAAATGTTACACAAGGTGAAAAGACATTACACTCTCAACTTACATACGACTCAGTGTTACACACATCACCTTTAAGTGAGCCCACCAAAACTTTATTTTTAACTCTTTGCCGGGGCAATTGTTAAGGGGCGGCACAGATCAAACATGAATGTGAACTGCCAATTGGTCATTTAAGGTGAAAACTTGTGTAACTTGTTGCGTAGAACTTGTGCAAACTTGACCACAACACCTGTGGCGGCATCATCAAAGGCAGCTAGTACTTGTACCTGGCCGGCACACGCCAATTTATTAGACCTCAGCTAATCACGAACTGATTGAATTGTGATAGAAACACAGGTGAGCTGTTACGTTGACCATTTTAGAAAGGCGACGATGTAAACAAAGACAGGTACTACTGGGTCTGCCATTTTCCTGTTCAACATTTATCGTCAAATAGGTGTTTAAAGTTCAATACATTTACCCACCTACATATCAACGAACGTTCGAAGGTTCGTTCGGTAAAGTGTCCCGAAGGTTCGAAGGTTAAAACTGACCAAAGGTCTCACCTCTATTACCTACTAAGCAGCCTACATTGCACCTTCTCAAGTGTGGCAGCTTGATTCTTGCATGAAGGATCCCACACGGTTGAGCAGTATTTGTGTGTCGGTTTGACACTGGCGTTATATGCTTTTTCCTTCAGTGAGCTTTCCTTCACTTTGAGATTAATTCTTTTCAGTAAATCAAGACTGGAAACCAGGAAATCATATCCCAGATAACAATCACCAGTGGATCGCCAGTGGAAGCCACCAGTGGCAGCGTGCGGCACACTGCCAGGCAGTGGGCCGCCAAAATTTCTTTGTCCAATAGGCCATTGGGATATCGCTGGACAAAAAAAACTGGATGCCCACTGGCGCCTGCCACTTTTGCTGCCAGTGGGCAGCCAGACAGTGTTGTAAGGATAACTCTATTAATCGACACGCATGTCCTTTGTCACTCATTCTTCTCGTTGGTTAAGTAGTTCCTACAACCCACACCCAATCGAATGTTGATCTTTAAGAAACTTTCATAGAATGATTCACAGATCCAGAGTGTGAGAAGAGGTTTATATTATTGAATAATGACAAAATTACATTCAAATACAAAAATACTTTTAGAGTAAACCACATGTCATTACGACAAGAACATGTAAACACAAACAACAGATAAGCCGTTTGCAAGTAATAAGTATATCTACTTGTTTACTTTTACAGATAAAGCACATTACGACAAGAACATGAACACACAAACAACAGATAAGTCGTTTATCCCTGAAGAATCGTGACTATATAGCCCCCCCCGGTGCCGAATGAAGATACACACAAACAACAGATTGTTTACAATTAACAACAACAACAGTCAATAGCATTATCCTTATATCATCGCTCATTATACGTAAAAATATCCATCATTTCCTACCAGATATGCCTAATTAGTTGCATTTGTCCGATTTTTATTATTATCACTGTCAAAGTGATATATCTATTGCTGCTTGTAGATATTGTTTGTGAAAGAAGTTTGCATATAATAATTTGTTTTGTTTTGGTGTCGCTTAAAAAAGGCGAATACGTGTATGGCGAACTAAACACCCTCCCAATTTCTGTGTACGTTGTGGTTTATTATGACAGATTGTTCTCCTTCCTCGTCGCACGTGTCAAATATTTCATCAGAATCTTTTAACATATTTCCTGAAATACTGATTATTTTGCCTCACTACCAGTCATTTAAATGGCTAGGAAAGGGACGGGGAAGCTACAGCAATTGCTGGATATTGAAAAACAAGTTCAAGCTAAGTGGGAGCACGAACACGCCTTCGAATTAGATGCACCGAAGCCCGGCTCAGAAGATGAGAAAAAAGAAAAATACATGGTAACATTCCCTTATCCTTACATGAATGGAAGGCTTCATTTGGGACATACCTTCACGATATCTAAATGTGAGTTTAGCATTGGTTTTCAAAAACTGAAAGGGAAAAGATGCATATTTCCATTTGGCCTGCACTGCACTGGTATGCCTATCAAAGCATGTGCAGACAAATTGAAAAGAGAAATGGAAGATTTTGGATACCCTCCAATTTTTCCTGACAAAGAAGACGATACAGCAAAAGTGAAGGAAGAGCGTGATGAACCAGTAATTAAAGACAAAGCTAAAGGCAAAAAAAGTAAGGCTGCTGCTAAGCAAGGAACATGTGCATATCAGTGGCAAATTATGCAGTCATTGGGTTTGAAAGATGACGAAATTAAAGCGTTTGCTGACCCAAACCATTGGCTGCAATATTTTCCTCCGCACTGCAAAAAAGATTTAATGAGAATGGGATTAAAAGTGGATTGGAGGCGAGCCTTCATAACCACAGATGCAAATCCATATTATGATTCATTTGTTAGATGGCAATTTTTGCACTTGAAAGCCAGAAACAAAGTTCAATTTGGAAAACGATACACCATTTATTCTCCAAAAGATGGCCAGCCTTGCATGGATCATGACCGAAGCACAGGTGAAGGTGTGGGGCCTCAAGAATATACATTGATAAAGATGAAAGCAATTAAACCATATCCAGCCAAGTTACAGACTTTTTCTCAGAAAAACATATATTTGGTGTGTGCAACATTGAGACCTGAAACCATGTATGGTCAAACCAATTGTTGGGTACGACCTGATATGCAATATGTTGGATTTGAGACTGTGAATGGTGACGTATTTATATCAACACTGAGAGCTGCAAAAAATATGGCATATCAAGGATTTACCAAGAAAGATGGTGTTGTTGATGTTTGTGTAAACCTAGTGGGTCAGGATATCATGGGCATGCCTCTCTCAGCTCCTTTGACAAAATATGATAAAATATATACCCTTCCAATGTTGACCATCAAAGAGAATAAAGGAACAGGTGTAGTGACAAGTGTCCCATCTGATTCTCCCGATGATTTTGCTGCATTGCGGGACCTGAAGAACAAAGAGCCATTTAGACAGAAGTATGGTTTAACAGATGAAATGGTTATCCCATATGACCCTGTGCCGATTATTAACATCCCTGGATTTGGTGATCTTGCTGCTGTTACTGTGTGTGAAGAATTAAAAGTAGCAAGTCAAAATGACAAGGACAAACTAGCAGAAGCAAAAGAGAGAGTGTATCTTAAAGGTTTTTATGAAGGTGTTATGATTACGGGTGAATACAGTGGACAAAAAGTGCAAGATGTGAAGAAAACAATTCAGAAGCAAATGGTTGACTCTGGAGAAGCAATTCTGTATATGGAACCAGAGAAGCAAATTATATCACGATCTGGAGATGAATGTGTTGTCGCTCTATGTGATCAGTGGTTCCTGGACTATGGTGAGGCAGAATGGAGACAACAGGTTGCTGAACATCTCCAAATGATGGAACTTTATTCTGAAGAAGTGAAAAGAAACTTTGAAGCTACGCTTGATTGGTTGAAAGGTCATGCTTGTTCCAGAACTTATGGATTGGGAACGAAGTTGCCTTGGGATGAGGCTTGGCTTATTGAATCCTTGTCTGATTCAACCATTTATATGGCCTACTACACAGTAGCCCATCTACTGCAAGGCAATGATCCTTGGGTATTTGATGGTAGTAAAGGTGGGCCACTTGGGATAAAACCAGAAGAGATGACACCTGCCGTATGGGATTATATATTTTTCAAGAATGCACCGCTTCCATCAAGTTCCATAGCAAAAAGTAAGCTTGAAATAATGAAGCGAGAATTTGAATCTTTATATCCTGTTGATTTGAGAGTTTCTGGAAAAGATCTTGTTCCTAATCATCTGACTTACTACCTTTACAATCATGCTGCAATCTGGCCAGATGACCCTACTAAATGGCCGAAAGCTATCAGAGCCAATGGTCATTTGTTACTGAACTCTAATAAAATGTCAAAGTCAACTGGTAATTTTCTCACTCTCTCTCAAGCTATTGATAAATTCTCTGCTGATGGAATGCGACTTTCGTTGGCAGATGGTGGTGATGGCGTTGAAGACGCTAACTTTGTAGAGGCTATGGCTGATGCTGGAATTCTAAGGCTATATTCTTACCTTGATTGGGTGAAGGAAATGATTGCCTTAAAAGATCAGCTAAGAACTGGACCATTCACTTGGAATGATAATGTCTTTTCAAGTGAAATGAATCGAGCAATCAAAGCAACAGAAGAAAATTATGAGAAGATGGCATTTAAAGAAGCTCTTAGAACTGGCCTTTTTGAATACCAAGCTTTGAGAGATAAATACAGAGAAGTTGAACTGACTGGAATGCACAAAGACCTTGTTTTCAAATTTATTGAAACACAAACTCTCATGCTGTGTCCGATTTGTCCTCATATCACAGAACACATTTGGAGCCTCTTAGAAAAGCCTGCTAGCATTATGAGGGCCTCTTGGCCAGAGGCAGGGCCTGTCGATGACTTAATAGTTAGATCATCAGAATATCTAATGGATGCAGCGCATGATTTTAGAATAAGGCAAAAGCAATATTTAACTCCTAAAGGTAAGAAAAAGGAAATCCCTCCAAAACCAAGCCATGCAACTGTATATGTTGCACGGAATTATCCACCATGGCAGAATACTGTCCTTATTAAATTGAAGGAGCTTCATGGTCAAAACTCGGGATTTCCAGACAATAAAGTGATTGCTTCAGCGTTGAATTCCGACAATTCTCTGAAGAAGTACATGAAAAAAGTGATGCCTTTTGTTCAGTTGATGAAGGAAACTGTTCAGAAGAAGGGTTTAACTGCTCTCAATCTAACGTTGGATTTTGATGAGAAAGCCGTCCTGGAGGAAAATTCAAAATACATAATAAATACCTTGGATTTGGAAGGTTGTGATTTTGAGTATTCTGATGATGCATCTGAAAAGATAAAAGAGGAATGTTGTCCAGGTAAACCATTCATTGTCTACAGGAATGATCCCTCTGTTGAAGTATGTCTCATTAATCCAGAACCATTTAGTGGATACTTTGAGTTAAAAGTACCAGTTTATAAAGACGACACTGTTTCAAAATTGGCGATCAGAATGAGCAAACTTGAAAGGGCCATCAAAGACTCTCAAAAACTTAAACTTTATAGATATGAAGATCCAAATGTTGGCCCAAGAATTATGCCAGGATTTGGAGATGAAGCCATGAAGGGCAAAGTAGAAATGGATAATGAGGCTGTGCTAGCCATAGACGTTAATAATCAAACTATTACTGCATTTCAAAATGGTAAATCATTTTATATCGGAAATCAACTTGTGTATATCGTGTCTTGAAATTATTAGCGCATGTAGGAAATGAAAAAATGTTACCAATCTGTATCTATAGTAGAACCCTTGAAATTTACGACCCAAAATATTCATGTTCGAAGGCTTAAATTTTGCTTGAGTTCAATTCCAGTTTCTAGTATTTTGAGGTCCATAGGGACCCTCTAATGCACAACCTTCAAAAAGCCATATACTTCCTCCAGAGTATAACGCACTACAATTTTCAATGATTGTGAAAAAATTTATTATTTATATTTGTTTTTAGCTGTCGATGGAGTTCTGAACATTGATAGCTGTTCGTACAGTGACATAAAAATTTGTAGTTTATTGAATTGAGTTTGTCACATGTTTATGTTTATTAAGTACTTGTGTTTTTAAAAGTAGTAAAAGTATTTAATAATTTTGAAAACGAATAATTATGGAGCACGACTCCAGAATTTGAACATGAATTTAGTTCTGAACCCATACGTGCTGGCTCGTCAAATAATTTTTGCTTAAATGTATTTTATGTCATATCAGAATTAATTCCAAACTTTTGCCAATAATATCATGATCAATAGCGTTAAGTTTTCTTTTACGGCTGTTTTCTTGATGAGAAGAAATTTTGTTCTAAGGTTTAATTTTGATTTTATTTTACAGAATATTTAATGTTTATATCATTATGTGAAATCAGGTTTGTTTTGAAATGTTGATCATATAGGCTCATAAATGTTCAGTATTATATTTTTATATTACTGAGAAGAATTTTCCAAATAAAACTAATCAATTATGTTCTTGCTATTTTTTAGACAAACATACCTTTCGCATTTAAAACATTAACCAGTCAATAATCTTTGAAGTTGTTACCAGTGTATTCAATTTAATGTACTCAAAGGTTTGTTTTAAATTTATGATGGAGATTGAACAGATCACAATTAAGAAGAATGTTTATAGACAGTACTTTTCTTCAAAAGATGTTTACAAGTCCACAAATGCTCATCAACTTGCCCATCTCTATAAAATTTCCACACTTAAAAATTTCAAGCTTTTGCAAAGCAGATTTATTAATTTTCAATAAAATGTCCATGAGCAATATAAAGATCACAATTTGTGCAAGACTAGACAAAAACAGGACTATGATAAATTAAAATGGATAAAGTAGAAATGATTATAATAAAATAACTGAATAAAAAGTCTATTATGGTACATGTATTATTTATTAATTGTAGATTTTCGTACCTTCAGTACTTCAAATTTGAATGCCTAGCAGACTTTTTATTTGGTTATTTATTTCAATATGCAAAATCTCCCACTAAAATAATTTTTAACACAAATGGTTATACATATAATATAATATCCATAACAGAAAATGCAATAATTATGACTGCTTTCACAGCTAACATGAGAAATGTCCTCCACATTATTATCATTAACGAAAGTGAACAAAGACCGCATTTACATTTCATAAGCATATCTGGCTGAGCATATCAAGAAGCTCTAAGTAATTATAAAAATTATTCCATGCCTATGCTACATTTCTTTATAATGAGCACAAAAAAACTTCCTAGGTTAAATCAGTCACAATAACATCACAAAACGACTTACATTAGTGAACTAAAGAGTAAATAAAAAAAACTTATTATAAAATAATATAACATCTTGAATAAAATTAAAAAGTAGGGCCTAAATTGTAAGACTGAACATACCACATTTATGATATTCAAAATATCTAGCAGCCAACAATATTAACTTGCAACATAAGTACTAGCTGCATGCCATACAATTACAATAACTATCTATGACCTTGCATCAAATCTCGCAAGCCGTCGTCTCCTTATCTCATCTTGATCAACGTTCCAACCATATTGAGGAGTTTGAACGGGCGGACTGCTTGCTTCAGAGAGATTTGGATAAAGTCTAGTCGATTGACTGTCTCTGGCAGGAATGGTTGGAGATCCGTCGGGAACATGGAATGGCGTAGGTGGAGCGGTTGGATGCCCAGTGCCTGGATACGGGGGAGGTTGGGTGGTAGGATACCGTAGTGGATCTACAGCATGTGGGCTGTAGGGCGGTGGTGGAGTGCCCGGCCCAGTGTCTCCCTCTGGAGGTGCAGATGGAGATGGTCGCAGACCCTGGTCATCTGAAAATTTACACAAATTAATACACTATCATTATGTAAGACTGTCCAGATTTTTTGATGGAAATTCATTTATCCTGGATATGAATATACAAGTTCAACAATAGTTTCTAAACTTCCACCTGGAACAATGTCCTCACCCGAGAGGGGGAGGGGGGGCGCAGCCCGGGGATTTCCCGAGGTCCCAGTGACGACGAATGACGTCAACCACTGTGATCAAGATGGCAGATGCTGTCGAAAGCTCAGTGTATGAACTGATTATTATCCTTGTTTAGAAACTATTGTTGAACTTGTATACTGTCCAGATTGTTTTCTTTACATCGTAATGTAAAACTTAGTGTGCAACAAACTACATATAAGCTTGTTTCACATGACACTGCCAATATTGGTTGTAAAATAAGCACAAATCTTGACCGCCCACTGTAGATTACAGCACAATTTGTACTACAAGAGGACCATAAGGGTCCTAATATCGCTCACCTGCATGTGTAAATTTGGCTTTAAAATCTAGTGAGAGGTGACCTGGTGAATAATGAAACAGGTTCAATTTATACAAAATGTTTTAGATGCACCCCTGGAAAGGGTCAAATTAATACCCAGGGTCATGATTACACCAATATTTTATGATGATAGCCATATTTATTCAGATGTTTTATATATGGACCTATGGACCCCTGGGACACCCAGGGGAATGATTCAAATATGATATCATAATTCTGGGCACCCAGGGGAATGATTCAAATATGATATCATAATGTGACAGACAAATAAGTGGTGTTAAATGATCATATATGAAGAAGCATTTATTCCAATATTTTGGGGGGTCAATTTGCCACCCAGGGGCACAATGATTCAAATATATAGTTCTGGGGTCACATGCTGTTTCACAGCTAAATCTAGAAAATATGTGCAAGTTTGTTGAAACAGTTTTATTTAATCAGATTTATCATTTATTGCAATTTTTGGGGGGTGGGTCAAATGGCCACCCAGGGGCATGATGATTCAAATACAGTTCTGGGATAACATGCTAAGCAAATGAATAATAAAGAAATAATTTAGAAAATACGTGCAAGTTTGGTGAAACGGTTTCATTTATTTCATCAGATTCATCATTTATTGCAATTTTTTGGGGGGTGGGTCAATTTGCCACCCAGGGGCATGATGATTCAAATATAGTTCTGGGATATCATGATGTTTCACAGCTAAGCAAATGAAAAATAAAGAAATTATTTAGAAAATATGTGCAAGTTTGGTGAAACGGTTTCATTGAATCAGATTTTTTTATATGGACCCCTGGGCAGCAATTTTACACCCAGAGGAATGATTCAAATATGATATCATGATGAGACAGGCAAATAAGTTGTGTGCAAGTTTGGTGAAAATCAAATGAAAAATGAAGAAGTTATTTAGAAAAATATGAATTATTGACGGACGGCCTGACGAACGAAAGGTGATCATAAAAGCTCACATGCTGTTTCACAGCAGGTGTGAGCTAAAAATGAAATATCAAAATCAATATCCACACAAACATTTCATCTTTAGCCCAAGTTATGACTATCTTTTTTTTTTATCCTGTGTAATTTCACACATTTCAATGGTATATTGAAACCAACAATTAAAAAAAATAAAATAAAATGCAACAAACAAAACAATTCAAATCTTATGAAATCTTATCATAAACTGTAGTTTCAATGGTATCATAGTACTTGCTTTCATAAGATATATTTCATTCATTTCACCTTGAAAATCTGATGTGCTACCATTCCTCATACTCCTCTGATTCTGATGAAACCCCTGGTGATTTTTCAAATTCAATAATTTTTGCAATGAAAATTAAATTAGTACAAATCTAATGTATTAGTGCATTTAGCAGGACTGGTATTCTTGCTAGGGTTGGGACGAATGGAAAAATTACCACATGTGTTCGCAGTCTCACATGACGTGGAAGCCCTACTAAGTCCAAAGTCCTATTCTCCCTTCCCCCACCTCTGTTGTTTACTAAAGTTAAAGTTTATTTTATTGGCTTTTACAGAATTTGTTGTAAACATGACATAGAAGTTATGTTTGAGGCAGCTAATGAGCAGCGTCCTGTTTGGTGTCGCCACCACCGTCTAGTAGTGGTACTGTACAGACACACTTTGTGAAGATTGGCAATCCAGTGTTAGACGTATGACGTGACATTTTTTTTTGTGACACGAAGTCTGCCAAGACCGGGCCACAAACTCACGGCGGCAGGTAAATCCGTTTTGAGATTGTACGCTCTAACCACTGGACCACTGAAGCAGTATCATAAATCTATCATGTACCTATATTAATGTGTGATAGGTGTAGGATTTAGTTTAGCTTCAACAACAGCAAGCACCTGTGATGTACACACACACAAGGCGAAAGATTCCTACGGTTGATGTATAATACATATACACGTGCCCCATAAACGATCATAATGTAGCAAAAACTATTTCTCTAAATTTCATGATTAAGTAAAGGTGGTATAAACCTAAATTAATTGCCGATACTCAGACTTTCTTATGAATTTACTGGTGTTAGCTGTTGAATTAACACATATTTGGTCTACATCATTGAAAAGGTTATCCATTTCCGAATATTTTGATATAGTACACATGTGTGAGTGTTCTATTACAAGAAGGGTTCTCACCAGTTCACCAGGCACCTGATCACGAGGTGAGTTTAGCATAACTGCTAACGGGTTCAACTTCCTTCCCAAGTACCTGAATTTTTTATTTTAAATTCCCCAATTTCATTAAGTCATAAGGTTTAAACAGTCACTGCAACCTATAAGACACTGTAGAAAAAACACGTGTAAAGGTGCTGGATATTAAAACAAGAAAACTTCGGGTCGGTTCGGCTGCTTGGCTACCCGGGTTCAAATTTATGCACTCGTGAGTACCCTAATTACAAATACTCAAGCACTTAGAACTTTACAATTACTAAAATGCAGTTTTCCAAAAGTTATAAGTTTTTCTTTATATTATGTGCTTTACATACGATGGTCTCTTAAGCTGCGCTCCATGGCTGCCTGAATCTGTTCTTCTTCAGTCATTCCACCACCATACTCTGCATATGCGTCCGCTCTATGTACTCCATCAGCGCTGCCTATAACAGTTTATAGTTAAAACACTAAAATATTAACCTTCAACCAGACACCTAATTATTTGACTATGATGTGATGAGAACATATGTACTTGAGACCAAAATGAGTAGATATTTTGATGTGATCACATTCATTGTGACATAGAATACGATCTTAGAATACAAATTATCTACTTTACCTGTTCCTGTATATCCTTGTCCATGGAATCTGCGGCTATTGCTTCTAGGTGTTGGTGACCACAGATTACCAAAAGGATTCCACCAGCTTGATCCGGTGCCTACAGTTCGACCTCCAAAGCTTTGTCGACTGGAGGTACTACTGGTTGTTCCAGAACGATAAGTATAACTTGGAGCTGGAATACAGATTAAAAATAACAGAATAATAAAGCAAATGTTTATAACAATTTTACAGTTCATAATTAATCTATTTGACTTACATACTGTGCTGCAACATTAATACCATGTTATCCAAATGGAATAATTAAGAAGCAAATTTCCAAAGTACCTGTAGGTACAAATACATCCATCATGGACTTCAGAGGGCCTTTGGTGTAGGCCATCCCCACAAGGATACCTGCCAAATGACCAATGAATGAAGCGTTGGGAACCAACATCTGAAATGAGAATAATCTCTTTACGTTTGAGGAATAGAATTATGTACTGTTATACTTCAATTTTGATGGTGTTGTTTCAAAAACATGTTCACTTATCATACAGTTTTGAATTTTATTAACAAAAGTTGCTTCCAAATTATATTTTGTACACCTGATTATAAGTACATGTATAATGAATTAATATGAAACATAGAGATAATATTTAGTTACTTGAATGGCCAATAATTCCACCCAGCAAGCAAGGCGAGAGTTGACTGGGAAGAACCCCATCACATACTGAGTACCTTGAGGCATCAGTGCTGTGGTCACCACCTTCAGAGCAAATAACACACCTGAAAGAACGTGCAGTGATGCAAACTATGCATGGAAAAAGAACTTGAAGCAATCATCTGTACACCACTTACCATTAAAAACATTTGATAAACATGAAAATGGATAATGGTATAATTTTTGATAACATTAATAAAGAATAGATAGATATTCTATTTCTAAATTATTTATCATGGGACTTTATTCAACTCACCTGAAAAGCCTACGGCACATTGAGAAAGATAGGATGGATCATGAAAAACTTGTTCCGCTACTAAACCCAATGCAACGGTTGCAGAATTGCAAAGCAATGTGAATACGACTAACAAGTACAATATGTATCCTGAACCCCAACGTCGCTCCAATGATATACTCTACAAATGAATGTACTGTGTTACATCTTTTTATCGAAATCTAAAATTCACTGAAATTCTATGCAAACATGGAAATCCACCCTGCTGTCTCACACCACCATTTTCTTTAATACAAATTGGACACTGACACATAAAGATGTTTGATAAATATTCAGTCAAGTTAACTAATTCCAGTAGGGTTCTGATATATAGCAAGTAGGGTTAATTTGTAATAGTTCAATGTGTCTGTGTAAAAGTTCATCTCACTATGGCCTAATAAACAATGTACAGTACAACCTCTCTATCACTACCACTTGTGGGACCAACTTAAAGTGACAACAGATAGATGGTTTTACATCGAGGTTCCCATTGGAATAATTTTGAAGGATTGGGACCAAGAAGAGTGGGTTTATTATAGAGGTGGTCTTAATTGGAGGTTCTACTGTATTAATGTTCAACAGCGGTGCATTATTTGCTTTTAGTTTGTAAACAGCAACCCCTGGCAGACCAATTTTTTTCAAGATAAGAGGTATTAATTACTAAGGAAAACAGTCTAACAAGGTCACCTCTTCACTAGCCATAGCCCCACCCGCCAGCCCCAGAAATAATCGTCAAAGGTCAAAATAAGGTAGATTTCAATGTTTGCAAAATATTTTGGTGGATTTTGCTGTTTGCATGAGATTTTTATAAAAAGAGGCACACAATGTACGAATTAATTAAAATATACATTGTATAGGGATTTGATATCCTTACATGTACATTAACTATTGAGCACTGTTAAAGAAGATTTCTGAGTATCTATAAAATTCAGTAGCAAACATTTTTAACTCGGTGTTGGTTAGTTGCATTAGGAATATTCATAGTACTCCTCATATATAAGTTCAGGACAACCAGGCTCAAGAAGTTTGAATAGCATGTGTTGTACCTTCCGCCCTCTATTCTGAGTCTATTCTGGTTCACAGTCGGTTCTCTCTGGTGGATTATGAGAGAACCGACTTTGAACCAGAAGAGAGGGAGGAAGGTACTGCAATACTACTCAAGCTTCTCAACCGTCTCTTCAGAAAACCATGCAGTTGCCCACTCGCAAAACGTTAAGAATTGACGTAATAGTACGCATTAGAGGAACTAAAACGTATAGACTATAAATATTTTAAAGTAAAAATCTTAACAACTAGTATTATAGAAGGGTGAAAAGATACAAGTGGCCCAAAACATGGGAAATATTCAGTAAAATATATATAGGAAATTCAAGCAGAAATATAGGAAGAAAACAGATTGAATCCATTAAGTAAAATGTACATTAAAAATAAATTCTGCTTTTGCAATGAATAAAGAATCACGGGGCTGTATTTGTAGTTTTAGCTGCACTTTGACAAAATCGTGGTTTGAAAATAGGAGACAATACATGTACATTAAAAGAATTGTATGTAACAAAGGAAATATAGGAAGACTCTAAAAATCTTGGAAATAGGAAGAAATAAGCACTCAACATCCTACTACATTGTATAGTAAAAGCATTATTTATCTGATATAATACAAACCTTCCAAAGAAAGGACACCATGTTGTAGTAAAGGTGCCACTCATCTGCATGGAAAAATGCTGCGAGAAAAAGGCGTCTATAATCTTGCCTGTAATAAACATTCACAGTGGAAATGCATACCTGGAAGAGAATTAAAAAGTTTGATGTGTGGAAAATGGTATATGTACAATTAACTTCAACATGAAATTCATATTGTGCCTACAATATATCAGAGGAATGTGGGTTCAACATTGTTGAAGACTGATGAATAAAATCTAATACTTACATCACTTAAGCCTGGCATTTTGAAACCTTTGAAGTTTATAACTTGCAAGAATATGGCAACTTGTGCTACAATTGTGGTCAATGTAACTGGTGGGATATGATCGAATCCAACTCTTGCCATTTGCATAACCAATAACATTAATGCCAGACCTGGCTGTCTTCTTCTATGTCCCCGGTACATGACTTTAATACAAACTGAAAATCAAAAAAGACCATGATATAAAATATAAACATGCTCACATTTGACACATACCCGTCACCAAAGTGGTTTCCATAACTTAATACTTTTATAGAAATATCTTTGTTTTTTTGTAGGTCTCAGCGCAGTCTCATGCATACAGCTCTTGTGGGTTAACTAGTGTAAACGTAGCATATCTAAAATATTCCTGTAACTTTCAAGTTCCTACTGGTATATATGAATCTTCATATTTTCTGAGCTAGTATATGACAAATACTGTTCAGAAATTATTTGATTTGAATAAGCTATTTGGGATATACATATTTAATTCGAAACGCACAACCTATGAGTTAAGATGATGAATTGACCAGGTATGTTAGTCAGACTCAGTATAACCTTCTCAAGATAACCTTTTACAGCCTGCTGCTTGGGATAATAGTATCATTTTGTTCTCACAACGTTTGGGGTAGCGAATTCACGTCCCATAAGCGCAGGCAAAATAGAATGGAAGTATACCTTCGGCTGTTAATATCCTGGTATGAATATGCATGTATAGTACTCAACCTGGATGCATTATAGTGTGCTGCACTGCACTTGCGTTCTCAGGGGCTAGTGTAATACCACCATTCCATCTGTGGAGCCGAAGAGGACAAGTGTAAGTGTAAATTCAGAGCCTCATTAAAAGGTGTGCCCCGTGTAGAGGACAATCACCCTTCTACACGTAAAAGAACTCACCTAGTTTGAAAACAATAGTTAGTGTGATCCCTCCACCCCCGAGGCTCAGTTGGTTACCTAACCTGCATCTGGGGGTCCATGTACCAACACCATGTGGCCTCCCTCTGCTATAATCATCAGCAATGTGGTCCTCAGTGGTTCAGTAGTTATAGCATACAACCTCAATACGTGATTTGCCTGCGTTGCAAGTTCGCACCCTGGCCATGGCAGACTTAAGTGTTGCTAAAATCGTTACGTCGTACGTCAGCCACTGCTTGTTGGTGATCTCCACACAGCGTGGCGTTACAGTCGAGAATAATACTAGACGGTGGTGACAGCAAGCGTCAGGTTTGAAAGTCTTGTTAAAAGACGTGCCCCGTGTAGAGGACAGTCACCCCTCTGCACATAAAAGAACTCACCTAGTTAGAAAACAATAGTCAATACTCTGATCCCTCCACCTCTGAGGCTCAGTTGGCTATCTATTAAGTTATATAGGTCTACGCAAGATCTGTCCCTACACGTAGAGCTGAGTTAATATCCTGTATACCCTGTGAGAGACCCAGGAACGAACATACGCTGAATTAACCAAACGTATTTGGCCCGAGCATCGAAACGCGTCTCGATGCTCGGGCCAAATACGTTTGGTTAACGCTGTATGTATACGGCTACGCAAGATCTACAGTATCAAGTATATTTTTCTTATCTACGGGCTATGTTTGATACTTAAGGATACTTACTTCAGTCCAGCACATGAGATACTTTTATTTGCAATGACAGATTTGTATGACTTCCAGTCAATTAAAGCAAATTAATGGAATAAAGGCCACGTCAGTTTTAATATATTTGTGTTGTTCAAATTCGAGATTGGTTTAATTTGTAAACATAATATGGCAGCCTAAATTGCATTGTATTAAACGATAATTTTATCGTAAAGACTTAACTGATAAAGACTATGTTTATATAGTAAATCGTTGCATATTTTTATTTACTTTACTGGCTGTTTCGACATATATACTTGTACGTCCAATTTCATTGGCGTAAAACCGTAACCGATAACTCATTACCCATCCAAGATGAAAGTATAGTCAATTCAAATGTTGTTGTTTTTTCCTGATGCTTACACAACATAAGGGGGCTAAATGTCTACAATGTCAAATCCTGAACTCATTGCCAAGTTCGACGTGTGATTTGATTTTGATTTGAGTGAATACTCCGCAGCCATCACTTTTGATGATTATAGCAGAGGTAGGCCACGTGGTGTTGGTACATGAACCTCCAGAGGCAGGCTAGGTAGCCAACTGAGCCTCATGGGTGGGGGATCACACTAGCTATAGTTTTCAAACTAGGTGAGTTCTTTTTCGTGCAGAGGTGTGGCTCTCCTCTACACGGGACACGATCTGTCTCAACAGTCTCACTTTCAAGTTTTGTTGAAAATGTGAGTAGAGTTGCAAATACAAATCTGAAAGTCTCACGTTGTTGGGGAGTTATGCAATGGTATGCATTGCTGAATTTGTGTATCAATTTTCAAACATTTGTATTCGTTTAAGAATGACATAGATATGGTAGAGTCTAGGATGAAGTAGACAATTTAGAGGAAGTGCTCAACTTATTGGCGCCATCAAAAACATTTTGATTTAATAGCATTCACTAAACCAATATTTATTTACTCTGAGATAGTTATGTCCCCTATATCCCATTTCAAAGTAATGTAAGGAAATTTCAGAGACAGGCTTGTAAAGTTATTTAAAAGGCCCTGGAATCTAACTCACGTGTTCTGTTCATACCAGACCAGTCATTATGTGTAGATAGGCACACAAGTCCACTGTGCTAACCTGTCTTACAGCTTATAGACCGGGTTATAGACTTGCTCAGACTTGGCCAGTATCGATTGCACAATGCCTATTAGGCCTGTTGCTGCCTTGATACTATTTTTGGTCATCATGCAGCCTTGATCCATTTTAGCCTCTTTGTCACTGAATCTCTATCACGTCAAGTACATTTGCAACCTGACAGGTTGCCGGCCTTGGCCCACCTTTTTTTTTTTTACACTAAAACTCATATGAGGATGATGCCAATAACTTGAGCACTGCATCTATTTATGCAAGCAACAATATTCTTTCTACAAATAGAGCATGCAAAGGTTGTGGACCAAATTACTACATTTCTTATTACCTGCTAGGTATGCAGGTCACAATTGTCTTAGTATCAACGGCAAATCTAACAGATATATAACCCATTTAACAGTTCATGTTATACCAATAAGTCTGCTCAGTGCTCAAATCGAACTACATGCTTCCAACTTTTACAATACCCAACATATTCTCAAGAAAACGTTTATTTCTGTTTCCTGTTTACTTGCACAAATACCATGCAGATATGAAACATTATATACATCGAACGTTTGTTTATAATATAGGTTGTGATTTTTTATTAAATATGATTAAAGCCACATTATAATTGCGTTAAAAAATAGCTGTTCCAAATGTGTAAAGTATGTTGTACAATGTGCTTTGAATGGTTTTTAATTCATAACTAGCAAAATATATATACCAGACTTCACTCTTAAAAGTATGGAAATATTCATAAAAAATGGACATGTTCCTATCCATTTGTATGTGCATGTGACACGAGGGTTTGTCCAACACTGTGAAACAGTTAAAGCACCTCGAGTAAGAACAATCTAATTATTCAGTTATTGGGAAGCAGACCTATTTAACTATAATTTTAGTAGATCTACCTTACAAATAACATTTGAATCAAGAGTATGGCTTCAATTTTTAACCACGGACTGTTTTCACATTTTATTCTTTAAATTGTAATGTCAGATTGTCATAAGAATAGTGTGATTCTTGGGTATTAACACAATTAAATAAAAATTGTGAATGGGGTTCTAAAAAGAATTCTTCAATTTTAAAGTTTTCTTTTCCACAATTTTAAAATCCATTTTGTTTGTTCTCCAGTAAATTAAACTACATTTATTTCACTTTTTATTTAACTTGCATTCGAAATTCAGTCATACAATACATTTCCACTACAAATCAAGACATGATGAACAACAAACCAACTGCATTCAGTTTCCATCAGATTGTCATTGTATTAAACATTATGCTCAAGAATCATTGGATGATTTTCAATGCATTGATGTGCCATGACATTTTTACGACAGACTCCACAATTGGTAACAGATCCTTTTGCACATGTGTAGGTGTAGAAAATCAGGGAGGGGTGTACATTGCATCCTACCAGTATTTTTTGAGTATTACAACTTAGCTATAAATATTTTAATATTTAAATTATTTTAATTAATCTATAGACAAATTCCAATGGATCGTATTCTCAGTATGTATGCACCAAACACGTCTACTGCTTCCATGAAAACATGGCCATAATTTTTTGCTTCCAAATAGCATGTACACCTTAAAAATAAAAAGGTGCTTGAAGAATTGATTCGATAAATACACAGCCACATAAGTATAAACATGACTCCCATTGGGAGCAGGAAGAGAATGAACACATTTAAACTAGTCATTTGCACTCACATCAGATCACATTTTTAACACTTAGTTTTGCACCACAATTAAATAAAAATGTGTCATTCTTTCATTGTACTACTCTAGCGTGAACAAACTTGCATAACGCTTTGTAAATGAAAATCTCCACAAAGTATTTGGACTATGTAGCAAATACATTCCTGAGTTTTCAAATACACTTTCATCACCAGTCATTCGCAAAAATGTACTGCAATGTTCCAAACTCTGGTCGTCAGTTGATTCACGTTTGTATCAGAATACAACAGAAATAGTTTGGACTAATGTGAACAATACCTGGATAGCTCCAGAAAGAATGTTTTGCAGTCAGAATATCCTTGAAACATAGAATCCAGAAGAAAGTACTTCATTCTCATGCCACAAAAGATAACTCATTGGAAATAAGGGTTATTCGATGAAAGCTAGCACTTTGCTTAAGTTAGTTAGCCCTATAACAACTGCCAGTGTTTCATGTGAATGAAAATGAGATTTTTGGGCGTCCCTTATTTTTGTTAAGAATCACTTCCTGATGTTTTTGAAGCTGCTTCCGTGATTGCTCTTCTTTGCGCTGCTTTTCCTCCAATTGCTTTCGTTCCGTTCAACAGCTCGTAATTGCTCCTCAGCCTATAACAATTGATAAATGCTGATTATTGGTAATATGTATATAATGTAGTTTATTTACGCATCACCTGATGTAGTACATCATAAAATTATGAGTAATTATCAAAATGATCATTAATTAAAACCACTTACTTTTTAAATATAATGCAAGTATTTCTTATAAAATAACAAAACAAGAACACATGTGGTCATACATGTTACAAAAGTCATCGATAAATGATTTCATTGTAAATAAACAAAACTTTGAGCAGACAGCAGTGATTCGTCGCCAGACGAGTTTTGTTTCATCAGGGTGACTCAGACTTCAATTTGACTAGTCCCAAAAGGGCGACACACATTTCATGTTTTTTTTGCTACTTTGCTACTTCAAAATCTTGTAACCAGCAGCCAGTATTTTTTTCATATCAACATACATCTTGCACATAGCCATGGAATTCTTTAAACATTAATACCTGGTGCAAATTTAACTTTCAAAACAAGTGAATAGAAGAAGTATTTCTTTGGACGGCCCAGAATATCACCCGGCCAACCTACGTTTAGACTTTATATGTCTAGTTGGGTAAATTAGGTTTCAGAATTACTCTGGTGTCTGAAGCAAGCCTTAAAATTACCTGTTTCTTTTGAGCCTCTTCAATTTTGCGTCGGTTTTCTTCAAGAATCTTTTGAAGTTCAGCTTGTTTAGCTTGCTCCTCCTCCTACAAAACATTATGCAGTGTAAGACACAAATCAAAACAGATAAGCTAGGATTTGGGGCACTTGTGTCTAAGAGACACATGCCCATCACCACAAAGACATGCTGTTACCGTAAAAATTGATCTAAATGACACAAAAGGAAATATTTGAATAAAAGTGATTGTTTTTCATCAAATTGTGATAAAAGAAAATAATTTCTTAAATCAGTATCAGCATGTAGATGTGTCGCATGGGATGCATCTGGCGGCAATGCTGGAAGCTCATATGAGCAGATAATGCCACCTGTCAAAATGATGTCCCTGAAATATGAAAATTTTCTGAAATGATAGTCAAAATCTCATAATAAAGGAAAACAAATTATATTACATGTAATATGTATATTGATAAGTAGCAAAACAAGTCTTAAACATTTGACTGTGAATTTTCTGGTATTAAATTATTTCTGAAGCTTTCCCCCATGTAATATTTCTTGCAATCCTTCCATTGAGAGATGAGGAACATAATTAACTTCTGCATCTGAAACTTCAAGCATTACCAAAAATCCCTATCATGATTTACTTTTAGTTCAGCAATTCATGCTGGACTGAAAATAAAGAGGAGTGTGCGTGGTTAAAGTTTGTGACCAAAACATAAAAACTGTAAATTATACTTTAACAATCCCCTTTAGTTCACACATGAACTGCCAAACAATTGACACAAGTGCCCCTTTTACAACATTTATCTTAAAATGCATTTCTATAATTTAGAATAATTTTGTACTTTAAATTGTTATTTTAGCTAGGCCAAAATATAAGAAGTTTGAGAAACAAATACATGACATTCAAATGTGGAAAAATATATAAACAAGATGTAATAAAGTTCATACTTCACCATAGCCAAGTATACTTATTTTATTCCTGGGTTTGTTCTCCATCCTTCCTTATCACACTACTATCTACTTTAAACATTCGGGAACACCACAATTTGTACCCAATTGTCAAAACTCAGTTAGTACTTGCCCACTCATATTTATATCATTGCAAATTTGCATTATCATTGATTGCATGTGTATAAAATGTAGGAGTGGAGAGCAGCCAGATATTCACCAGTTATTCAAGCAGGTCTGCATCCAATTCAGCCCTCATCGTCCAGGACTCCTCAGCATCAGCTGAAAAGTAACCTGATTATTCTGCAAAAAAGTACAGGGCATCAACACACAGTAGTCATATGCCATTCGATGATTTTGAAACCTAACAAAAATATTCATAGGAAATACATCTCAAATCGTATGTTTTCATAAATTTAAAATTTCCTATTTATCATTTAAATGTTCTATATAATTTATGGATGAAATACTGTTACATCTAAAACCTTCATCTTTGTCCAGCCACAAGAGGATGATTAGGATTTTGAAAGAAAAAGTACAAAAAAGTACTAAAGATGTATATTGAACCTCTTACACTTGACAAAGATACAACAAGAATCCAGCTAACACTTTATTAAAAGGATTCGTGTGGTTAACAAACATCCTTATCAAAACAAAAGAAAAAGGATGACACTAGGAGAAAAACAGCGACTTGAAGCTGCAAATGTAAGATGGATTAGAAAATATCTCGAACAATCACACCTAAAACAAAATATTATGAAACAAGTAAAGCTCAGAACTGAATGTGAATCACACGAAAATGACCAAGGCTCTAAACAACAAAGTTTAGCAGAACCTCATGAACAGAAGCCTTTTGAATGAAAATACAAGAATTCAGTTTTTTACCTCCTGTTTCCGCTTTGCTTCTAATTCAGCTTGTCGCTGAGCTTCTAGTTCCTCCATCATCTGCTTCTCCATAGCCCTCTTAGCCTCCTCGACACGTTTGCGGATTTCATTTTCGATCTCATCTTTTCGCCTTGCAAGCTCTTCCTCAACTTTCTTAGCAATAATCTCTTCCATACGTTTGGCTGTTTCCTCTTCGATTAATTTCATCTCCATCTCTTTTTGTCTCCTGTAATGAATTGTATTTTTTAACATGGAAACAAGAAACTCTTCTACTAAAAGAAAATGATAATCCAGTTGAACTCATGACTTCACATTAACACTCTTAGAGCCGAGGTAACTGTAGTCGCACCAGATTTTACCCCACTTCAGTGCTGGGGCGACTGTAGTCGATAGATTTGATAGAACAGTGTGTCTGTCCCTGAAATTCAATTGCAAATACTCATACTTTTTTTTGTCTCATGTTCCGGCATGTAAACAACTACTTTAACTCAACTTCATGTAATTTTTTACAAGAGAAATCAACTGATTACTAATAAAATTTCATGTATGTATCTTTATTTATTATGGTGAAAATAAGAAACTAGACTGCTTTCTACATGCATAGTGCAAATGTGAAAAAGTTCTGATGTACAGACTATTTCAACAACAACAAAAAAAGCAAAAATAAAAAAAACAGGCTCTCCAGCAGCACATTATAAAAAAAAAGTAGGAGAAAAGTAGGAAGAATTAGCATAAAAAGTAGGAAAAAAGTAGGAAGATATTGTAAAAAGTAGGAACTAATTTAAGTTATCACCGTACGTTGTCATCTTTGCTTGTACAAATTTACCATGCATTCATGTGCAGAGGCTGTTGAGCTGGCTATTTCTTTGCTAAGACATTTTCTACAAACTCTCTCTCCACATCTTTCTACCAAGGAAATTTTATCATGATGGACATAGCCGAAGACAGGGTTTATAACCCTAAGCTTCCATTTAACTATATCAAATGGCCCTGGCGGGGACCTCGAACCCACAAACCCAAGGTTTGAAACCAGAATGATACTATCATCCCAAGCAGTGCGCTGTTACAAGGTTAAAGGTGTAAACATCATTTTGTACACATACACAGGTCATGAAGCTATGATTAAAACAAGCAAACAAAGACAAACATGGGTAAGCTACACCATATCAACTTAGTCCATAAACACAACTAAGATGTATTTGCAACTAAAGAAACTGGTCATCAATATTTATAGATGCGTCTAATTGTAAAAATAGCTCTGCTACAGATTCATGGTGTCTATAATAAACCTTGTGTAGGTAACCTGACATTAATCACTGCAAAGAGCCCAAGTGATTGATACAAAAATTCTCAAAAAGTAAATTGAATGTATGGAGAAAAGGGTCTGAGAGTGAGTGCAAGGAAAGACGAAGATCATGAATTGCTGTACTGATCTGGATCTTCTCAGAACTCAGACAAGGTCCCCCTGTGCTGTCTGCTGCACGGGAGTAGGAAGAAACAGCATCTTCTGCAAGGCTGCAAAGAAGTGGGTGCACAAGAAATGCAGCTGGCTGAAACACCTGACATAGGACACAAATTGTAGACGATACCAGGGAACCCGCGAGACCGATTGATGGCAGACAACATGATCGCTAAGACATTGCAACCACAAGTGTGACGACAGCTTGGAAGATGTTCAAAGATCTGCTACCAGTTCTGTGGACAGCACTTTTTTGTGGGGTGCAATACTCCATGCTATTGAAAGATGGCACTGGCCACCCTTGGCCAAGACAAATCTTCATCTGCAGCGCGACGACAGGGCAATGATCAGACAGATCTGCAATGTGAGCCCGAAGATGAGGCCACCTCCCTGTCAAATGAACTTCTGAAGCTTCTTAGCAAGGAGGACCTGGACCTTATTCTAAGGGAGAGAAGGTTCGTTGGTATGGACACATGGAACGGTTAAGCCGTGGAATCAAGACAGCATGAGACATGTACGCGTATCAGGAAGTCGTGGAGCAGGGAGACCTAAGACGACATGGAAGCAGGTGACAGAGAGGGGATCAGAAACTGGAAACTCACAAAATTGAACCTCATGACAAAGACATTTTGAAAGCAACCATGTGTGTAGCAAGCTAGCTACCTGGAAGGGGGTCAGTGATATGGACGCCCCCAGCACCTGCGCCAAGCGTTAATCAAAATTTCAAAGATGAAGATGATGATGAAGTACCTAACAACTGTTTAAAAAAAAAATCAAAAAGTACTTAAGAAATTTGTAAATTTAACCTTCTAGCATTAATGGTTTGTTATTTTGAAAATAAAGAAAAGCACAATTAAATAAAAGAATATAAACCAGACCACACTGCTGGGAAAGAACATAAACTAAACATCTTCTGTAAAAATACTTTACAAAACACAGTTTAAATATGTGTGTGATCTATCTTTTTTTTTCAATTACAAAAAAGTAGGAATAATAGGAGTTTTGAAAACAGTAGGAAAAAAGTAGGAACCATTCAAAAGTAGGAAAAAGTAGGAAAAGTAGGAAAAAGTAGACGCTGGAGCCTGAAAAAACAAAAAACATCGCAAGTCTCATCCTTTCAGCTTCAGCCTTTCTTTCTTTTCCTTACACCTCAAACAAATTGCAACAAAAGCTTTTTTGGTGGAATGCATTTCAATAAGGTCCTTAGAATAACATATCAAAAGTTTACCAAGCTACGTGGAGCGGAAATATTACTAATTTGCATAAATCCAAAATGGCCGCCAATATTCCCGAACTTGCCATAGAACGGTCACATACCAACTCCTAAATAATATTTTTGTGCGATTTTAGATGAAGAAGTTGCTTTTTTAAATAACAGAAAGGGAATTAAACATATTAATTAAAAAAATATCAATCCTCATTTGTATAAATTTAATATGGCCTACATTTTTGTCATTCGAGGTGATTTTTGACCGGCATGGACAGGAATGATGCAAATGGTGCACAAATGACAGCATCCTGGCAAATCAAGGATTACGTTCTTGCCAATGATTGATATGAACCCAAGTGATATCTCATGTGTATATTCAACATTAACGTTTGTCTGTGCAAAGGCAAAACGTTATAATGTCACCCCAGTAGTGACATTTGACCAACCACTTTGGTGGAAAGCTCTTACTGTCATACAGAATGACCACAAGGATAGCAGCTTAAAATCAGTTGTGCTAAGGCTTGGGGGACTTCATACACAGATGAGCTTCCTTGGTTGCATTGGCCACCTCATGGCTGAGTCAGGAATCAAAGAACTACTGGAACTTGTGTATGCAAATAATACTGTGATTCACATGCTCACAGGTAAAGCAATAGCTAGGTCAGTTCGTGGGCATCTTCTAGTTGATGCAGCACTTAACACTATGTTGGTGGCAGATGCATACAACTTACCACTCCCACTACAGATTTCAGACACAGATGAAATAGCAGAAGAGGCAGATGATTCAGGTTTGACAGAAGAGGGTTTTGAAGAAGGACAGCCACCTGGGAATGCACTCATCAAAGAAGCATGTAAGCTGTATCACCAATTAATGGATGAGTCGACTTCTACTGTTGAAGTATGTCAGTCTGAGGCTCTAAGAAAAATAGCAGACGATATTGAGATATATGTGTCCTCACTGGGAAACCTACGTACTGCTCGTCTATGGATCCAATATATGGACATGATAGATATTCTACGCAGATTTATAAAGGCTGAGCGCACTGGAGATTGGGAGTTACATCTCCAAGCGGTACATGATATGTTACCCTATTTCACAGGGTCAGGACACAATCTGTATGCAAAATCTGCAAGGTTATACCTTCAAATGATGGAGCAATTGGAAGACCTACACCCTGAAGTGTACACCAGTTTCAAAAATGGGTTACATGTTATTAGAAGGACTGAGCGTTATTGGGCTGGTTTGTCAACAGATCTTGTGATAGAGCAAGTTCTTATGAGAAGTGTCAAGACAAGTGGTGGGCTCACAAGAGGTCGTGGTATGACAGAAACACAGCGTTCAGTGTGGCTCTTGTCCAGGCCAGCCTGTGCTGAAGTCAACTATTGTATGCAAGAGTTCGCTGGTACAAGTTACGAAACAAGTGAGCAACATAAGGACTTAGGAAAAGCAAGGCAAAAGAGAGATGTCAAAGACACCATTGAAATTCTTGGTTTTCTGGCAGAAAGATCTCCATTTGATTCTGATCCATCTTTAAGAAGCATTGCAAGTGGTGTTATAGCAGATGAAAAAGTAAATGTAGATAGAGCCAAAGAGGTAGGGAGTAGAGTGCTTGCATCAATGACTGGACACACAGTTCAGGAGTATTCATTTAAAAGGAAAGATCAAGCTGTTACTCTAGGATCCAAAACATCTGTGAAAATTCATGATGACAATGTGCAAATAGATCCCCAGCTTTTGTTTCAAAGGTTGGTTGTTGCTGTTCAAAAACAAGAAGATCCATCGCTATTGTTTCAGTATGAATTGTGTAGTTTTCCACCAGCACTATTCGACTCTTCTGGTCTGCTTAGGGAAGCAAAAAAAAACAGTGCTGGCAGATGCCCTGTGGGCACGTGTACAATATCAACAAGACTCCATTGATTCTACTGATGTGAAGCATGTATTAGATGGTGGTGCTTTGCTCCATCGTGTACTGTGGCGAAGTGGGCAGACATATATTGGAGTGTGCAATATGTATGTTGATTATGTAACCCAGAAATATGGCAAACCATTAATTGTGTTTGATGGATACCAGCAGGGTTCCTCAACAAAAGATGTGACGCACAAAAGACGAACAGGACTGAAAATGTCTCCTACAATCAAATTTACAGAAGATATGATAATCAAATCAAAAAAAAGATTTCCTGTCAAATAAAGAGAACAAAGAAAGGTTCATCAAATTGTTGCGCGAGAAACTAGAAGCAGCAGGTTGTTTGACAGAACAGGCCACAGGGGATGCCGACTTGCTCATTGTCCAGCGATCGGTGGAGAGAGCAAGATCCAGCACAACTGTACTGGTAGGTGATGACACCGACCTCCTGGTATTGCTGCTCTACCATGCAGATATCACTTGTAAAGATATATTCTTCTGCCCAGAACCTAAACAGAACTCAAAGAAACAAAGAATCTGGAACATAAATAAAACAAAATCTGATCTAGGGGACAAAGTGTGCAAGAATATCTTATTCATACATGCATTGCTAGGTTGTGATACAACATCCAGATTGTATGGTATCGGCAAAGGTGTTGCATTGCAAAAGATATCAAATGCACAGTTTTCTCAGCAAGCAGATGTGTTTTCCCAGTCTGATCCAGATGAAATGGAAGAGATTATAACTGCTGGAGAAAAAGCATTAGTTTGCCTATACAATGGCACTTTAGAGGACAGCCTAGACTCCCTATGGTACAAAAAAAGTTTTGTAACAAAGTTGCTAGCAGCACAACCCCAGTGCAGGCTTGTAGCCTACCACCTACTACATGTGCTGCAAAATATCATACATTAAGGGTATACCATCAAATACAAGTGTGGAAAGGCGTGCTAGGATTACATCCAGACAGATGGGGTTGGAGACAAAGAGGTGACAAACTTGAGGCAATAACAACTGATCAGGCTGCGGCGCCCACCTATTTGCTGGAAATCATTAGGTGTCATTGCAAAACTGACTGTGTTTCCACCAATTGTTCTTGTAAGAAACACGGCTTAAAATGTTCCCCAGCATGTAAAGAATGCAGAGGGCAAAGTTGTGTTAATAGTTTGAAACCAGATGTTGATGACAATATCTATGAAGAAAACTAAGTATGTGTATCACAATTGGATATGAACAGCTTTACAAATAGGGTATGTGTGTAAATATATATAGTAAATATTTATACAATGAAAAGGTTTATAAATAAAGTTTTAAAACAGAAAGCATAAAAGGTAGTATATTTTCATGTATATAAAATATGTAGATTATTAATTTGATTATACCATCTAAGTAAGGCTATTAAGGTTTATTGAAATTGAACTTACAAATTATTGAAACATACACATACATAAAAATGGCGGCCATATTGGATTTTTGCAAATGCTGGTTGATATTTATTTCTTGAATATGTTTTATTTACTTTCTGCTAACTAAAGAAACAAGTTCTTTATTTAAAATCACACAAAATCATATTTAGGAATGGGTATATGACCGTTCTATGGCAAGTTCGGGAATATTGGCGGCCATTTTGGATTTATGCAAATTAGAGATATTTCCGCTCCACGTAGCTTGGTAAACTTTTGATATGTTATTCTAGGGACCTTACTGAAATGCATTCCATTACAAACCCTTTTGTTGCAATTTGTTTGAGGTTCAGGCCTCCTATGACATAGAATGACTGGACTTTAAATTGTATGCAAAATTAATTGTGCATTCTTATATAATTTTTGTGTATCAATTGAAAAAGCTTTACTTTTTACACTGTCTTCTTTGTATACCGGAGGGATTATGCATTGTTTGTAGAACTATTTCCTACTGGAATTACATTATCAATGTGAGCTATTTATAGCATATCAAGTATTATAGGAAGCAGGAGAAATATTATATTTGACAGAAAAGGATAAATTTTGTTTATTCCCAGGATACTCAAGCCATTTAATTATGTAGATGTGAAGTTTTTTTAGTATCGATTGTGTTGGGTTAATTTTATAAACACATACAAGGTAATTGTTATTTAAAGTGATATTGAAACTTCATTTCATATTTAATATTGTTAACAAGAAATATATAGTTGCATATTATTCAGAGGATATACACACTGGACCACTCAGTAGTGGGCACACATACAAAATGCTTTGTGTATGTTACCTAGCTACTAAAATGTTATTATTATACAGTAAAACCTCCAAGACCACCTCTACATTGAGACCACCTCTATAATAGGACCACTTTTTGCAGTGCCAAACCTTCATAAAGCTACCAAATTGAACCTCTGTATAGAGACCACCTCTCTATTGAGACCACCTAATACTGGTCCCAAACGTGGTCCTAATAGGGAGGTTCTACTGTTTATGAATCTATAGTGATTTAGGCACATAAATGAAACAAACTGGATTTTTGAATATAAAATATCAGTAATATTAATTTTTATCAAATATATAGCTAATGTACTTGTTTAATAATATACCAGTAGATCTCTAGGCCTACATACCCTGCCAACCCGACCATCAGTAGTTGAACAACAAACTTTTTATACATATGACGGTACCATTGTGTTGTTATTTTTTATCTGGTCTTTGTTAAAAGCCCATATGAGATGTACAGGTCTAAGTCTAAAGCGAATATGACAAGTTAAGAGTCCATACAAATTAATTAATTAAATGATGAGGTGTTTATATTTATAAATGGGCGGACATATTACTGAACCTGTTTATTTATAATTATATGGAGAACATAGAAATGGATTAGACATAGTTGGATTAATTTTCACCACCTGCAAATATCAGGATTTACTAAATAATAAACCTAGTAAATGGACTAGTTATAGGTAATCTCTTTGCACCTAAAATTGGGTAAGAAGCACAAATATATATGTAAGCCAATAAAAAATTCAGGTGTGATGTAAAATCTTAGTTTGTCCATATTGGTTTATAGGTGTAGTATATGGATTTTTTAAAGTTCAGGTTGATTTTTCAATATTGTGGTGCACTGCCCTCCCACTGTCTGACCCCAATACCCATATCAGAGGGCATCAGCATTATAACAAAATATATAGTGATTTCATCTGTTCTTATTATAACAATCTATTTCTGGTTTACCACATCCTTTGATTTAAAGTTATAAGTCGACAAACTCTGTTACAGATAATACAATGTAGTTGGATAATTCCTCTCTTACTCATACGTCAGATATAGCGTTTATTAAAAAATATTCATTTCATTATTTCATATTAATCTAACGTTAATTATTATAATGTATGTATATCACATCCATATATTTGGATGACATGCCAGTAAATAAGCATGTTTTAATTTAGGCCTACATGTACATTTTAGTAATATAATGATAATGTATATGTATTTGTATTGTATGATGAAAATTACAGGTTTTTAACTCTAAATGACTCATTGACCTTTTTACTTATCAATATTTTTAATCACCTATGTTTTTTTACAATATTTTATTTGTTTTAGTTCACAATATGGCTCAGTTACATCCTCGACCAATCAAATGTGTAGTAGTTGGAGACGGAACAGTTGGAAAAACTTGTATGCTTATCTCTTACACGACAGATACTTTTCCTGGGGAATATGTACCTACAGTGTAAGTATGAATGTATGAATACTTTCATTTGTTTTTGTGAGTGTCCAGTTGATTTTTGTTATATGGTATAGAGCAGTGTGTCATGATTCAATTACTATTATTATTACCTGCTTTTCTTCCAAAAAATAATTCTGAAGTACAAATTTATATATATTTCTAATTGATTTCGAACCCCACAGATGTCTTTTGAAAATAAAACAGCATGTTTTTTAATTTTGAAAAGGAACCTGTGAGGTTCAAAATCGATTGAATACTATATTTAAATTTGTACTTTAGAATTATTTTTTGGAAGAAAATCAGGTAAAAGTAATTTAATCATGACTTTCATTTGTTTTTATGTTACACTGCATATGTATAATGTGCATCATTATTATGAAAGATGTATATGTTCGTTATATATTTGTAAGTAAAATGCTTAATTCTGGCGAAAAACCTATTCAGTATATTTATTTTTCTTCTTTAAAAATAAGTTGACAAATACATGGGCCCCAGCATCGTTAGATTACATGAGTGAGAATAGTGTTTAAAATATATGAGTAAGAATGGTGTTTGCAGTTTACACCCAGTGAGCGCAACGCGTGTAGGATACTTGAAATACATGTGTACAATCTATATGTGATACAGTACAAGTCCGCTTATGCAGACGCCTTTGGACATTGATGAAGTGTTCTGATTAGCGGGGGTCCGGATAACACAGTGGTGACCCAGATTGTTTTGAAAGACCAGGACATGGGCGAAAATACAACCATCGAACGAGTATCAAACGTTTTTGGAATATTCCAGCACTTATAAGTGACAAGTAACATTACCTTCCATTTGTAATCAATATCCATTGTACATTAATTAACATTACTGCAATGTTTTATTCATTTTGAGCTCTTAATAATAGTGTTGAGTTTATGAACATATTTTTTATTACCTCGTTCGAGTAAACAAGACCACAAGGTGTCGAACATTATGAACCGCGAACATTTGTGTTGCCATAACGTTTGCAAAGTAATGAATTTCTTGCTTATTTTTCATCGGATTTTGAAGTTTATTACATGTATGTAACGAGAAAAAGGTGTAGATTACGAATATGATTTTCATTTTACGATCAAAACACTCCATTATCCGGAAAAGAACTGGTAACTTATCGACCATATTCAAACCTGTTTAACAAAGACCAGATCTAGTCTCTATCACCCGGAAAAGAGCCAGTAAGTTTATATAACTTAGATTATCAATAGAAACTGGGTGACAAGGCTAGCGCCTATTCAGTCACCTATTCGGTAATTTTGAGAAGGTTTTTTTTTTTCAACACGATGGAAAAGGGAGTCATGTTCGAGTCCGTAACTGTAAAAAATGGGGCCAAGATTTGACATCTAGATAAAGAGGATTATCGGATAATCCGGATGTGGATATTCCGACCTGTAATGTAAAGTTGTATGACAGTTGTAGAAGAGGAACAGAAAAACGCATGTATTACACGTGTACAATACATACAGTGATATAGTATATATCCCCACCCCCATCTAATGATGCTAGGGCATTTGGTTCTTACTTGCATGGCAGACATTTCATTGTTGTCTCTACCTTGTCACACAGTGTTATCTTTAATATTCAGCTTTGATATTCGTTTCTTTATATCATGTTGGTCATTTCATTTTTTTCTTCAGGTTTGACAACTATACCGCCTCAATACAAGTCGATGGAATAAATGTGAACCTGGGTTTATGGGACACAGCAGGTCAAGAAGATTATGATCGATTGCGTCCTCTTTCCTATCCACAGGTAGGAATAAGTTATAGACTTATTTTTTGAATTGCAAGAATGTCACTTTTTTAGAATAGCAGAAAACATGTAATTGTATGAACACGTGATATATCTGGTGTGAATGTGAAATTTGTGACATTCAAGACCTAGCACACCTGTCACTATATTTAGCCTGCCCCAAGTGTCCTGTTCGTTAAAATTTCTTGTTTGCATAATAACAGTTTCTTTTTTTCCCTTTAATTTAACGAAACTTTCTCACAGAAGGTACTAGGCTATAAAACATAGGTTTCTTATCTTCAATGATCTTTCTGGGCTGAAAACTGACCATCACCAATTAACTGTCAACACATTGGCGATCACTGTCCTCTTGTTTATTGATTATCCTTTGGTTGACCTGCTAAGCAATGCCTTTGTAAGTTATTAGGCCATAGTCAAATACTATATATCATATAAAAGCTCTTGTAAACTATTGGGCACGGCAGGTTGCTTGTTGCTGATGCCCCAATGGCAGCTACAGCAGTAACAGCACCCAGTTCATGCTTCTCGTGTTATGATCGTATTACGTTTTTAGCCTCACGGTGCTTACTTGATAGTGATTGTATCACCCGGCCGCCACGTCTAAGGCCTCTCTGCGCACCAGGACTTGGGTTCAAGGCTGACACACAGGTGCATGGGTATTCTCATTTCACTGACCCAATCATGGTACTTCAATCTAAGCATTCACCCTTGCCAGGCCAAACAAAAAGGACCACATTTGAAATAAGCATTACATATATATGTACGCTTTCATGTGCTATCCTAGGAAGATTAGTTCCTGAACAATATCGATCAAAGGCCTTCACCCTTTGTCTATTATCTGATATAAAAGGGACCCATTTCAATCAGAAACAGGTTGCCTATGTCTAATACATGCTGTCCAACCAGAGAACTTAGCAGAGAACTGAGGGCTAAAACCTGTTTCCCAATGCTGAAGTGTGCTGGTTCATATTCTCATCCGGCGACCTAGCAACCATCCGTTGGTCGCCAGATGTCCACCCAACCAGCCGGGCAGGCTTTTATATTAAAATCAATTTTTTGCGTATGGTTCTCACCAAGGATGCACCGTGTACTGGCCATAATAAAGAGAATGCAACAACGCCTAGTAATGGAACATGTGAGAAGGGGATCATAAAAACAGTCTATTACAACTTATATACCATAAGCAGAGCCAGGGGGGAGGGGGGGCCGCAGGGAGTGCGCCCACCCTTTTTCCAGCAAAATATTTCATTTTTGTAGGGTTTTTGGCATGTCTGCCATCGATCACGCATACAAAACCCTTGAAATCCCTTAAGTGCGCACCCCCTTTCTGAAAACTTGGATCTGTCAGTGTATACTAAGCCTGCTTTGTTGCATTCCATGGTCATTCTGCTGTGGTCCTAAATGAATTAAAAGTGACTTATTTTTGAACCACTTGTAGGGCCCACACTAGAGACTGCCGAGAATTAGTTGTGTCACACTCTATTACTAAATAAAATGAACATTTAGAATTTATTAATTTAAGAGAGCTGTAAATATGTTTTTTATGATACATTTGTGTATACTATACTTTTTTAAAGTTTCCTCTTGACTAAGTATGAATGGTAAAGAAAGGTCCTTGCGAAACCTTTTTGTAAGGAATGTGCATTGAATATAGAAACACCAATTAATTTCTAGCTATAGAATTGATATGAGGGTGCTCATAATGTTTTTCAATTAAGAGGCATATGTTTTATATAATGTTTTTATAGGTAATAGAGACCATTTACATACACACACACTAAAATAGAAGGTTTTTAAATACTAGGACTTCAATCACAGAATTTCTGACTTTTAAATGCTATTACCCGTATTATCAGACGATTTATTTCTTAAAAAATAAGTATAGTGTTTTTCTCCTCTTGATATCACCAATGGTGTAGAACGTGGTACATAATCTTTTGCCAAAGTCACATGCAATAACAGCATTGATGTGTTGTGAGTGATGTAGTCCATGTGAGTTTTGATCACAATCAAATAAGGATTGACTATGTAAGGCAAGAACCAGATGTTCACTAACACACTCTCTCCAGAGATCAATAAAGTTTTAGATAAGACTACAAGATTCCATTTGTCATTGCCAATATTGTACTATCATTATTCAATGACGATTAGAAAGATAATAAATGTTGCATTTTCCTAGGTTTGCTTTGTGTGTATGTCGACATGCGTTTTTTATTCTTGTTAATTATTTTTAAAATGTTCATTGCATGATAAGTCCTGTATCTTTTAGATTGAATATAGTCATTCTTATGAATAGTTAGAATTGTCATTTTTTGTGTTATGTGGAACAATTTGCAAACACCAGGAATTAACACCATAACACAGAAAACAATGCATACAGTATATATGGGATACAGTGATTGAGGAAGCCAATGTGGTAAAGGCTTAAATACTATACAGCATGCATAAACTTACAATAGAATATTGTATGAGGTATATTTTTTTACAGATCTGTCTTTACTATATACTATTGGATATGAAAACCTTATACCCTAGTCCTTAGTCAATTTGTTTTGGTATTTCATCTTCAATCTGTTCAAAGAGTTATACATAGTGTTTCCCTGATTATTGCTCAGAGCCATTGCTCATCTGCCTACTGTGTCTTCTGACACACTGACATAAAGACAACAATTAAAATCTGGAAATCACCAGGAGACTGAAGATTGAGGCAAAATTCCAGTCAGTGTTGTTTTGTGTGGTAAAGATTGCGGATGTTTTCAATGCAATCATCTGTTTATTGTTTTAAAATCACATCTGTGTGTACGTTGTAAAAAGGATTTGCAGTAAGGATCTTCTTTGTAAATATACGGTTATGCTGTATAATCATTTAACATCCATCACCCCATAGGGAACTAATTGGCCATGTTCAACACTTGCATGCATTATAATGTTTAGAAATGGAAAAATGGCGATATAAATGATGTAATATATCATATTCATGGTCTTGTTCTATCAACGTGTCTAAATGATTTCGAAATTAGGAGGTTTTTATATCACTAACATAGAAACCAATGTTTAATGTTATGTAAGTTTGTTTTCTTATTCCAGACATCAATGTTTAACTGATCACACAAGATTCAATTTGCTCATTTTATATCACATTGAAAGCCATGGCAGGTCCTTGGATGATCCACGGCCCCTAGAAAAAAATCACTAATTGCATCATGATCTGTACAAATTTTTAAACTGTCCATGTGAAAGCCCTCACCCCCATCCCCTTATCCCCTTTTTATTCATACAAAATCCTGGATCTACCTCTATACAGTCTGAACAATCTGTTTTCTTACTTATGATGATGATTGATGTTGATGTGTATTATCAGTCACTTATACAACTATTTTGTACATTATTAGTGACTACTGTAGGGAGGAAGTTGATAAGTACAGACTAATTATTATGACACCAGGGACCAAAGATCTGTCAAGCTCCATATAGCGCGATTATCCATCCACCAAATCAACTTGGATGTATATACTAAATATAAAAGCTCCCCTTTAATCAGAAAGATAAAACCTTGTAATCTGGCTCATTGTGCCTTGTGGGAACCAGAATGCCAGGCATTTCTCTGTGTGTACAATCCTCTATAATTCATGTGTATAAATTGTGCAGTGTGCATGCTGCAATCAGGTGCTCAGTGTGTAGTGCACACAGAATTTAAAATGTCTCTGTTTTATTGTGACTAATATTTGGAAGTAGGGTTTTGTCTCTGTCTTTTGTGGTTTTCATATTGATATTGAATTCCCTCGTCTCAAATTGCAGTCAAATTGGACTTTTTAACTTTACATTAAAAGCCCAAACAAAGCTATAGTATAAACACACAAACACAACTAATAAGAAATGGAGATAGTGTTTAAAGTAATCAATAAACATCAGTTGATAAAAATTAAATAGGATGCTTCTGTTCTTGAATACCGTGTAACTTTCATCCCGTGCTTTCTTCCCAGCTTTTAGACTGAAATAAATGTGATCATCATATATTATTTAAAGTGTCAGCTTTATCACACAATGGGCACAAAACATGTGATAAATGTGATACAGAAGAAAAATGATTTGAAACATTGAAGTTAATTTAGATAGAGTTTGGGTGTGGTCAATGCATGGGCTGTGTTATGGACCTCAATAGCGGATTTAAATTACTCCAAGTCTTCGGGTAATATTTTTGACTATGTCTTCACTGCTCTGCTGCTGATATATGTACAAACTGATGCATACATTGTATTTAATTAATATAGATGTTTCATTTTTCTTCACCTATTTACCATCACTCCATGATTTGTTTACCGAGATACACTAGCTGCTTAGGTTTTTGTTTCATGTGTTTTAGTTGAATATATATGAAACCACAAAAGATAAAACTACCATAGTTACATATGTAATGTAATTCTTTTTCTTGCTAAAAGTAGGTATTTAATTAATATAGATGTTTCATATTTCTTAACCTATTTACCATCACTCGATGATTTGTCTACCGAGATACACTAGCTGTGCAGATTTTTGTTATACATGTATGTGTTTTGTTGAATGTATGTCAGTAAGAATCTTAATGTATCTGTCTATGTAAACACAAATATTCGGTAGAAGACCTTTTCAGAAACAAATCCTGCCATGTAACATCTTCTCAATCAACAAACAGAAGAATAAAACTGTCTTTGAGATAGTAATAAGAAACCGGGAATAGCAGTATGAATTTCTGATCTTTACAATACATCCAGGACTTGTTGGTTATAAAAGTAACATAAGATATGACGTGAATAGTCTCGGTGAAGCAGTACATAGGCTGTCTTCTACAAAATGCTTTTGAAAAATCAAAAAATGAACAAAACAAAAGTACAAATCTGTGAAGATGATCAGTGGTATTTACTTGCAGTCACAGTTGGCATATCATCAACATTCAACAGAAATGATTATCCTCCTAGCTGTCAGAACAAGACTGCATTAAAAGAGTATTCTGTACAAAACAGTTTGTCAAATATTGCACATGCTTATGTTAAAGGTCTTACAACATTTATGGTTCATATGCTATGAAATACTAATTTATTGCTGATATTTTAACACATGTGTGTGTGTTGGAAGTGGGGGATGGGGAGTGGTTGGAGTTTTTAGAACTTAAACTATGTTTTCAAGGAGTAACGTTACCCATAAATGTTCCCATTCCCAGTTTGCATTTCATTGGAAATTTTTCTTATAAAAGAGACACGTAAACCAGTCTCAATATTTCAACAACACAATTAACTAATGTTGTCATGATTTACCAGGCGATCTGTCACAAAGCAATTTTTTAAGCCCTTTCATTATGTGCATGTCTTATTGGAAACAAATGTATCTCTGGTTGTTTTCAAATTTGTAGTACTTCAGGGTACCATAAGAATTCTGGAAACCAAAATATCTGCTGTGCCACATAGCATGTAAATGATGTAAATGAACAACTAAACACAGACCGCATTGCTTCTGGTGTACAAGGTGTGAAATGAAGCATTGCAATGGTATTAATTGAAAATATTTTATTAAGTTGTTAAAAAAAGAGATTGGACAATGGTAGATGGCAATTGAAATATAGCTGCGTGTTGATAGGAATTAATACATGTCTCGCCTTCTCGGTGGTCTGACCTGAAAGATTTAACGTTATGCAAGAGAATGGTGCGAAGGAAAAGGTGGATGGGATAATTCTCTGTTTGCTAAGCTAGTGTCTATTCACTATATTGATCCTATAAAATGATATTTTTACTATGTTGCTGAATAAAAGTCAGCTACAGGTCAATATTCTCATTTTGGATACTTTATTCACTTTTAAACATACAGCTGATTTACTTTTTGGTACCTCAGGGTGCCAATGTGAAAAAGTAATAGACAAATTGGCAGAAAAGAGGCATTGAATAATCAAAAGCCCTTTCTATGCACCCTTAGTGATATTTCAAAATGATTGCTTGGGCCTATCATACATAAAACCTTTTATGGTATATATATACAAATTTTTATTACTCCCTCCCATTCATTCTTGTGAACGAAGACTTATAGTCCAAATTTTGGAAAGTAAAAAGTTATTTAAGGTTAAAGAGACTTTTGTATTTGCTACATTTTTTCGCTATTTACGACCCAATCAAAGTTACACAAAAAATATGATTTACAACAAAAACTGTTTCACCAATTAGGAAAGCAAAGTAGACAAAATATTAGACAAGGCTGAGAGCAAATATTCATTCACACAGCTGGAAGTTGATGAATTTTTTAACACAGATGGTGTGGAGCACATTCAGTTGTTCATGGATGTCACAGACTGTTATGCGTGTTATTTCTGTGTACATAATATTTGTCAAAAAGTAACTGTCATTGATTTACTTGAAAGTTTTCAAGTGCGATTTATAGCATCGTATACAAAGTGATATGTAGACACATATATAGATATATCTATGATATAATATCATATATTATGATAAGGAAGGAAGTATTAAGACATTAATGGCAATTAATCTAGTGCATCCTCATCTATTTCGAGGTTATTATGATCAATACACAACTTATTGAAAATACATGTAATAGACTGCTCATAGGCAGTGTGGAAGACATTCTCTTCAAATCACATGCATGGATGATATCTAAGAGTGTCGTAACAAATTTCTATTATTTATTTGTCGGTGACACAATTATAATTATACAGAAGCATTGTTCAAATGTAATGATACGAAATAGCTGAGCATCATACAGTACTTGAGACTTTTAACAAAATAACGTCTATGACTTCAAAAAAGTTTACTTCGTTTTATTTTTCCCTTAAAAATATTTAGCTCAAAACAAGGTAACAATCACATGTAAATATGCCTAATTGCAATATCTTACGCACTTTGATATTGTATCATGCACACAGCTTTTAGATACCGCATACAACAGTCTCAGCTGCTCAGATTGTTTGGTGAAAATGTTTGTCTTCCTTGGACCAGAGTTTATGATAAATTATGATTAATCTACCAAGGCAATTTCCAGATGTGTAGATGTTCTACCCTATGGTAACACTATTACCATGATACCATCAACATTTCCCAAAGTACACTGCTATATCTTTTTTAAATTGAAAATTTGTTGTTGCCAGAAATAGATAGATCCTTTTTGCACTGTCTTTTCTGAATTATGAACAAAACGTTGCAAGCAATATTTCATTCTTGGATATATACTAAATGGTGATTAAGAGCAGCTCAATAAAAGTAAATGTAATGACCTAAGAGACCAATATTGGAGAGAGGCCAAAGACAAAGCTGTCCACGCATTTGCTATTGGTTGCAAGAGGGGTACATTTTTAAGCTATTTTATTGTATTTGCTGCTATTTTTTGCTAACTGATAGGTTTTAAAATGATAAATGTAAGATTGCAATACTTGATGCTTCTCATCACGCAAAAAGCAAAAATTGAATAGTATTACAAAAAAAGTTAGTTTGGCAAAAAATGTTAAAAAAAACGCAAGTTAAGAAAAATAGCTTCTGAAATCCATAAAGACTACAGTGATTAAGTCGCTCCATATATTTACCGTTATTGACCCGCATGTACATGGTAAAAGCCTGCTTTGATATAACTCAATTGACATGGTGATTACTCCATCAATAGAGCTTATCTGCATGTAAAATCTCTGACTATTGCCTTTGTAATCAATATGCGGCAACCTCATAAGTTACTTGAGGTTTTCAGAAACTTAAATGTTTCTGTTAAGGCTATGCAAGTTAGTGGGAGCATACACAATATAATTGGATGTCGATGTGTCAGGCATTTGACTGTCAATAACACCATCAGGACCCAATGTGACATCTGCTAATTAATTGCTAAAGGATCCCCTGTTCATTACTTAAACAACTGGTCCTTACATATGTGTTCTGCTCTTCTTGAAAATAAGCTCAACTAAAACTACATGCCTAATATGTTTGTTTGATATTTAGATATACAATCTGTGTGTCATGACTAAGAGGATATATAAGATATGCTTAACCCTCATAGCAAATGAGTAATTTAGCAGTAGAATTGAGTCATTTATGATTCAAGTTTGCTCACAGATGATATTACTCAATCGTTCGATATGCACATAGGTTTCAGGCCCCCAGTGAATTTTATCAGTGATTTTTTTATTCTGCATTTGTCATCATTTGTAATAATTTCTTATGGAGTTGTATAATAATTTGTGATCATGAATCCCATAATATGTGCAATAAACTTCATGATTTTGTTTTTGTTTTTTTGTTGGTCTACAAACGAGAATAAAAAAACCATTTTGATATTAGACTTCACATACTGTAATGATCATTTCTTGTGTTGATCATTTTTGTATCCAATATCCAATATAATCGCAGGGAAACACATTATGATCTACATGTTGGAAATGTACTGTGAAAGCTCTTAGCACTATGTGGACATCTTTGGGACACATAAAAAGTGTCCATAAAAGACAGGTTGTCCATATGAATCAATTGTTTACATATCAATTAAGTCCAGGTGGTAAGCATTGTTTTATTGTCATTCTAGGTAATTCTACCTGATTGTAATATTTGGAAAATTTTAACTGTCAAACATGGCAGGTAATGGACAGTTTTGTGAGAAGATATGATGTCTCCTCACATAAATCTGACAATGTCCACAATATAGAGATCCATGTTATATAATATACATGAACTGGGAGAACTGAAATGGGCAAACATAAAACAGGTGTCCTTAAAAGTGACATGTCCATATGGATAGGGTTCACTATACTGTCTAATGAATCATAGTTATAGGCCTATTGATGGAGGCCAATGTTGTTGGGGATGGAGTAAATGGTGAACTGGTGTACTCTAAAGGTCCAAGGGGCTCGTAAAATGGATATCATCCCTGTAGCGTGAAAAAACAAATTATTATCTCTGTGTTAACAGTTGAATAATATTAAATTGATTATCTTCTAAGAAATTGAAAGATAATTCTTACATTTACCTGCCTAATTTTTTCGCAATTAGTTCAAACATTTTTTCGCAATTAATTTATCTCCAAGTTCTTGAAATTTGAGGTTTGGTTAGATTGTAATTTGGTTTATGAGTGATATTAAATCCCCAGGATTAAATCTATACAGCTACATCTTAATGTAAATTTGTAAATGATATTATTGAAATCAACATGCATCAATAAACATTTATTTCTATTGAAAGAGGATTGCTGTTATATCTTTATATGAGGCACTTTTTCGCTATCAGACTGGTATGATGTGAAACCACAGTTCACGTTGAACGCATATTTTGTCCTAAAGGTGAGGTAAATGATATTATTGAAATCAATTCAATAAACATTTAATTGCAAACCTCCTGCTAGTACTGGATTTTAGGAGAGAGGTCAGTTGGAAAAAGCATCCTCCAGAAAAAAATATTAAATATTAAATTCTCATTGTAGTACAACCAATATACATCACATCCATCAAAATAAATTATAAAATACAATCATACAAAGTATTATTCACACAAATAAATTTAAACAAAAAAAAGTCGACCTCTCGTAGAGAGTGTTTCTTCAGTGTGATCTTACATGATTAGTATGATGTTTGTACAGTAGAGCCTCCAATTAAGACCACCTCTCTATTGAGACCACCTCTATAATAAGACCACTTTTCACGGTCCTAAACCTTCGTAAGCTATTAAGATTAACCTCTGTATAGAGACCACTTCTCTATTGAGACCACTAACACTGGTCCCCAAGGTGGTCCTAATAGGGAGGTTCGACTGTAATTAAATACTGTCAAGATAGGTGGGATTACCCGGGGTGCTGCACTCCCAGGGCCAGGTCCTACACTGAAGAGAGCTCAACTCTCAATCCCCCTTTCTGTTCACCTGATGTCACACTGGAGAAATATGGCAGATGTCATATGTAACGTCTGTGTACAGTGTGTATAGTTTCATTATTACTCATACATTGTTAAACCTGGATTTCTAATATTTATAAAGTTGTCATTAGGCTTGTTTGGATTTTTTTTAATCTACCTACATTGAATATACTGTAATAAACAATAAATTACACAATCAACAGCAAGCAAAAGAAAAGTAAAACATTGAAGGAAATTTGGCTGTATTTATAAATATACTCAAACAATGTAAATGTCAATGACTATGTATTCCAGATTTCCTGCAAGGGTATGCCATTAATTCAAAACTTATGATTTGTTTTGCAGGCGTTATTGTTTCGTCTGCAGTGATATTTTGCTGATTTCTTAAAGTAGACCAGATATTGATTTCTGTCAGAAAGAGAAATACATAATACTTCAATTGAATAAAGTTGTTTTTTTTTATCTTTTACAGACTGATGTTTTTCTCATCTGCTTTAGTGTAGTAAGCCCATCATCATTTGAAAACATTTCTACAAAATGGTGTCCAGAAGTGAAACATCATTGTCCTGAAGCTCCAATGCTACTTATAGGTAACGAGTATTGTACCATGTGCACTGTGTTTCATTAAATTATGTGAGATGTTTTTGCATTTTAATTGAACAAGCTATCGATTACAAATTTTCAAGAACTTGTTACCATTTTTTATATTTGACTTACTGGTAATTGAAAATGAAAAATGAATAAATGAAATTATAGAATTTTGATGTTTATTTAGGCACAAAGATTGATCTGCGAGAAGATAAGGAAGTTGTTGGTCAACTTTCAAAACAAGGTCTTTCTCCAATAAAAAGAGAGCAAGGAAACAAAATGGCTGCCAAGATTAAGGCGTACAAGTACCTTGAGTGCTCGGCACTTACACAAAAGGGCTTAAAACAGGTAGTGTATACACACAGCGAGTCTGCTTCTTGACTAGCCAGCTGTTTAAATAAATGCGTTTTACATGCGTTGTGCAGTTTAACATTTTATGAAATATAAAACTAACTCAATTATAAAAAACAAAACAAAATTGCCGTACTTAAATATGAGGAATGCAATTGATTTTTTGAATAACTCATTTCCTAGATATGTATTATTCTTATATTAGCATTCTCAATGTGTATAAGATTAGATATTTCCAGAGTGTTTACATTCTAGCTTTATACATCATTAATTGCATCCAGTATGTTATCCCTCTACATGCGCATCGTTTGAGCCTAATGAATATGCCCAAATCTGGTGTGTCTGTCGAAAAATGGTGACCTCACAGAGCCTATTTCATATGGACGCAAACCTTCCATACTTGGGTCTAGAGTGCTCATTCAGTTTTTAAGTTGGACAAAGTGACCAGTGGTCATCTTGTCACAATGGTCCATATATGACCACTGATTATGCCTAATATTTAGTGCACAGCTTACTAAAAAGTATTATCCCTCTACAGGTTACAGGGGTTTTACCTACCTCTAAAATTGCTCTAATTAAGTTTGTAAGTTGGAATCAATTTTATAAGGACCACAACAGGCCAAATTTGGGTCCATTATAGCTATTATTTGGTTCCCGGCTTGTTACCCATCTACAGGTTTATTCCACCACATTTTGGCATAGACACTTAGTTGTAAATTATTGGAAATGAATCACACTAAAATGCCTCCCCCTTGAAATTTTTTATATTTTTACAAAACTTGGGAAGATATGCTCAATTACAGAAAATTTGAACATTTTCAGACTTTAACTTTGTAAAATAGCCATTCTGATAAGGCATATGGACAATGATTGGAACAGCTGTGTTTATATATACTTTTTTGGAAACATTTACAAATAATCTATATTAGGTCAAGATTTCATACCCAATGACTGCATAAACATCAATGTTGTTGTATACATGTAATCTCCTATGAGCTTGGATATTATTGACCAATGGAAGTTATGCTTTCCTTTAGTGAATTAGGTCAGTGGCAGCAGTGTCCCAACTGTGCAAAGTGCTCTTAATTTGTATTTACCTGGTCAAAATGAATGTATCTGCAAATTTAAAGTTTGAAAATGCTGAGAATTTCTGTAAGTGTGTATCTTTCTATGTTACTTAGAAACATGAAATTTTTAGTGTAGGTGCAGCAATCTACTACTTTAAATATTTTTCTTTTAAAGAGGATTGCTGTTATATCTTTTATATGAGGCAACTTTTTCGTTATCAGACTGGTATGACGTGTCTCACAGTTCACGCCGAACGCATAATTCCCGGTGAGGGTGCAATTGTACAATGCAAACCTCCTCCTAGTACTGATTTTAGGAGAGAGGTCAAGTTGAAAAAGCATCCTCCAGAAAAAAATAAATTAAATATTAAATTCTCATTGTAGTACAAACAATATACATCACATCCATCAAAAAAAATTATAAAATACAATCATACAAAGTATTATTCACACAAATAAATTTAAACAAAAAGCTCCAATTCTCGTAGAGAGAGTGTTTCTTCAGTGATCTTACATGATTAGTATGATGTTTGTACAGTAGAGCTCCAATTAAGACCACCTCTATTGAGATAATAATAAGACCACTTTTCACAGTCCTAAACCTTCAGAAGCTATTAAGATTAACCCCTCTGTATAGAGATTCACTTCTCTCTCTATTGAGACCAGTAACACTGGTCCCCCCAAGGTGGTCCCCCCCATAGGAGGTTCGACTGTAATTAAATACTGTCAAGATAGGTGGGATTACCCGGGGTGTTGCACTCCCAGGGCCAGGTCCTTACACTGAAGAGAGCTCAACTCAATCCCCTTTCTGTTCACCTGATGTCACACTGAGAAATATGGCAGATGTCATATGTAACGTCTGTGTAACAGTGTGTATAGTTTCATTATTACTCATACATTGTTAAACCTGGATTTCTAATATTTATAAAAGTTGTCATTAGGCTTGTTTGGATTTTTTTTTAATCTACCTACATTGAATATACTGTAATAAACAATAAATTACACAATCAACAGCAAAAAGAAAAAGTAAAACATTGAAGGAAATTTGGCTGTATTTATAAATATATACTCAAACAATGTAAATGTCAATGACTATGTATTCCAGATTTCCAAGGGGCATGCCATTAATTCAAAAACTTATGATTTGTTTTGCAGGCGTTATTGTTTCCTCTCTGCAGTGATATTTTGCTGATTTCTTAAAGTAGACCAGATATTGATTTCTGTCAGAAAATAGAAATACATAATACCTCAATTGAATAAAGTTGTTTTTTATCTTTTACAGACTGATGTTTTTCTCATCTGCTTTAGTGTAGTAAGCCCATCATCATTTGAAAACATTTCTACAAAATGGTGTCCAGAAGTGAAACATCATTGTCCTGAAGCTCCAATGCTACTTATAGGTAAAAGTATTGTACCATGTGCACTGTGTTTCATTAAATTATGTGAGATGTTTTTGCATTTTAATTGAACAAGCTATCGATTACAAATTTTCAAGAACTTGTTACCATTTTTTATATTTGACTTACTGGTAATTGAAAATGAAAAATGAATAAATGAAATTATAGAATTTTGATGTTTATTTAGGCACAAAGATTGATCTGCGAGAAGATAAGGAAGTTGTTGGTCAACTTTCAAAACAAGGTCTTTCTCCAATAAAAAGAGAGCAAGGAAACAAAATGGCTGCCAAGATTAAGGCGTACAAGTACCTTGAGTGCTCGGCGGCTTTACACAAAAGGGCTTAAAACAGGTAGTGTATACACACAGCGAGTCTGCTTCTTGACTAGCCAGCTGTTTAAATAAATGCGTTTTACATGCGTTGTGCAGTTTAACATTTTATGAAATATAAAACTAACTCAATTATAAAAAACAAAACAAAAATTGCCGTACTTAAATATGAGGAATGCAATTGATTTTTTGAATAACTCATTTCCTAGATATGTATTATTCTTATATTAGCATTCTCAATGTGTATAAGATTAGATATTTCCAGAGTGTTTACATTCTAGCTTATACATCATTAATTGCATCCAGTATGTATGTTATCCCTCTACATGTCGCATCGTTTGAGCCTAATGAATGTGCTCAAATCTGGTGTGTCTGTCGAAAATGGTGACCTCACAGAGCCTATTTCATATGGACGCAAACCTTCCATACTTGGGTCTAGAGTGCTCAAATTCAGTTTTTAAGTTGGACAAAGTGACCAGTGGTCATCTTGTCACAATGGTCCATATATGACCACTGATTATGCCTAATATTTAGTGCACAGCTTACTAAAAGTATTATCCCTCTACAGGTTACAGGGTTTTACCTACCTCTAAATTGCTCTAATTAAGTTTGTAAGTTGGAATCAATTTTATAAGGACCACAACAGGCCAAATTTGGGTCCATTATAGCTATTATTTGGTTCCGGCTTGTTACCCATCTACAGGTTTATTCCACCACATTTCACGAGACACTTAGTCTGTAAATTATTGGAAATGAATCACACTAAAATGCCACACCCACTTGAAAGTTTTTATATTTCGACAAAACTTGGGAAGATATGCACAATTACAGAAAATTTGAACATTTTCAGACTTAAACTTTGTAAAATAGCCATTCTGATAAGAGGCTTATGGACAATGATTGGAACAGCTGTGTTTATATACTTTTGGAAACATTTAAATAATCCCTATATTAGGTCAAGATTTCATACCCAATGACTGCATAAACATCAATGTTGTTGTATACATGTAATCTCCTATGCATTTGGATATTATTGACCAATGGAAGTTATGCTTTCCTTTAGTGAATTAGGTCAGTGGCAGCAGTGTCCTAACTGTGCAAAGTGCTCTTAATTTGTATTTACCTGGTCAAAATGTGTACATTTGCAAATTTAAAGTTTGAAAATGCTGAAATTTCTGTAAGTGTGCATATCTTTCTATGTTACTTAGAAGCATGAAATTTTTAGTGTAGGTGCAGCAATCTACTTTAAATCATTGCTAATATTTTTTTAAATAAGTGTCAGGAAAAATCTTTTTTATCTGGCAAAAAGTGCTGCATTTCAGTCCTTTCTGAAACACTAAGGTCTGTCACCTTTGGTGATGCTATTGATTTTTATAAAACTGATGATTTGTATGTTCTAAGATAAGACTTGAAAACAATATTCTGTATCACATTTTGATGACTAGTGTACATGCATGATGAAATTTAATGCTTTTTTCCATTTCATAGGTTTTTGAAGAGTCTGTTCGAGCAGTATTAATGCCACAGCCATCAGCAAAGTCAAAGAAGTGTAAAATATTGTAGCCCACATGTTGCCGTGTATGTTAGACATGAAATTCATTTTTGGATTTGATACTTTTAACATGTCTTATTGCAAATGTTTTACAGTGTTTGTAAGTGATTATTTATTCCAGTGTAATTTTGTCTGTTGGTTTTTAGTTCGTATGTTCAGATGTTAAATTAAGATAGTCTTGAAACCATACTTATTACATATTATAAGGTAGTTTCATTAAGATATCGTTTGAAACTTTGACTTGCAAGGATTCTCTCTTAAACACTTGTATTGTTATATTTTCATTTTCATATATGATTGTATTAATGATATGCCATACCTTAGTGTATGCCCTATTATGCCTAATTATAGTCTTGTATAAAGAAATATCTGACTCTATCTACTGACTATTGATAAGTTAGGAAACATTCAAACCATAGTCAAAAATGTAATATTTGTTCAGAATCGACATTCAAAAGATTCTATATCTTTTATACTTATTGTAGAAATAGATGTGTACAGATTTTTATACATAGAGTACCAAGTACTCACATATATTGCAAACTATAATGCTTGACATTATTTTATACATGATAATATATATGTAGTAAAAATCTTATTTATATTGATATTGTGTTCATTAAGTAAACATTTTCTAAGTTATTTACTTTTCAGTTTGTATTGACCCATTAGCCACTTTGTAATTTTATTCACAATAATTTTTTCACTTTTGTGTTATTTTGCATTTTTTTTTTATAAATTAGAACTTAGCACATACATTATGAATGGTGTTATTTGTTGTCTCTCGCCTATTATAATCAAAATTGTTGTGGATAAGAAGACATACATAATTAGGAAATTCTCATACGTGATATAATCTTGCTATATTGTAAACATTTGTATTCTGTTTTTTATCATTTTCAAGGTATATTATCTTTACTTTTTTTAACTTCTCAAACACTTTTGTGTTGAATGCAGTACTTAAAAAGAATATTCTTTCGTAACAATGTAAAATTTGCTAAGACAATTTATTATTTCTCATTATATGATACTCAACATTTAATATGTTCAAGATCTTCAAATATATTTTACACATTAATCATTTTAAATGAGTCGTGAATTAATCAATTTATTATTCACTATGCATAAAGCATAGTATTCCAGCATCACAAACATGTTAAAGTTTATTTACCCCAGTAACTTGATATGTGTATTATTTTTGTAAACTGTGTTTACATCAAAATTGTCCTTCCATTGACACACTCAATCTTAGATCTGTAGTTTGTAAATATAATTCTTTAATACTAATTATATTTGATAAACTATTAATTCAGTGGCTCTTGATTATCCCCATAATATAGTTGCATAGCAGTGACAGATTCCATCTGTAATAATATTGATTTGTACATCGTAATTAACTCAAGTATGATAACAATATTATATAGATAACTTGCAAAATTTTGTTGCTTCATATTGTATTGATTGTTTCTCAAAATTGTCAAGTTTTGTAAAAGTAAAATCCATTGCTTATCAAACGGATGAATAAAAGTGTTGCATGTTTCAAAGTATTTTCTTGGGCGTCATTTCTGTCTGATTTTCTCATTTGATCATTTTCATATCAAAGTTATGCTTGTAACAAAAGCACTTGTCAAATTTTTGTAAAGAAAGCAAATATTTTAGGAATCAAGGATAATTTGATCATTTTTTTCAGATGTGAAATTAATGTGTTTGTTCTGAATTGTAATAGCTTCTGGTGAGATATGTCAGTAATATGCATTTTATTGGTTTAACATTTTGTATGTATTTTTTGATTTTGCTAGTCAGAATACGTGGAAGTACTTTGAACAATAAATGTTTTGAAGTTGAATGTGAATAGAATGTTACTTAGTTTTTATTTATCTTGTGAGTCCAAGTCTATTTTCGTAAGATAGGTATCTAATTTTATTGGTTTCATTTTTTTTTGATAATTCATAATAATGTACACCGTTCACATTGCTTATGGAAATAAATATTAGATTAGAATAATGAGAACCTATTGAAACAACATGGATACCTGACACAATTTATTTTATGTAGGATTGATATTACTGATGATTTGGAATTATATATTTACACTTACTGCAGTGCATGGTGTTAATTGTTTTCCATAAGTCGAAAGTTATACCACAATATTCACGTTGATTCAAAGTTTGTTTAATCATTAACTGCAACATGTAATGTGTTACGGATATTACCATCACTGGAAGTGTAAATTTGTTTATCAAATTAACATTTATGTTGGTCGTTGAGTAATCTTTAGCACAGCAATTGGTATGGAATCACATGCAGCACAAAATAGGTATATCTAGAACACTTTAAAAAGCATTTTCCGTGGTTACAATTACATTAGTATAAATTCTGTTTCACAGAAATTGTTTCACCCTGTTGATATACTAGGGTCATTTATTTTCTGCCTCATATTAAATCTATCACAAAGGAAATGTTTCAAATTGAATATACATGCAAGTGCATGTTCAGGAAACTCATTTATCTGCATCCATCCTTGTCTTCTAGCATTGAATCACAAAAAAATCCCAAACCAAATGATAAAATAAAACAAGAACAAACACCAATCGTACAATTATATGCAAATAAAAAAGTAGATCAATTTGGTAAAAATAAAGGTTTCACTGTAAAAAGTAGGTCAATTGTGACAAACTCGCAATTGCACAAGCTAAGAAAAATGGCGTCCGCTATCGTTCGTGGTGCCAGTTTTTTCGGAAAATTGGGAAATAAGGGTGCATTGAGGGTATGGATATTTTAAGAAATATATTGAATGTAGCTGCAATATATAATTGTTTTATTATGAGATTATAGCATCTACCGAAGCAGCGTTAGTAAGCTTATCGATGACAAAACAACTGTAATGAAGGTCAACTCGTTCTCATGAGTTTTACATTCCTCCACTGGCACTGGCACTGATTTTGGTGCTAAAAATGGCATTCAAAACTGATGTGTTTTAGTGTGTGTAATTAGCATTTGTTAAATATCAAGATCTACAAGAAAAAATGAACCGATTAATAAAGGCTTAGTGATGTATGTTCTAGTGTATATTGCTGCTATCAGGTTTGACGAATTGAAATGAATGACAGCATGGCAAAGACAAGAGACTTTACCTGTCAAATCTCCATAGATACATTTTTCGGAGGGGGATCATTTATCTAGATTTACCTAGATCCTGCACTGGACATAGGCTACGTTGCTTCTATATCTTTATCTTTTGGCTAGATGAACTCTTGTCTCATCTGGTTTTCTCTAGCTCAGCTTTATAGTTGTAGTACAATGGCTGGCTGCCTATACCTTCATCTCTGACCAAGACATTACCAACTTCTGGATCGTATTTGTCTCTCATTATCTTAAAAACCCCAATCATGTCGCTACGTATTTTTCTAAATTTAAGCATTAGTAGCTTTAAAGCCCTGAGTCGGTCTTCATACGGCAGATCTTTGAGTGATGGAACGAGGTTTGTGCCTCAAAATATTTCATGCGTTTCACAGTTGTGTTTTTATCAAAGCTGTTGTCCTTTGAGGCTCACCTGGTAACATTTCCCGCAACGTCTTTCATTACCACTTCACATTTTTGTGATTGGTTGTGGATTCTTTACTTAAATCTAGATACATGTATTGTACATGTACATCATATAGTTGCTAGAGTTATTTAGCTTGGGGAATTATAAAAGATGAGAAACCTTTATCCACCTCTCCTTCCTGGACAGGGTCAGGATTAGCCACTCGTCCGCTGGTATTGACTTGTAAACACTTGTTGAGGATGAGTAAAATGTTTTAGTAACTCGTCCTTTTGACGAATAGCAATTCTTGTCAATTTGGCATACAAATATAGATCTTTGTGCAAGGAGGACGAGTAAATTTCTTGGAGGATGAGTAGATATTTGAGGGTTACTCTTCCTGCTGACGAGTAGCACTTTTCCACCTAATCCTGACCCTGCTGGATCAGCACACGGTAGTGTTTATATTGATGATCTTGTTCTGCAGTCAGCTGAGCAAACTATACTGAGACATCCCGGTCCTGGTCTTCGTTAGGATTCTGAGAGTGTCAGTGGCAGCATCACTAATATTAACAGATCATATAAAATAGTAATATGCATTGCATGGTTTACATTTCGATGTATTTTGAGTCATATTGAAAGTTTCCATACACTACTCCTATTAAGTAATGTATTTGTCATACAGATGCATAGTATATTATTCATTTCTACCTATGAATGTGCACTGCCGTGTTAGATGTGCGTATATGATCGTTCGCACATTAGTTTCCAAAGATGCCTTTGCTTGGCACTGCTTGCATCATTATGAAGAATACATAAACAACCATGTATCATATTGAGTTTGTTCTTTATAAATATGCTAAATTCCAAAATTAACACCATATAATCACTAAATATATCTGAAAATTATTTATTGAACTGTTTTTGACTGTTGTCCTCATCAGAATACGTAAACAACGTGTTTGATAATAACAGTGTTTCATTTTGATAATAAAATGAATCACCCCAGTTACTAAACCACAACCATCACTCGAGTGGACAGTATTTTACTATTACAGTTCACTTGTCAAAATGGCGGATCAATGCACAATAGTTTGTAGATTGTGTTATTCATAGTTTTTGCATATTATGATCAAGATATTGCCTATTTTGAACATTCGTCCGCTGGATAGGTAAGAACTAGGATTACTCGGCTGAATGGTCTATGAGACATCTCAGACGAGTGGACGAATGTCAGTGTTGATCTCTGCAGATCCAACCAGGAAATGAACCCATGACCTGGTCATGAGACAAACTCCCTATCCAGTTGGCCACAGAAACACTCATCTAATTTTAGAAAATAAAATTTGCAGGTGCTTGCAGGGAGTCATGCAGCCTCTCAGCAACCTCACAGAAATCTGTCCATCCATGAGCATCAGGCTATGGACCTTCTCCAAAAGTACAACATTTCTGTACCTAAATACGGCGTTGCTCATTCAGCAGAGGAAGCTTTCAACATTGCTAAAGATTTTGGTAAAGTTTCTGTAAATTGCAATTGTTTCATATCGTATTTATGTTTGAACAAGGTTGATGAAATTAAGGGATATCAGCCTTTAATTAAATACCATTCAAATCATGTGGGTGAAATATTCTTGATTTTTGTAGTAGATATGAATGTGATAAACTTACTAATATTGATCTAAATGATTTTTGGTTAATTTATAGGTCAACAAGATTCTGGAGGTAAATGTATTACTTTAAAAGTGCATGTGGGTTAACCAATCTTTTAAAAACCACCCAACTCTTTGAGCAATGTTTATAAACCTTGCATATACGTTTAATGACCCAAGCAGATTGTAACTTGATCCACTGACTGTTTTTTAAGTTCATAGCTTGTTTAAAGTTGAAGTTCTAGTTCTAAGAGATAATGTTGTAATTGATTAGTAATTTGTCAAGACTCAAAAACCAACAGCATCAGTTGTATTGCAACTTAAATTCAAATTTACAAGGTTGAATTTGAAATTCACTTGCAGGTTTCATACTGAAATCATAATTTATTTATGTAAAACATTTAGATAAAATTTGAAGTTTGAGTTTGTAATCGCTTATAAAGCAGGGTATATATATTTGCTGGTTTAATTAATATTTTTCAATAAAGATTAAAAATCCTCTTCCTTGATGCGCTTGTTACCAGATTGTTTTTTTTTTCTCTTACCCGGTACATGTATTTCCTAATTTCAATGTGTAAAATTTAACGTCTTCAAATCAAAAAAATTTCATTATTTCAGGTGTTTTTAAAATTTTTGTTTATGCAACATAAGAATTGTATTTTAGATCATAGGACAAGACGTACATAGTAGAATGTTAAGAACTTTGTTAAGAAACTTTGTGTTGTCTGATGTCAGATACTTGTTATTTAAATGAAGCAACACTTATGAAAGGGATATATGGGAGATAGCTTAGAAAATCTAATAATTTCATTAATTGAAACAATATAGATTTATAGGGCGGCCAAGTTATACAGTTTTGTCAAAATTAATACAGATTTCAGACCCCAAATACCGGAATACTAATTGTACATTCAAAATGCAGATTTCATAACTGTGTGTCATTTTCATCAATAATGTTTATGAAGTATAAGCACAGAAACTGCATTCTAACATTGATATAAATATGTGTGATTGTGATTGGTGTTAAAAGCTCCGAATATTGGTTACAATAAACCAGAAATACATAGATAGCAGTTCTCTTATGGATTTCTTATGATACACATAGTATTTAATGAAATACAAGTTTTGGGCTCCTGTGTACAGAAATGACTATTGAGGGGTTGACAGCCCTGAATTTAGTATGATACACACAATGTGCCAGGTATTCAAAAGTCTAAATTTGTTATTTAATCATCTGAAATGTCTAATTATGAAGTGTATCCAATTTCTTTTGCAGGTGATACAACTGGCACCAAAGATGTTGTAATTAAAGCTCAAGTTTTAGCTGGAGGTCGTGGAAAAGGGCACTTTGAGAGTGGACTCAAGGGTGGTGTGAAGATTGTGTTTGAGTGAGTGTTCAGTAAATTATTATATTCCTTCTGATTTTCCTTTATCATGCTAACCCCCTTTATTGGTTGTAATGTAATCGATATTATGATAGATGTGAATAAATAACACAAAAGTAAATACATTGTACATAGTCTATTATAGATTCTTGTAAATGCAATCATACTTTGCAATAAAGAAAAAAAAAGAAAATATATTATATGACTTTGATAGTAATGCGTTAAAATTATTGATTTGAAAAGCTATACTATGCTCTAATAGAATATCAATAAATTCTTTCTCTTGTTTGTTTGTAAAAATGTTATTGAATTGTTCTTTCAATATTTTATTGACAATCTGTAATGAATGTTTATCCATTATTAATTCAAAAAGATTCTATTTACCCAATTTTTTCATATTTCTTGACGAAAAAATGACTTTGAAGGTTTATAGCAGCTGTTCACCAATTATTGGTATGTTCAACAACACTTTTACTCTACAGCTCCAAACAGGCTCAAGACATGGCAGAAAAAATGATAGGGAATAAAATCTTCACAAAACAGACTGGTGAGCAAGGACGTGATTGCAACAAAGTTATGGTCTGCGAACGACTCTACTCACGCAGAGAGTACTATTTTGCCATTCTAAATGATCGCAAGTATGCAGTAAGTACTCCCCCAACAGAGTTGAACCCAGTCGTCAATTGTAGTGTGAAGAATTATTTTTCAGATCATTATTTTACAGTTTTTTTCTTAATAATGTGAGAATCTTTTTTATATTGTGATATAATTTGGTATTTTTTGTGGTCAATGCCTATTAGACCAAGTTTACAGACAAAAATAGATATTGATAACTAATTTAATTTTAACCTTTAGAGTTGGTTAAAAAAAGCTATCCGTATATTTAGATTCTCATATAAGTTTACTACATGTGTAGAATCATATCTAACATGAAAAAAGATCCTTTGTACTTATGAACATAATCCATAAAATGATGCATCAAAATTTATACTGTAAAACCTTTGATATATGAAATCTATAAAAATAGTTTGGCCAATCATAATGCTAATTCATATTAAAAGGGATCTTTACTCTGATTTTCAAACTTGAAATTGTTGCTTTGGTGCACGAAAATTACTGTACATTGCATGGCTTAGTAGCATTTACTGATCATTATTTTTTCATTGTAGGAAATATTAATGATTGACTAAACTAATAAATTTGTTATCATTGAATCATATTGAGAGTTAAACATTTTAGCTGAAGCTTTTAACATCTTTAGGTTACTGTGAATGATATGCATTACCAGCTTTCAAGTGGCTGCAGTTTTCAGAAAGTTTTGCGAGCAGAATCTTACTGCCTGTTGCATGGCATTAATGATTTTACTACCCTGGCATAAGCCATTTTTTGTAGACAAAGATACATCATAGTCATAACATAGGTGTGATCAAAATTAGATAATTTGTTGTACTTCAAAAGAATTTTTTCTAAGTTGATGTTTGGTATCCTACTATGTTAGATCTATATTTGATTCAAAATTTAGAGCAAGTCTAAACATTTATAACCAATGTTTGAAAACACACAAAAGCCCCAAACAACTATATCATTGAAAGAATGTTTGTACAATAAGTATATCATCAATTTGACACATCTTGTTGATAGAGTATGGAATGTAGTAAGAAATAATCATGCAAAACACAAACCTTCGACCCACATGCAGTATTTTTTACCAATGGATGTATTATTTGTCAATTACCTACTGTGACTAACTTGATTGTTGGTTACCTCATCAGTGCTGAAAAAGCCAAAGAGCTGTCTTCGGGCATGATAAATTCACGGCTCATCACAAAGCAGACTGGTCCAGATGGCAAGCCATGCTCTAAAGTTATAGTGGCAGAGCGTTTGTACACGAGGAGAGAGTACTATTTTGCAATTGCCATGGATCGTGTCGCATTAGTAAGATTTGTAGTACTGCTTTCATTTTAGTTGGTAACTCCTATCACAGCATAAAAATGCCATTTTTCTGTCATAGCATGTAACTCAGTCTGCAGCTTTTATTGACCCATATTTTTAACCACTAATTCGATGGTTATACAGTTTATATACAGTACTGATCGCGAAGGAGGGACCACTTTTTTCGGCCAATTCTTTGGAACTCAAAACAAATTGGCGAATGATAGAGAATAAAAAACATAGTAAGAGAACAATTACGAAGTTTCTTTTCTTACCTTCTCTATTTCACTACTTTCACTTGCATTTTGCAAATTCTTTACAGTAACATAGTTGTTAAAATTCAGTAAAAATATCACAAACATAGTTAATGTGTAAGTTTTTTTTGGAATTTGTTACAATTGGTATGATTTGTTCAAAATAGATTTTTTTCGGAACTGTTTGCACTAGCTCATATATAAAGGAAAGTCCGAGTTCATTTGTTGCAGTGGTGGTAGGTGATACTGGTCATGTAAAATTAGGTTCGTAAAATGGATTGTTTTTCTAAATATAAGGATGTAATTTATTATCCTGCTAAGATAATTACTAATTTGTACATGGCAAACATTACACCTATTCATAATATACCTGCATGGGTGATGCAACCTGAGCTCTTTCATAGTGTGTCAAAACGAAAATTCTGAAAATTCACACCGTTAAAGGATTGCACCCCAGTTCTGTGGCAATATAATGTATAATGCTAAAGAAATAAGTGATGTGCCCCTAGGTTTGCTAGGTGAAGGATTGAAGGCAGATAGTAATTCTGAAATTGAAAAAAAAATCTTTTTTCCAATGTATAATTTCTTTTTCTGTTGCAAGTTTTTGGAATTACTGGTATCTAGCGAAAGAAGAGAAGTAGAAGCATAAGAAGAGAATATTAATTTGGAATTTCCATTTGCTTAAAACATAAGAGAATTTTTTTTTGAATGTCATTTCGCTAAAATGAAATACACGAATTTTGAAGAAAAATACATGAAGAAAAGAAATGAAAGGAAACCAAAGCAAAATAAAATGATCGAAAAACGGGGTCCCTGCTTTGCGATCAGTACTGTAACTGTTACTGATATCAGATTTTATTGGATTGTTATTTTAGAAAGTGGTATTGGTTCGAAAGTACCGCCTCATGACATATTGAAATACATGCATATAAAGATTATGCTCAGTCTTGAAAATATTTGTTCCATAAAAACAAGTATCAATAAAAGATTCCTTTTCAGTTTTAAACTGTAAGGCATTTAAGATGTATGTTTTTCAAATATGATATACTATATTACATGTAGTATAATTTATGTAATTTTATAATCCACGAGAAAATAATGCCTAAAAATCGCTAAAATGCATGGTCACAGGAAAAGATATCAGATGATTTTTTATGGACCTAGTATTTCAAATGGCACACATGACATTTATTGAGATAGAAAGATGGTTACATGTGTATGTAAATTCTACAATTTATGTCACAGTCTGACACAAATCATCCTGTTTACTTCTCCCATTTGTACATCATCTGATGGGTAGATGTGTCCTTTTCAAAAATTACTTTCGTTTGATTAATTAATGCATTCTAATGATTACTCTGGTAACTAACAGCTATTATACTTAAGTCTTCATAATGCATGTATTGCACACGATTTGTCAAGTCACTGAGCATAAGCTTTGAGGAGGACTTTGCAAGGAAAACTAAAAGAAACAAATTATCAAATAGACAAAAATATTGCATTAGTTTTTTAAGTAATAAAGCCACTATTTGTTTACCAGTAAATACTGAAAAATGATGTATTGAATGCTGGGGTGTTACCAACATTATACAGAGCATAGAATGCATGGTTCGATTATTGCACAGTGTGGTTGTCCAACACCTTTCTTTTTAACTCTGTGCTTATCTTGGCAGTGCATTACTTTTAGTATGATGTACATGGATTGAATCTTGTTGAGGATTTAAAGCGATCTAATTGTATTTCCTTCAGTGCTCATGTCAGTATATTGTCAAACATTTCAAATGGTTATTTTTCTATGAAATGTTTACCTGGTATTATCTTGGCTGGCCTTTTAGTTATACATGTACTCATGTAGTATTACATGTTGCAAGTTTTGTTTTTTCAATTATGAAGTCTTTTCATTGGCCAGAAATTTTGTAACAGCAATATATTAAGATATGAAAAAAAAACCGGATGACCACATTGTACTGTATCTTACTAACCTATCTTGCATGCGCTGAGAACTGAATATTTTTTGTCTGGCTGACATGTTTTTACATAGGTGGAAGTTTATGTCCCCAAATCTTGAATAATCATATGAAAAACAGTCATAGTGGCTATATATGTTAAACTTCATTAGTTGCATGATTTTTTTTTTTTTTTGAGAATCCCATCCTGCCTTGAGAAAGAAATAGGTTTAAACCTATGAAATTTCCTTCTTTAAAAAAAACGAAATGTAAATTGAAGATTTTTTGCTTGTTGGTAAAATATCATGAGCCTTAAAAGATTGTTTTTTTCCAAACTTATTTTCCTTTTTTAGTAGCGTTCTCACGTGTAATTTGGGTAGCAGACCACGGGTTGGGTTTGGTATATTCAAACGTAAACAGTTGTAGTTATTATCCCGCCTAATTTGTTTAGTAGAACTGTTGCTTTTTTTTAGCAAGGCCCTATTTCACAGGAGATGATTAAGTAACTGGTCAGCATCTCCTTTACAAGTAAACAAAGATACACTTCTACAGTATCTGGTCAAGTTCTTGCATGGAAGACCTTTAGCTTTTATCAATAATTTAAATAATGGACAATTACATGCTTTTTTGTGTGGCGGTGATAGACAATAGCGAAATTGGTTAGCTAATGTTCGAAAGTCTAAGGTATTATCCAGTCATCCACCCTTTGTCTTACACTAGCCAATCACATATGACATGATGGATGGGCTCCTACAGAGCATGGGCCTCAGCATCATGGGAGGGATAGCGGTAGGGGGTATATAATGGTCTACTACTATGGTTTACAAACACTACCATACAGTATACGCTATAATCATATATAGTGTATACCGTAATCGATCTTATTAGCGCACACACCCCAATAAGCGCACACCCCAAAATATTATACAAATCTTGTTCTTTTTACCGGTGCCATATTGTAAGACTATAACACGCCGGTATTATTCGGTATTCGGATTACTACATAGCCATCCGGGCACGTTGTATTATCATGTTCTGTGGGGTCAAAGTGAGAAAAATGCATAAACTGCGAAAAATTGTTGGGGTGCGCTTATTATTTTTTGTTTTTTTGCTGAAATTTGTTTTTGTAAGCGCATTGTGCGCTTATTAGAACGAATACAGTTCTGTATGGTATAGTGTTTGTAAACCATAGTAGTAGACCATTATATACCCTCTACCCCTCCCCTCCCATGATGCTGAGGCCCATGCTACCAAGCACATGTAGGTTTTTCATGCTATTTTGTGAAATTATATACAACCTTATATTGACAGAAGAATCACTGGGTACCTGACCTTGGTCAGGTCGGGTATAGATGTGTGAGTACACGGTTGCAATATTTTGAACTTGTAAGGACCTTACTTTTCAGCCCACCTATCACTACATGTATGTGACATGATGCGCTATGGTGATCACTTTTTGGCTGCAATCAATCTATCTGTCCATATTTGTTTTGCACAGATACAATTTTATCTTTCATTTTATTTTCATCAAACTTTTACATAGGTTATTTGGCAAAGACATGTGGTGTCTTAATGACTAACACCACTTGGATGATAATTGACCCCATCTCTGGGGCTCGTTAATGATACGTAGTTTGCACTATAGCATCTTCATTTTTCATTTGATTTTCATCAAACTTACAAAGAAGCTGTATGGCTATAAGAACTTGTGCCGAATTTTGTTTGCACGTCAACTGCTTAATTTTGTATTGGATTTTCACATAACTTACACACTGAACATGTTTCTTATCATGATTCATTCCCCTAACTTGAAAACTGAGTTAGATGCAGGGGTCTATCAACAATTTATCAATATACTTTTTTGCACAATAACAGTTTTATTTTGGATTTGTTTTTGCCACATTGGCCCACAATATGCATGGAAGCTGTTTCTTTTTTTTTAATCATTCTGTTGCGCGAGAATTGCCATGCCCAAGGCGTCTATAAACAATTTCTTACGTGCACAACAGCAGCTTTCTTTTTCATTTTTATTTAGTTTTGCTTAAGTTACTAACAAGTAGTTCGAAATGTAGTTGTTTTTGGCTCTTTAAAAAATCTTTCATTGACAATACTACTACCAGTACTTCAATGTTAACATTCTCTTTGTGTATACTAGTGTGTGGACGGTTCGAGAAAATTGAGACCAGTTAATCTGCTCTATGTAACCGAACCGTAACCGATTAACCGTAACACCTAGTTTGTAGTACAAAGGTTGCCACGTGTGTGAGTCAAGAAACGTAATGCGAAACGATACTGCGACTGGATATATTGATTGGACACCCTGTATCAATTAGCGTTTGAAAAAAAATCGCAGTTTATGCATTTCGTCTTTTACGTTCACCAGCAATGCAATTTGAACTGCCAAAAATGTTAATTTACGCAAAATTAATGAAATATATGGCTATATATAGCTTGGGCATGAAAATAATCATCAAAATCAATAACGGGTTTGTCAATGTAGGGACCAGTTATGCTTAGAAAATCGACCGTAGCCGGTTATCCGGTTAACCGTCCACATACTAGTGTATACCTAGGAATTAATATACATGCACATTGTATTGTCTTTTAAGCTTATTCTAAGCATAGCAATGTTTCTCTTTTTAGGTATTTGAGTAGTCTCATCCCCGAAGGGGGATGGAGACTACAGTTCTCATTTTGCGTAAAATGCATCTTGCATTTTATTTAATCTTTGAAACTGTAGTTGTTAATTAATGCACCTACAATGACCTCCTAGATGTTAAAAGTACCCTAGATGCACTTTTCTGTCTAAAAAAACAAATCATAGACAGTCATCATTGAATTTTGCCTACTGATAAGTGCTGCAATGATATATTGTACAATCGCTTATTTTATTTACCCTGTTCGGGAATCTGAACACGATAATGGATTTGACCTATATATCGCCATGTAGCAATAGAGAGTGCTTGTTTAAATTCTCTGATAATCGTTTGCTATAGGCTACTAATGTTTTTAGGTGTACGTTAAACATAGAAAACCATGTGTGTCCATAAATGTTTGGTAGCCAGTACTGAGGATTGTCATAGGATTATTATGTAGAGTAAAAATTATTTTGGATCTATGCTGTACGGTTTCTGTATTTGTTTACATAACTCAAACTGTATATGTTATAATCTTAGAATGATTAACTATTCATATAACCACCTCATTTTTTACAGTAAAAATCAGAAATATTTGCACAAAATGTAATTTGAAAATTATTGTAAAATCTCATAAGAATTCTAGCCAGCCATTTTATTTATATGGACCACTTAAACATACTTAACTGTACTGGAAAATAATGCTTCAAAATTTTAAATTTAAGGTAGTTATATATTGTGTATGTATACTGTATGTATACAGTCAATACATTTAGTACTTTCTAAATGAAATATATACAATGTATGCAGTAACAGACAGTTACAATGTTTTGATTTGGGAAATCTAAAGAAGCAGAATTAGATGATGTATGCGGTTCCCTACATTTCTAATATAGTCTATATATTGTAGGGCCCAGTTTTATTAGCAAGCTCCCAAGGAGGAATGAATATTGAGGATGTTGCAAGAGAAACTCCGGAACTCATTTGCACAGAACCAGTGGACATTGAAAAAGGTCTGCAACCAGGACAGGCAGAGAAAGTTGCGAATTCATGGGGTTTGAAGGGGACCAATTAACACAGGTAAAATTGCAAAGTAGTGTCAATGATAAACATTTTAAGTTGAATATAAGAATTAAAAATACTTTGAACACATTTTTCAGAGTTTTATCAATGTTAATGAAATTAGTCCTTACATTAGTTAATGAATAAAAGGTCGTCACTATAATTTGGGGTATTCATAATGCATATTAAGAAACTAATAGTTGATAGGTAGATACCAACATAATGTTGGTGGCTCAGAAACTTACATAATTCACACTTCTGTGCTACGTTTCGGGGAAATCCCTTTGACTGGGAACTGCGCAGATCTATTGCGCATGTTTTTGGCTCTGCATTGCATCGATTGGAATTCCCAACACAAGAAAGTAGCTTGGTCATTATAAAACTTCTATTAAAAGATAATAATAGTTGATGTGTTTACATTATAGGCTGCAGAAGTCATAACCAAGTTGTATAGCATGTTCATGGAAAAGGATGCCACCCTGGTAGAAATTAATCCTATGGCAGAAGATGCATCTGGAAAAGGTGATTATTATCAATTTTGTTGAAATTATTTTTCAAAGTTCTTTATTGCAACCTTGCATACTTCATTTCTTGATTTTTTCCTTGGCGATCTATATTTTCAGGGTTCCCATGGATGCTTGAAAAGTCATTGAAATTTATATATTTTTTTCAATAAGCTTGAAAAAAATCATTAAATTTTGTAAGAAGTTATTGAAAAATAAATTTATATTTTAAAGTCATTGAAATTTGGTTAAACTGGTAATTCCGCCTTACTTAAGCAGATATCTAATTTTTTTAACATCCGCGCCTTGATATTCTCCATTATTCTAACTTTTAAAAGCTCTGCGGGAAATCTTCACACAACCATTCCCCCCGATAAGTAATCTGCATTTGCCCCTGTAGATATAATATGTGAGAAAGATGAGTGTAAATCTGATATGCATCCTATTTTCCACTTTGATCTTCACATTGACTCCGCTTTAAATGAAGTTAGGCATCTTTAAAAAAATGTTGGAAATATATAATGTGTCTTGAAGTCTTTTAATATTAGTAAGCAACATCTGTGTCAGTGAGAACCTTAACTTTGAAAAAGGATTGATGGTTTTGTGTCCACATTGGTATTTGCACATACACATCTTCGTGCGGGCCATGTCAAAACCCCCTGCCTCTTTCTTATACTCGTAGGGAAGGCTGGATTCCTGTGAATTTTGTCCAATCTCGTACTAATCATCGCTAATGAATTGCAATTAAACCTAAATTTTCATTTATATAAACTCATGCAGAACCCTTTTTTGTGTTTCAGTGTATTGCATGGATTGCAAAATTAATTTTGACGACAATGCTTTCTACAGACAGAAAGATGTTTTTGAGCTGAAAGATTGGAGTCAGGATGATCCCAGAGATATTCGTGCTGCAAAGGCAAATCTCAACTACATTGGTCTAAACGGATCAATTGGGTGTCTAGGTAAATTGATAGTTAAACTCAAAATGCTTCCAACATACCTCAAAACATATCGTTACAGTAATAAAGACACTATCGATGATGTGTCCTCGCATAGCATTTTTTTGTTGCAATTAAAATCATGGAGCAAAAATGACATTTACCATTTTGTAAAACGATTAATTGGTACTCCTTGAAAGTGTTCTTTACAAGTAAGTTATAAATTGATGTAGCTTTATTTTACATGAACAATAGCTTGAGCTGCTTGATGTAGCTTTCATTTACACAAAAATTGTCGCATATTCCAAATAATAAAGTGAGGAAGAAAAGACCTTGAGAGCACAGCATGTAATTCTAGTTTTCTTCAGTAAATGGTGCTGGACTGGCTATGTCAACAATGGATATTATCAAGCTTCATGGTGGCGAGCCTGCAAACTTCCTGGATGTTGGTGGTGGAGCTACGGCTGCACAAGTCACTGAAGCTTTCAGCCTCATTACATCTGATGATCAAGTGAGTGCTGCACGGACAAGTGCTGCAGTTCTTGGAGTGTTCTTGTTGTACCGGTAGTTCTCTTTTCTGTGTTTTTTCTCAAGCTAATGTTTTTTTCATTGAGCAGGTTGAATCAACTCTTGTAGCTTTTCAACTCTAGCTTTTCAGTATTTCTTTTTTCCAGAATATTTGTGGTGAGGATTTTTGCAGATGATTGAGGCACACACTTAGCTGTATACTTGTATATTTCTAATATTATATTTTTACAAGTTCTATGTTCCTGCTACTTTTGTAGTAGAAGCTATCTGCAAATCACCAAACGTCAAGCCTGTCGGTGTATTTCAGTGAATGGCGCAGGACTTGCCATGTCCACAATGGATATCATTAAACTCCATGGCGGGGAACCGGCAAACTTTCTTGATGTCGGTGGGGGTGCCACTGTCCAACAAGTGACAGAAGCTTTCCAGCTGATTACATCGGATCTGGATGTAAGCCAGACAGGCATAGTGGCCACTCTCGGTTTTCAATGTTGGCAGATGGCATTAAATATTTTTGACCCATTATTATAGCTTCTTTGCTTTGAATGTTTACATTCATATTATTTTAAAATGGCATGCAAACATTAAGTGTGTGCTCTGTCTTACCATAGTTTGTAGTCTCTTTTGTGCTATACTTTTCAAGTAGAATAGTTCAATACCAAGAAGTAAAATCAATGAAGTATAAATTGAAATTGCAATTTTTTTTTAATTCCTGGGAGGTGTTATTTAGTTGTAATTTTGGATAGCTTGTTTTTGAGGAATACATCACCTCATAACATCAGTTAAATCTTGCAATTAATTGACTGTTAGATGCACGTGCCAGCAAACCGACATGCAATCACTAATCGGTATGTAGTTTAGTGACATGTCGGATTACTGGCTAGCACATCTATCCATTATATTCTGTTACTCAAATATGATAAGTTTTTCTTTCTGATCTTTCTATTAATTTTCTATGTGGTTTCTTTATTTGGTATCCTCGTAGAGTTGGCTTGGTCTCAATTTATAATGTCTATTTTGTTTCTAGGTAAAAGCCATTCTGGTGAATATTTTTGGTGGTATCATGAGATGTGATGTGATTGCACAAGGCATCATTGAAGCAGCTTCTACACTTTCTCTCAAAATTCCCATCGTGGTCCGATTGCAAGGTACTATTGTAATTCTCAATATTGATAAAAATAGTAGGTTTTTGTGGTTTTGTAGATTTATTTATAAAATGACATTCACAAGAAGAGTGGAAATCGGTAATAATTATGATGTGCTTTATAGATGATTTGGTTCGGTTTTGACAGGTACACGCGTTGATGATGCTAAAGCTCTCATTGCTGCAAGTCCTTTAAAAATCCTGGCCATTGACAACCTTGATGAGGCAGCGAAAATGGTAGGTTCCATGGTTTGGACAATAAATGAGTTGTATATATGTGGACATTACGCTTTTCACACAGCTGTTGTAAACCGTTCCTCTTCTGACAAAGGATAGGGGATGATTGGGCAAGGAGTCAGATTCAATGATCAAGTCACTACCATAGAGTACTTGTTAGTGGCAAACTGACAGCAGTTCTCTAGTAAAGGCTTCAAGGATTATAATGAATAGTATAGGACTTAATACTGAAATCTGATGTTCACCCACTCTAAACTCTGTTACTCATCACAGTAAGAGTCACCAACGCATCGAGTTACGAATTGCCGTTTTTACATTTATTTTGTATTTATTAAAATTATTCCACCCTGTCTTTGCCTATTCGAGTCTGTACGCTTATTAAAAAAAAGCTTTGTCGCCCTGTATGTTTATTAAGCATCGTACATTCTCACTTTCGATCTCACGCAGTGTTCATCCCTAGGGCTGCGCCCTTTGCTCAATTACCCATACTAATATCAAATGACCCATCCCTGCACAGATTTTTCGCCATAAGTCCCATTAAATAAAGCGTCACGCCCCCTCTCCAAATATACAATGAGAGGGTCATTCCTTGTTTTGTAATCTTCCTTGTTTTAATCTTTGATGAAACACGCTATAAAAGGAATGCTTTGATTGGCTGCAGGCAGGAATATTGCTCTTTTCAACCAATCAGGTTAAGTCCTTGTAAATTGTCTTTGGAAGCACTGTGGATTCTCATGTGCCTCGTCAAGAGTGGATTCTCATGTGTTTGGTCAGTGATGGCGGTTTTGAAGAATGGCACCATAATCATTTTCATTTAAAAAGATATTAGTACTAATAATCATTTTCATTAAATGACACACATTCATTGAATAATAATTGGTCTGACCTCATGCAAATAATTGATCTCTACTATTATTGAAACCCCGTACTCTTATTCGATTTCAATAGAATTTCCATCCTGTATCTTTTTTCAAACCTGTACTGTTATTAAAAATGTTGTGATTTTCCAACCTGTACTCTTATTTAAGACTGCACCGCTATTCGAAACTCAAGAGTAGTTCCTTGGTGCTCATAAGGGCCCACACGGGAACGGGAACGTCCCTATAAGTCTAGTTTCCTCATTACCCACCACACACTATGGGAATGTTTTTTTTTCAAAATGTAAAATTTTATTTGTAGGTGGTGCGCTTGTCTGACATCATGAGTCTCGCACAGCAAGCTTCAGTTGATGTGAAGTTTGAGCTGCCCTTGTAAAGCCATGTCATATACTCTTATTTTACGTTGTATATAATATGTAAAATATTGTTTGCCTGGGACAAAATTGGATGTACCAAAGGTGGAATATATTAAGAAAAAGTACATTGAGTGCATGAAGAGATTCCATACAACAATGCAGCTAATTACTAACTTTTCACACAGCCATCTTGTGTATCTGCGATAATGTATAGAAACAGAATTGATGATTCAAAGGGAAGAGTAGTATTGCCATCATTTTTTATTTTTCCTTTATATTAATTATGTCTGGTATTGATTTGTACTTTACACCATGTATCATTTTGATAGGACCAATTGGTTAGGCTTCTTTGAAGTTATATGTAGATCTCCAATTATGTAGCATTCAGTCTTGTGATTCAATCTTTCAATTCTTTTGCCATTTTGGCAGATAGCATTGTATACCAGAAATTCATATTTGCCCCGCAAATTTACTTTTCTACTTGTTATAAAGTACGATCAGAAATACATGAAGTGCACTCCACTGAGTATTTCATAGCATTTTTTCTGATGGTTTCTGTTATAAAGTCGGAGTTTGTGATAGCAAAATATTACTCCCCAGACCAGACGTCATAAAGAGCAAGCTTTTACCCAACCATTTCATTCTTTGCATTAAATTATTGTGAACATAGTGTATATACCGTATTTGAATGCAGGAAAATATTTGTAAGGTGCAATTAAATCCAACTCTGTAGAAATCTTTTCCTGATACGCACAATTTTATTGGTCAGTTTATGTAACTCATTTCCTTCCAACTTGTGTTAATTTTTTTAAGTCTGTAGTGACTAGTTTACAGTGTTTTGAATTTATTTTTCATTAATCGTTACAAAATGGAACAACCAAAATGCTTCATGTGATTGTATGACATATTTGTTGAATTAATTATTTAAACAAAAATAATGCTAACTAGAATAAAACTGGTAAAATATGTTTTTTATTTTAATCAGTGCCATCAGACACATTTTATGATTAGATCCCTGGTAAGATCTAACAATTTCAAACAGTAGTCCAGAGATTGTCCTGTAGAAGTTTATTAATTACAATAAATACAAGTTATAAAACAAATTATGTACACAATATTACATGTCAATAAAAACCTGTTTCAAAAGAAATGTATTATATTATAAGAACACATAGGAGTTTATCATGAAATGGAAAACCCCAGGTAAAAATAACGGGTGGGCTGGGTTTTTATCCAACAATGCTTAAAGAGGCCATGAAATGAAATTTGTAATTTTCCTCAATTCAATATATATTTAGTAACCAATACCATGTAACACATCTGCACATTCCATTGCACTGTCACACTGCCCGCAGCTGATAAACACAGCATTTTCAGTAGGCTTATCTCAGAGGTTTTTCAGCCATCCGCCATCATGTAATGAGCATCCACGTCACTCTAGGGAGTTTGGGTCAGTAGCTAGATGTGTCTAGCTTATCAAACATAGTTGGGGGGGGGGGGGTGGAATGGGAGGTGGGAGGTGGGATTTGGTGTGAAAAAAATGTGGGAGGTGGGAGAATAGGCAGCCAAAGTGGGAGATAGCCAAGCAAAGTGGCCCAAAGTGGGAGGTGGGAGACTGAGATTTTTGTACATATTTTTTTTTTATGGCAGACCCTTTTTAAGTGGGAGGTGGGAGAAAGGCAATGGGAAGTGGGAGAATGAGGCAAAAAAATTGGGAGATGGGAGACTGGCAACCCTTTTAAAAATCCCCCCCATAGTTGCTGTCTTTTGTGTGATCACCAGTATCACATATTTGTTCTTAAAATGCCTAATTATTGTGTTGTGTTTGGTTGTATGAACACTCCATCAAATATTGTAAGTTACATCAAATTCCTAAGGATATTTCTTTTAACTATGGAAAGACTTTTGTCTCAATAAAAAGTTAGCAAATTGGTTACCCGCATCTACATCACCCATTTGTAGTGCAGAAAGGATTCATTTGAAAATCCATTGATGGTAGATATGGGATTAAGTAAGAAATACAAGTTAAAAAACTAATGCAGTCCCAACTATAAATAATACAGGAAATTAAAAGAAGAAAAGAATCCAGCATCAATCATAAGCAATACACTCTTCCTTATAAAAAGTTAGACTAAATTAACTTGTCTTCATGTAGATTATTATGTATAAAGATGCTTTTATGTTACATATATAATATAAAGTTTGATTGTCCTTGACTACATATCCATCATAAGATATTCAGTCAATAATTTACTAAAACTACTTATGTAAACACTTTTGTAAAGAAGTATTTCTTGTCATTTGATAACATACTTATCTGGTCAACTGCTTAGTGTTTTTGAGCATTGCTTCTCTTTCTTATTTACACATGAAATAATTATTAATTTATTCTATCTTACTTACTAGTCATTTCTAACAACCTGGGATAATCTTCAGTCTCTGCTTCTACTTCACACATCATCCTTCTATGACTTTCCTCTGTCATTTACTGGCTCAAACATGTAATGGTTTAATAGCACTTGCACCTTTATATTCATGTGTTACTACATTTTGCCTTAACTCAAAATCTTCTTAATCAATTTCTAATTCAACACTTAGAATAGAGGATGAATCTGCTTTGGAATACATAATGTAAAACATAAAAAAGAGCAAAATTATACAGTGGTCAGATAGATGTGACATCCAGACACATACAAAATCCACTGTAAAACAGATAAGACAAGATCGCAGCAAATCCAGCTGATCCCTAGTATGACGTCAGCTCACTACCAGGCGGCGCTCATAAGATTTCTAGCAGACAGCTTTGTGAGATAGAAAAGATGCACACTGCAGCTTATCTATGGTAGCTGGCCACAAAATACATGCAGGCATGCATTTAGAGTGTACTCATACATAATTTGTTGCAATAAAAAAAATCATTTCATGGCCTCTTTAAGAGGCATTGACTTCCACTAGTACAGGGTCCATCTTCACCCGTTGGCAATGATAAAGAAACAACTGATTTCGAAAGGAAGAATCTTGTTAAAGCAATCACAGTAAATCACAAGTGCTCAGAGAGCAGCACTTCGTTGCTAGAACAACCACTCATGGGCAAAGATCTGTACTAAAGCATGTTAACTTTGCAATTAAAACATTAAAACACTAGCCTGTGGATTTATCAGCATTTGCTTTTCTTAACTGTGCACCCCCCCTCTACCTCACCAAAAACTTTGATCTTCCCCTGCCAGTCCTGAGCCACCTCTGTAATGGTCCGCCTAAAGCGTCAAACAGAACATCATTTTTGTAAAAAAAAATGAAAATATAAACAATTAAATTACTAAGATAGTTTTGCTCAGATAAAGGTAACAAGTAAATAAGAATATAATAGTTTTTCCAAATATAATAATTCAATTAAGTTCCTAGTTTTTTTAACAATATCTTCCTAGTGTTTCCTGACTTTCCTCCCTAGTTTTTTGTCCTGTTGCTTCCTAGTTTTCTACTAGATTTTAGTTAGGTCCTGGAGAACATGGACTTGTTGCGCAGTCAATAAATTAGTAAACAACTCCATGGATTGATCAGTCTTTAATGTAGGGGCATGATAAAAAAACTTGTTTTGTAGGCTTATAGCTTTTCTGTTGAAACTCAATATACAATATAGTACAAATATTTGTTCATGCAGCTTATGTGCAAATTTGGTCAAAATCACTTGAAAAATAAAACTGCTATTGTAAAAATCTGAAACTTTGGATGTGCCAATGAATGGGGCTGAGTAAAGAGTCAAAAAACCCATGAACATTATAAAAAATGAACCATTGTCTGATATCAATATAACCTATTTAAAGCTTGATCTAAGTCAAATAGCTTACTCGTCACAGTGACAGGTAAGTTATTCAATAAAAGAAATTGAGTCTCCAATCCTACAATTTACTCATTTGCTTCACATCATTGTCCTAGTTGCTTCAAAGTATTAAATAAAATTGTAACACAACTACTAATAAAAAACATTTCGCTAAGTTAATTTTCAACATTATCTAACTCCAGGCTGCTAATTTCTTCCAGTGTTGCCACTTGCCACATTTCACTAACAGTTCCATCTTTTTGTTTGACATAATATCCAACCACTTTTTCTTCATCCAAAGCCTTTTCTAAACACAAAGTCTGCTGCTTTCTTGGTAGAACAGCATCATGTGCCTTTTTGACATGTTGTCGTAAGGATCTTATGGTCTTATATGATGAATTGCATTCACAGCAGCAGAACCACTGATTTTGCTAAAAAATACAAAAAGAAAACAACTTACATTTCTATAAAATTACTTCTTTTTGTTTCTAATTTATTGCTAATACATTGTATGTCCAAACATAAACTATCAAAAGAAAATTATTTTATTCAAATTTCGAGTACATATTCTCCTAATCAAAGATAAAAAAAAAAAAAAAAAATTATTTTTTTTGATCTTTGATTATATGTACTTGAAATAATTTTCTTTTGATAGTTTTATGTTTGGACATATTAGCAATAAATTAGAAACAAAAAGAAATGAAACCATATGCTATGTACCTAATCAGCAGAACATTGTATAAAATTACTATCAGAATAGTACTCTAATTATGCATGACATTAACTCACATATATACAGAGTAAGAATAAATGGCACAAATAAAAGATTGTTGTTGTTTTAGATGATGTAATATGTGACATAATCAGTTTTTAAGTTGGGGAAATAAAATTTGAACTGCAAACATTACTTGTGCATGTCGTGCTTGAATGTGATCTGCGAGCTTCTGATTAGTGTAGGTTCGGTAGGAGCAATCTGGGTAAGTGCACTCGATGTGTAATTCTGAAAATATGTCCCTTAGCATGAAAATAAATTTCATGATATAAAAACATGTTTACTAAGATAAAATGGGCCCAGAATATCCAACCATACATTGTTAAGTGTTAGTTACTTATCTTTTAAGATAATCCAGCAACTTTGAACTTAAAGAAAAACAAAACAAATGACAATTAATATGCACAGCTAAGTTGCACTTTTGACATGCCAAATCCTCTTTCATTTAAATTAAGTATGTAGAAAAGCAAACCTTGATGAGTTCTACGATGCCTCTGCATCGCGCTTGCTTGTGAAAATCGATTACCACAAATATCACAGGAATATAACTTGCGCCCAATATGACCATCGACATGCTTCTCGTAGTCTGCTTTAGTAAGGAACCATCTTCCGCAATGTTGACATTTAAATCTGTAAGGGAGTAAAAATATGATTGCCATTTATTACTAACTTTTAGAAGATCAAACAAACAACTTGCATAATTAGTAAATCCCTACCTCATTATTAAAAAAAATACATGTCCAGTACAAACTCCAATTAAGACCACCTCTATTGAGACCACCCCTATAATAAGACCACTTTTCATGGTCCCAAACCTTCATAAAAAGTTACCAAGATGGATCTCTGCATAGAGTCCACCTCTCTATTGAGACCATCTAACACTGGGCCCAAAGGTGGTCATATAGAGGTTCTACTGTACTAAAATATACATTGTATAAAATGAAACCCATATAAAACCAATATTTGGTATAATAATTTAGATCAAATAATAACTTAGGTTTATCAATATATAATAACTGTTTAATACATATGTCTCTTAATGTTTCACTTTTATAAATATAATAAACCTGTATTCGTCCTGGGGAATAGGTATTCCATGCAGCTTTTCACCATGTCGAAGAAGCTGAATCTTAAAAGATATTCAAATATTAGTGTCAACAGCTGTACCATGTGTGTTACACCAACCATGTAAGTGTAGAAATGAGGATAGTTCTTTGCTACTTCGCTATGATTTATTTGTACTGAAACACTGAGGCAATATCCACTAATTGTGTTTGCAAATGTAATACGAAATATCAAGAAAACAAAAATAAAAAAAATTACCAAATATGATTCAAAGGTTCAAAAATTACCTTACTTACAGATGTTTAGTTTACATGCAGATATTACAAAGTTACAGTTATAATATGTATAGACGCCAAACCAGAGTTATGGTCATCATGATGACATCAAAAACATTTATGAATATTCATTTCAAATATTTTTAAAACATTCATTTACTCTCTAAGATTGTCCAGATATAATGTAAAACGTACGTGATACGTTGGAAATAATTATAATCAAAAGTCCATAGCATGAACGACAACCATACAGCTTGATTTAAAAATCTACTTCTTTCTACGAATGGCATTAATAATTGACATCTTACCTTTGTATAATATTCTTGGGTACAAGAACCACATTTGTAATACTTGACAGACTTTTGCGGACTTTTTGTCAAATGTTTTTGATGAAAATGCTTGACATGATTCTACAATTGTTAATACATGTATATTGACCACAAACATTTTAAAAGTGTTATTATTCAAATATTTTTTATCTTAGTTATATTACAAAATTTTGCCCTCAATGAAGATTTGCAGGTGAAAATTTCTGAACATCTTTTACAAACAATTTTCTCCACTTTGCCATTGTGGTTAATTTTTCGATGTTGCTGCAATATGAATATACTTATAGGCGAAATTATGTACATGTTCTTTAAAATTCATCAACAAAATATGAATATATAAAATACGAATAGGATTCTTTAGTTGTACTGTATACTACCATATTATAATTTATTGATAATAGGGGTAGAAAATAAAAATGAAAATTTAGACATACATATACATACCACAAAACCTGATTGTGATTTGTAGGTCTTACCACATTTCTCACAAATATGCTGTTCTCTTTTTATCTTTAGCTGTTCTCTTCTTATCTTTAGGTGTACAGATTTTAAGTGATTCTGGAAGAAGAAAATGTGGAGAATGATTATATAGAGGGCATGTGATATAGTCCTAACCTGACTTAGTCATAAGGCTAATGACCTAATTACATACAAAGTATAATAAAAGGTTGACTAATGTTAAGACTTTCAAAAATTCTATAAGTAGTTTAAAGATTATGCTCAGTGGCCAAACAAATATCCATGTATAGACGCAATATGATATGTTCTGTGTATTCTGAAAGTTTCATTCATTTAAACAGCATATTAAAGTATTTAGAGCAATTTAATTACTACGCAATAAGAGGAGGTATAAACCCATCAAAACATGTGAACGCAACAAATGTGAACCGAATGATTTTCGTCAGACGTAACTCGAACGGTGCACGTAAAAGGCCACCTATCTCTCCAATGTTAAATGTCACGTATGGCGTCAGAAATCTCTGGTACATTTGGCGAAAATCATTTGATTATGCAACATCACATGACCTTGTGTTTTAGTTTGCAAGACAGAATGGTATTTTTAAAGATGTGATAAATATCAAATGAGGAGATTATAAATATTATTATACTTACATTTGCAATGGAAAAAGCATTGTTCATTGATACTGGGCTTTTCAGAACAAATATTATTTTGGCTGAGCATTATCTTTAAATAATATTCACCATACATCTGGGGCATGTACTATTAAATTGTACTTACTTTGTAACAATTCAATGTTCTCAGTTTCTTCTTACAGTTGCTGGCTTTATGGAATATTTTTCGGTGGAGCTAAACATTTTAAAAAGATTGATTAATAAATACAACACATTTCTCTCTAACGTACATTACTCATTCCACATATAAACTAATTAAACTAAATAAATAATCAATGTAAAAGAATACCTTCAAAGTATGAAAATGCATAAATTGTTTTCCACAGTCTTGACAATCAAATAGAATTCCTTTTCTTACATGTTTGCATAACTGCTTGGCCAAATGAATTTTATATTTACTATAATATTTGAACTGGCAATAACATGTGAAGCAACGGAAATGCCCTTTGCATGGCAACAATTTCATTTTTTTCCTAGATGGTGCTCTGCGATCAGACGTCACATGGAAATTCTCATCTACCTTAAGAGACTTATATGAAGTTTTATATCTAAAACATTCTTTGAAATTATTACACTGCAAATCTAGCTTCATTTTTTGAGATGCAAGTGCTGATTGGGGAGATTCTTGGTTGACATTATTACATTTTTTAAACTTCAATTCTTCATTTTTCATGGAGGCACTATTCCCTGGATTCTTAATGTCATTTTCTTCCGACAGCGACATCAACTTTTTTACACATATTTCTTTGTGTCTTTTGAAGACAGAATAAATATGGTATTGCCTACCACAGTTTTCACAAACAAATAATGGCGATGCTGTTTGGCCATCAGATTCACACATGGATATGGATGGTTCTTGAGCACTATTTAAATTGGATAATCCTGCAGAATTTTGTACTTCAACAATATCACTGTAATTTACAATTTCATCCAATATTTGTTCTGTTTTAATTTCTTCTAACTTGAATGATTTGTCACTATCAATAACAGTATGGACAGCATTTTTTCCCACACATATGAACATGTTTTTTACAAATCTTTTCATTTTTGAATACACTATTACACACATTACAGAAGTATAACACACTGTTAATGTCACTCAAATCTTCTACTGTATGATCATTACATGGGATTATTTCAATCATACTATTTAGATATCTATCATGTACATCCAAATCATCACGACCCACACCGTCTGCACCAGCTATCAAAGATTGATTATCATCCTGGGTATCAATGGTTTTTTGATGATCAGAAAAATCATTACTGCATTCACGCTCAACACTATGTAATGATCGACATATATTTGTTAGAGAATTTTTAACACTGTTTTTTTCAGGATATTTTTTCCCATATTGTTCTAAATAACTGACTAGAGACGGCATGCGTAATTTCTTGGCACACAACAACAATGGTTCGAAATCGCAAAATTTCAAGGAGATTCTACCAGTATACATATACTCTATAAGTGCTTCAAGAGTGGCTTTGTTGATGTTTTGAAATGCTGACGCAAGAATATTGTCTATAAAAGACAATGAATCGTGATTTGAGTCTTTCGAGCACAGTTCTTGAGAAATTTTGGTGCTATTCGCAACCAACACAACACTGTGACAGAAAAGTGATTCATTCCCTGTACAAATACTTAAATCGCAGAGAACGTTTTGCTTCTGTAAGCAATACAAGTTGTGCATGAAAAACTTTAAATGCTGAGCTGAGGCCATGATCAGAAAATGAAATGTCTATATGATTTTCTTCTTATTCCATACTTTCATCCATCTCTTACTTTTCTTAAATCTACTGTTAAATTTCGTCTAAGCTTTAGATATAAACATATCTGCAATCTTTCATATAGTTAGTAAAAAAATCTTCAAAATTTTATGGCATTTATATATGTGGATCACTATACTTATAAATTAGAACATAGTTTATTCACACAAACAGAAAAACATTAGAATATATATATTCTGTCTGCACTCCGGATAATAATAAATTACATACTAAATTGTGATTATGGAGGGCCAAATGATGCTATTATTTTTACGTGTCCGTTTCCGTTATGAACTATTTTCGATTTAAGGTTGCGTTGTGACATGCTCTAGGCATTACATTCTGATCCATGGACAAAGTGATAGAGCAAGCATACACGGCACATGAGATATACATGTAATCAAAGATATTATAATATCTTTGATGTAATTGCCATTTTTATAGGTTACCTTTTCCAGCCTCTTGATATATCATTGGGTCCATATTTTGAGAAATTAATGTATTATTGGGTCTTGATTTTAAGACGACATTATATTTAATTAAGGGCCTTACCTCTATAGATAACTATATCAATGGGCAATTTGACTAATGATTGTGAAGTGTGATGTGAAATTACAATAAACTTTGATAATAGATATGTTCATTTTTCATCTCTGATGTACTGTTATTTATAAATGTGTAAAAATGTTTGTTTGCTTTGTGTATTTCTGTAGTATGTTATGGATGAACTTTGGGTTTAGTATATTTATGGGTATACTTTGAATGAATTTTACTATATTTTTGGGTATAATTGATTTTACTATATGTTTGGGTATGCTTTTTGCAAATCTTACTATATTTATCGGTGCTGTTCTTGAAGTCAAAATGGCACGTCTGTACCCAATTATAGCCCAAGAACGCTCCCTCCACCCACATAGTCATAGTGGTTATCGGGGTCACAAGCAGATAGTTGTAAACTGCATGTACTCAGAAACTTACTTTTTATTGCAGTTTCTGCTATGTAATATCTAATATATATATTTCTATTGAAATTTGAAATACGGAATTCTTAATGTAACTGCAAATTCAAAATTTTCTTAATTACAGTCCCAATTTACTGTTATCCTTGTCACACTTCCTCAATACCTACATGTATGGAGGGGGACTGCCCATTGGTCCGAAGATTCATATAATTGAGTACATTCATTTACTGGTGATTGATGAATTTATTTTATGTATCCTGTGGAACAACCAAGGATGCTACCTTAATGTAACTCGTTGGTACAACACCTATTTATTAGTGCTCTCAGTTAATTTATAATTTCATGAACAGCGAAATACTATACATGTAAACAGGTATTATATATAGCTCTATAATCATTCTTCAAAGTGTGTTTAATTTTTTCTATTAGAATATAAAAGATATATGTTTACATTTAAAATATCTATATCATGGATTTAAAATAATTGATTATATATCTACTTCAACAAAATCAACAACATTATATTGCATGAAGGTTACTCTAAAAAGATTATTATTCTTTTGATTATTAAGCCACAATGGTCTCATAATTTCACCATGTGAAAAGATAATGCTTTCCACTGAAAAAGGATGTTATGATTCTTGAATGGAACACTGCACATAGATAAAAATGTGTATATTTAAATGGTTCAGCAAGTACAGTTTGTGTGGCATTAAAGGTAGATATGCCATGAAATTCACCTGTGCATGACTTTTTAGTTAGAAACACCCGAGGACGCTACTGTGCCTCACTCAAGTAACTTCAAATAAACACCGGTCATTGTACCCCCTACCCCAGTTGTCACCTATTGTCATCTTATCAGCAGCCCCCCATCCCCTCCTGGTAGGTGACGGGTATGTTTCCCCAAGATCATATATACAAATTCATTATTTTGTTTAAATGTACAAGTAGTAAATCATACAGTAAAACATTCTAAATAGCAACTATGAATGCCTACTTTTCACATCCATCCAGCAGCTATGAAATGGCATTTTTCCATGCCCAGCAGCTATGAAAACTCAATGTTAAATGGCACAGCAGCTTTAAAGTACAATGTTTCATCCCAAAGTACTTCTCATTTCTCATTTGCCAATTGGATATGTGTCAGCTGATATGTGTTTCTCTCATTTCAATTGCTTGTCTTTACACGATGGAGTTATAAAATACCTAGAGTTTTGTCATATCCAGCTATGAAATAGGTTTTTCGATGAAAGATTGCTATGAAATTGTGCACAGAATTGTTTTCGTGGGGAGCATCTCAGTCTGATACCAAAGGAAGAGCCCCCTCCCCTTCCCGGGATTCAAAGTAACTTGTGTTATATAAACAAATCTTTGCAATCTAAAAATCAATGTAGTAGCAATACAGTGTTGGTACATTGTGACTCAATATTTAAAAGAATAATAATCTACCCAGATAATTTCGTATGCAATAAAATGTGATCTTTTTGGCAAATTAGATATATTATTAGTAATTTCAAATGCAAGTTAGCCATATTTTAGATATGCAAAGGTGTCTTTTATATTTTCTTTGATAACAATCAAGCAGTTTTTGAAGAATAACTATCAACCTATATAAAGAGTGTGTGACGAGATATATAGTATATCAGTGTCACTGATATACTATATATCTCACACTGACAGTGAGTGAAAATTTGATGATTACATTTTAGTGGTGTGACCAATGATATTGGGCCTTTTTTTGGCCTTAACTACCAATGTATAATGGCATGGCACCGTATGGAGGATGTAAATACCGTTTGCAACTGTAACACAGCCACACTTATCATTCACATTTACGGTCACTCTCATGACCTGTACCTATTTAACATGTAGGTAGGAGGAAGAAGTGTGCAACCTGTTGAGGATGAGAGTTTGCTCAACACCTACCACCAGACCAGGAATAGAATCCAATCATACACAATCATAAATATAAAAATGTTCATACGGATTTATAACAAATATTTAGATCTGTATGCAAAATAATAACATTCACACAAATGTCTGTAGATATACCACATATGATCATTTAATGGTCAAATGGTCGTAGCATAATTCAAAGATTGTATACATGTATTCACATCGATATATAGATCTGTATGAAAAATAACAGTAATAACACACACACAAATGTCAGTAGATATACCACATATGATCAGTTAATGATTAAATGGTCGCAACATTGTTCATTTTTTGTGCAATTTGGATTTTTTTTTATTGAAAACAGCAGAAGTTTATTTCCTAATTAATATGTTAGCATACAAACATGGCAATTATCATGAAATATCAACTAACCGTATTGGAAGATTTATTTGAAAATAGATAATTTCTTGTGTAGGAACTCAAAAGAAAAACTGTTAGGGAAGCATACTGTGTACAGGTTACAAATACCTTGTGGAGCACAAATGAGAGGACTTGAAATATTCAAATAATATTGTGATACATTGAAATAAAAACATGTTTTGATAATAGTCCTTTTTCTTACACAATACCATAACAATGTGACGGAATGAAAATTGGACTACAAAAGAGCTGAACACAATAGGGGATAAGAAAATGGCTACAAAAATCATGTGATTTTTTAAACCCTTGTGTTCAACTAAATTTGTTATGCATATGCTAGAGACATCAGTTAGACAAGGATTACCATATATATTGAAAGAAAAACATTAAAATACAATATACACTGTTAAAAATGTTTATATTTGTTTTATGTGACCAGTCTTATACTGCATTCTTTCATCCACAAAGAAAAAAAAATCTTTTTAAGAAAATATGCAAAACTAAAAACATCTGAGATCATCTGTTCCAAAAGGTGGGCTTAATTCATGAGCATGAGCTATTGAGGATGTCTTACATTAAATGTACATCACCCATACAATTCTACCCAATGACTGTTCTCATGAGAGTCTAAATGCTTAGTGCTCCATCTTTTCATCTATTTGAACTTCCTCCTTTTTTTCTTCTGATTTGGCAGAGTCATTATTGATGGGCACGTCTTTCATTGTGGACTCACTATCGTCTCTATAAGTGATGGAAAGTAAACATCCTATTTACACCCTTATCAAAAGGCTACACCATTGCAAGCACAATGTAGCATTAATCTTTGAAAAAAACTTTGAAAAAAAACCCGGACAACTTAATAAATGTAGAGATAAAATTTTGCTTTGATTTAAAAGTCAACTGACAAGTATTAAAATATGTTAGATATAATTACAATATATTAACAGGTAGAAATTATGCTTCAATTCTTGTGTACATTTACAAAATTCATATCAACTTTTTACAATGAAGGATAAGTTATCAAATAACTAATAGATTATCAAAAATGATAAATATGTCAAGATTATGTTGCAATGCAAAAGATGTGAGTGTTTCATCAATAAAAGAAAATTAACTACTGGTATAGTAATAAACTTACTTTGTATCAAGTTCTGTTGGACTAGCCGCTTTACTTTCAACCTTCACCTCTTTCTCTAGTAAATGCTGGGTTGTGTTAGGAGTTTCGGACTCTCCCTCTTTTACAGCTGTTTCAGATGAATTCTTACAGTCAGTTCTTTCTGTTTTGGTTTCCTTCCCATTAGGAGACCGAGACTTCTCAGTGAAAGGCTTTAATTTCTTTTTCTTGAAACTTTCTTTGTGTTTTCTGCCACCCTCACCTGAGACATTCAAAGTAAATAGCTCACTTGAATACCAATATCATTACATATAACATTAACTAAAAGAATCAAATAACCCCACACACCTAATGTTTTTCGTCTTATTTCACACATTCCAATTTTAGGCCTTTTATGCCACATCCCACTTCCTTGAAATCCCACTTATTTATATGCCCCCCCCTCCCCCCCAGCCAATGAAATGAATACTTTATTACATAAGCACAAGTACCTTCATCCTCAGAGTCTGAGAATTCCTCATCGATAGCTATTCTTTTTTCTGAAGCTCTAATCGAAATACGTTTATCTGGATCATTCACTTCCTTGTCATCTTCATCTTCATTATCTTCCTTGATGGAGTCATCAGGTACATCTAATGAACAGATTTATTTGAATACTGATATAAAATTCTTTAAAACTACAATATCTGTACTGACTGTATAAAAAATAATGTAAATAAACTAAGACTAAGTTCTTTCAATGGGCTTAATTTATATAATATTAAAGCTTATAGTAACAATTCTATAATATCACTGTTCACAAAAATGTTCTTTACAACAACAAAAACCTACCATGCATCTCCACACCAGGAGCATGTGGCAACATTCTGAGATTCTCAAAGAGGCGTATCTTGATCTTTTCAAGATATTCTGATGTGTTCATATTCGTCATGTTAGAAGGGCTGATGTGAAGTTTGAAGTCTGGACCGTAATACTCAAAATAGTCATTGTAGGGCAGTTCTGAAATCAAATCAACATGATTGGCTTTTTAAATTCTATAAAAGAGAATATCTAAATAAACTTTTACGTTAGTAAATCTAAACAAACTATTAGTTCAGTAAATTTGTATGAACAGTTGCACACCTATACAAACAAATATCCCTCTATTTCTGTTCTACACCATAACAGAAGTAATAAAATGAAACTAAATAAATAATTATTTACATATTCATTTATACATATATTTATCTCTTAAAATAACTTGATCTATATGCAGCATACCAAGAGTTAAAGACATAAGCTCTATAACTTGACTGTATTTTCAAAGTCTAAAGAATTTGCTTGAAACGCTCACCATTTGCTATTTCTGTGTTGAGAACAATGGAGGTCTCGTACGTCCAACACCGTGCCACATTTCTAATAGTGTAACCACCACCACCCAACACCAGAAGAGGCATATTATAGCTCTTCATGAATTCAACGCACTGAAGATAGAAAAACAATGATCACATATTGTAAATAAAGTAGTATTGTAAGTCAAAAACATGAATCATATATCTGCTCAGAAATAAAATAATAAAGAGCAAATGGTGTTCCAACAGAAGCATTTAACATTTCCACATTCAATCATGATGCTTAAATTGGGTGACTTAACTTAAAGTAGGATGAACCAGATGGAGAAGAAACACTTTTACCTTCCCGTGTCCCTTTAGTGTGAGATTGAAACAGCCAAGACGGTCTCCATTCAAAGAATCAGCACCACATTGCAGTACAATAGCACTGGGCCTGAACATTTCCATAACTTTTGCCATAACTGGTTCAAATATTGACTCATACGATTCATCATCCATCCCATCTCGCAAAGGGACGTTGACAGCATAATATCTTCCTTTACCAGCACCAATATCCTATGTTGTATATATGAAATAGAATCTATTGATCATTCAAAGTGAAGAGCATATTATAGTAAATTACAAATAAGGGTTTACCAAACTTCATAATCACTGGTACACAAAAGGTATATGCATCTCAAATTCATCATAGATTAATACATTTTGTAATTTATGCATACTGATAGTTGTGCTTTCATTTTTAAAATTTCCATATCAATAACAACATATATTAAATCACCTTGAGATCTCCAGTTCCCGGAAAGTACTCCCCAAACTTGTGGAAAGATACAGTCATCACTCGATCTGTTGTGTAAAAAGCCTCTTCCACCCCATCACCATGATGAATATCAATGTCAATGTATACAACCCGCTGATGATATCTGGTAAATGAAATTAAAAAACATACATTATAGAGCAAATACCTGAAAAACAGTTGCATAGGATTGGACACGGTAATATTTCTTGCCAATTTATTTAAAATCATAAATATTTGCACCAATCACCCCACCCCCGTATATATTAGTATTAAATACATCAAATCGTACAGAGATTGAAAGACACTTTAAATCCATCAAACTTACTTTAAGAGCTCCAAAATAGCAATTACAATGTCATTTACATAGCAGAAACCAGAAGCTTCAGACTTCTTTGCATGATGAAGTCCACCAGCCCAGTTGACGGCGATATCTGTGGCCTGTTTGTTCAGTTTGACAGCGCCAGCAACTGACCCGCCAGTAGACAGCTGACAAAACTCATACAGACCATCAAACACGGGACAATCTTCACCTACATTAAACCTCAGCATTTGCTTGGCATATTCATGGGTATTATCAGGACGGATTTTTCTCAAGAAGTTGATATAGTCATCACTGTGAAACTTTGTCATTTCTTCAAATCCTGCTTTATGGGGTCTGTATATTTCCATCTTTCTATATAGGCCATAGTTCAAGAGCAGGTTGTGAGTCATCCTCATACGCTGTGGCTTCATCGGATGTCCCTGGCCATAATAATAATTCCCGATGTCCCCTGAAAAGAATTAATAATGTTATACAATCAAAATTCTGTGACAACTTCTTACTTTTTTACGTGACATTATGTAGGCCATGCTGGGGCATTAAGAGGAATGCTGTGCACTTTATTATTCGGAGGGTTGGCGTTTTAACACATACGCACAGCGTTTTGCGTTGTTTGTTTTGCATTCTACAAAATGTGCCTCCATGAAAATTTGGGTAAACAAACTCAATATTATATTGACTAGCTTCCCCCGTCTCCTACGGAGACATAACGCACGCAGCAACAGAGAAACATAACACACAGCAGCAATTCTGTACACAGGCATGTGAAAACAGAATGCAATCGGCTAAAGCATTGGAAACGCACGCAGCAACAGAGAAACATAACGCACGCAGCAATAATGTAACCGGAAGTGAGTTGTAACAAAACCCAATCATTTGTAGTTGATTTTTGATGGTAAGTCAGTTTTGTCGTCAACAAGAGCTCGAGCTCGAAGAACAAATAAACCCGTAAAAAGTGATTTCCCATAAAGTGCAACACTCAAAATGCGTGAAAGCGCCCCAGGAAAGTGATTGCAGGCGAATTTCCAAAAAAACAAAGCCACGCTCATATCTTCGTAATTATATATAGATGGTCTGAATTCTGGGCCTTTTGGTACATCCATGCCTTATGAGTATGTATACATTATGCGCAACAAACTAGAATGTAATCACAGCATCATGGATTATTCAGACCACCTTCATGGATATGCAGGCCTATTGATGTTATCACGATGGGAAGATTTGAATATGAAGTCTATCCATCATGAGGTGCACGCATTAAAGTTTAAAACACCTTCAAGTTGAATAATATTAGTTAAAGTGGTGAGAAAAAAGGGCAAATGTTATAAGATAAAAAGATGTAAAAAAGAAATATTTTTTAAGAGACGTGTATGGGGCTAACAACTCATGTTACCAGGTTCTACATATTTTCTAAAATTTCAATAAAGAATAAAACAAATGAAAGGAATACAAGTTTGTAGGCTACATCATGGATTTCATGATCGTCATATGGCCTAATAGATTCAGCATGGCGAAAGTGAAATCTTGGTATCTTTGTATGAAGAATAAAGTTACAGGGACAGCCACATTAATAGTTCTGATATTTTACCAAATATGAAACCGTCTATCACCATCGTCATACCTGGAGTAGTAAAGGCAGTGTGAATGAAAATGCCGTGAAACCGACGACGAACACAAATCATGTAATTAGGCTTATGAAAAGCGGAACGGAAAATTTCGACCACACGGCTTCCGTAGATTTGTTTTATTACCATTTTTATGCATTGATATTTTCAATCTTTGTGCACGGTTTTGCAACCATTAACAAAGTTGTGAGTGAAACAATACACACAACATGGATTGATATTCAACTGTAGACATAAAGTGAGCAATTATTTGTAATGCCAAATACGGTACATTGCTTTGTTTTGCTACAGACTGTACAGACAAGACATGCAGCGTAAAAAAAAGGAGCTCGGTCGACGAACCTGCTTGTAGCAGTGTAGCCGGCCTACTATTTATAATGAAACATTTGCTCATCTGTTCCGGATGTTTTCCACTGATAATTAATGACGCCAATACAATGCTATGTAATTACATTTTATTCAGGAAAGACATTGCACGTGTCCCCAAGTTGCTCAACATCTACTACGTGACCAGCACGACTCGAACGTGACCGTCAATCTCGGCATCCCGCAAAATTCGGAGCCTAAATGTCCATGGCTTGTAGGGGTTTTTACGTGAAAATTGAGTGGTATAATGAGAGCCATTAGTTATTTGCTTAAGTAAAACTAACTGATAAATGTTCGTTAATTCCCAATCTATACGCCGTTCAATAAATTAGTAACACACATATACATGGTAAAACCTCGATGTAATATAGAGTAGATACATACATCTCATCTCAGACGAAACACATTCCATCACAACAAAGACTTTAGCTCTATGGAAATTACATGATTTCAAGATATGCGCATATCAATTCAATCCTGAATCATTTAACAGTCATTTACTAAATAGTAAAAACCAAATGCTAACATACCATCGTAATAATAGCAGACTTTTCTTTTATTATGCGGTCCTAGTGCAGCCATTTCGTTTGCGTACGGTAAGTGAATGAATTATGTCGAAGAGGTCATATTATGGTTCACGCGCAACCAATCAAAAACTAGGAGAGGTCATTGCTAGCCTCAGCCAACGATCAGTCTTTTCGAGAAAGCGCGGGGAAAAAGTGAGTAGGCATATGGATTATGGCTGACATTATTATGGTTTAACTAGCCTTAAACATCACAATATATATAATGTTATAGCTCGATATCAAACAACCTATACTGCACCAAACATTTAAGTATTAATGCTACCAATGTACGGTGGCTTGCAGCTACCAATATCCCTTTTTGTTCAACCACAATTTCATGATTTGAATTGAATTGAATTGAATATATTTTAATCATTGCTAAAGATATAGTCATTAAAAATGGTTAATATAGATCAAATAGTACATATCACAAACAATAATCTAACAAACAGTATACAGTACATTAACAATCAACAAACAGTACAGTACAATTAGTTTCAGTAACAAAAATATACTTTTTAGTACATGTACGAAGAATGATGATTACAGACAAAACATAAATATAATATTATTAATTAAAAAAAACACCACACATTATCAATGACCTGTAACCTCAGCCATGAAATAGAACATCAAAAAGAATGTCCCGAGTACTTTTAAGTTCGAGTTTAATGATAGACTACTACTAATAAAATAATACATATCCAATGTATTAGTCTTTCAAAAGACCTTATATCTAATAGTTTTTATTTCTATTATTACATAAACCCTTCGTGTCAACCATATATTAAATGCAAAAAAGATAAAGAGCAAGTGCAATTGTGACAGCTTCTAGCTCTAATAGATATAATGTCTTTTACAAAACCCTAGGAATTCCACTGATATTAAATATGCAGCCTCAAACATCCTGCCCTGTTAGCCTTTAAAACCAGAGTAATCACTAGCAACAAAACATGTATGCATGGGTGATCAGGTAGGGTCAGCCAAGACACTGCAGCAGCATGCATGGGTGATCAGGTAAGGGTCAGCCAAGATATTAAATATGTAATCTTGATGTGTTTCTCAGTTACTTGTACATGTATGACTTTGTTTGTTTTTACCAAAATGGATACACCTCCAAATAATAGTCCCCCAAAAGTTAACTACAGTACATCAATAAAAACAAATAAGGATGTCAGACTTCAACCTCATATCCAATCTTTTGCAAGCTATGTCTAATTGCTTCATTATCCATGATCAGATAACAATAGAGTATCAAATAAACAAACTATTACAAAACAGAACGTCATCAAACATTCCCCAATATAAATAAACAGTACCACATGCTAAAGCTTCTGTTACTAACTGGGGCTGGCTTATGTGTGAATTAATGAACCAGAAACATTACAAATAAACAGTACCACGTGCTAAAACGGGAAAATACCTAACTACAGCTGGACTGCTGCTTCTAAAATAGAAGCCATGTGCTTTTAGTAAATGACGTCAATTTAGCAAAACACTTTGCAACATTGACGTAATACAGAGAGGCTTTTAGAATAGGCCTTAATGTCAGACCATTTAAAGGCCTTGAGATAGGCTAAATGTATATATATTATAAGAGGTTGAGACCCCCAATATTTTGCCAGCGTTTTTACACGGATTATTAAAATCAGAAGAAGCCCTAAGTACATTTATATTCAAATGAAATGGGGCATCAAGTAGCTAATATTTGGTGTTGAATAGTGAACAGGGGTGGGGTAGGGGTATGGGGGTGTTATATCTTCAGTAAGGGATCGTTCACAAATGATGTCATCACATTTTTTGGCATTTCGGACACACACTTACAGTCATCGTGTGTCATTATTCTTCACCCCGACCCCCCCTTGCCCCGACACTCATTTTTACTCACTCGTGTACCCCCCAGTCCTTACGTGAATAAACCCATATAAACAGAATTATTCACAACATATTGATATTTTGCATTTAAATACAATCTCACTTCACCCCCAAAGTCAGCGATAACATCATTTTTCTCTGGACTCGCCCCCCCCCCCCCTATCATCATTCGTCATCTTTCTCCGCCCCCCACGATGACGTCATTTGTGAACGATGCCTCACAGCGGATGACACTTGATTGGCCATTATTGATTTTTCATCCCCACCGGTATACAGTACTTGTAGTCTATTCTATATATTACATAATATACATTCTATATGATATAGCCTTGGCTTGAGGAACGATCACGATACCGGGGGGGGGTCGTCCATTTTGGGGGGCTTGAAGAAAGATTTAACCGCCCCCCATCAACATTTTAAAAAGTTGAGTGATCCCCCCGCCCGCTAAAGAAAAAGTCCTCTATATGGTCATTGCATTGCTATAAGATAAAGATTATTTTAAAAAACATACCGTAGCGTGATGAAAAAGTTCAGCGACACCCCCTAAAGGAATCAGAAAAGTTGGACGACCCCCACCTTTTTGGACGACCCCACCGGTATCATTATTCATCATCGTTCCCTTAAGTATAATGGAATAAGTCTATCGAGTTGCAAGTTTAATCCAGTAATATGTACATATCACAGGCACCATACGACAGTCAATCTGCATCAGGAGAGAACTACCACACTGTGAACTTGCGCAAGACCATGTAGAGGATGAGAAACATTTGTAACATGGCAAACGTCTCTCCAACACACACGCGTGGGCCAGCGCCGAAAGCCACCAGTTACAGGTTCCTCCTGTTTGGGTGTTCCACATGAGCTGCAGATCCTGAGGTATCCAGGAACCGTTCTGGCATAAATTCACCGCATCATCATGGTGAAGTCCCTAAGCGTAGATCCATACTTCGGTGTCCATTGAGATGTGCTGGCCTTGAATAATGGTGTCTGTAAAAGTATTTGTGCGGCATCAGCATCGGTAACACTGGTGTTTGCCTCCAACAGTGTGGTATTCGTATATGGCAATTTCTCTTTGTCTTCCAAGTGGATACCATGTATCTATGTGAACAGCAATGTCGATTTCAATTTTTCTCATATGTTTTTATGTTGTGCCAAAATATGAAATGAAAATAAAAATGAAGACCTGGTGGTTTGTATTCCAGCTGCATATGACATAAAGAGAGCAATATATTAATATCATGTGGAATACAAATACAAGGTACCTATGTGAATCACAATGACTGTACTGTTGATGTTGGAAAGAAGTTGATTATATGATTGCGTTATGATTACATGGTGATTTCGATGGTTGCATTATGGAACATGAATGACTTGACGATTTTGTCTTGCAGTAATGATTCATTGTCATTGTTGGGGACGGCAGAGATAGTTTAACCTTGGTAATGCTCTTTAGGGACGGTGCAATATTTACCAGGAAGGGGGACCGGTGCATTTGGTAGGGGGACAGGTACTTTTTTCAAAGTGCAAAGTAGGGGGACCGGATGATTTTTCATTCTCGTTTGGCATCGGACATGTACTTTTTTTTCAGCTGCTGAAATCCCACCTCGACGTGAGCGAATCGGTACAAATTAATCACGCGAATATTCATGGGAGGGGACGCGGACTTTTTTTTATGAATAGAGGTCATGGGACATCAGTTTTTTTTTCATCACATCAGCAGGGGACAAGACCTTTTTTCAGACAAGTTTTTCAAATACGCACGGGTCCCCCGCCTGTTAAATATTGCACCGTCCCTTAGGTAATTTAGTAGTCACACGGAATCCACCCATAATAGAGACGTTGTGGGTACTAGTTACATGAAAATCTCGGATTAATGTTTATAATATCAAGTTGCTTGGTAACTTGCCATATTGCTTTAAGTAGGCCTACGTTTCGAACATTATTGCTAACTGCTGGTTTTATTATGAACGGCAGTAGTTCTACTGACTTGAGGTCGTGGATTTTTGTTAATGCTCCATGATGAAGCTTGTACGACTTTTTGAAAAATTCTGACGACGTGTCACTTCCTAACACTGAAAATAATTACATGTGTGTTCCTAATTAACATCTCAAGTGCGATTCACATCCATTCAGTAAGTGTGTTGACTGGCCAGCCCGTAGGCCTACACTACTGTTTTGCAACTATATCATGATTGGTATATTATAAATTAGAACACAAAATAAACATATTTAAAAAAGAAACCAATATGTCTTTATATTTTAATGAGCCTATGCTAATCATAGGAATATTTAATTTACTCTCGTTCTTCTAGTAATGCAGACAAGTAATCTATGTCTAATCAGAAGTCAAACGGTTGTAATCTTTCCAACGTAGCATAACTCCAAACTCGATCTAATCTAAAACCATATAATCTGCCTAAATCTATCACCAAACATACCGTATAAAGGAAAAAGGTCATCGTTTGGTAGATTTTATCACAATCTGGAAGATGATCAGATTATGAAATGCATAATTATTTGCAGTCAATATATTCACTATCTTTATGCCCATGTAGAAGTTTTAGTTGCACAAGTTCTAGATTTCCGGTGTCTCCACAATCTAGTATACTAGTAACCAATAAATGTAAATATAAGAGGTTTATGGTATACTATTCATACTCTCATTCGACTTAACACCATTTACACCAGGTCATTGGCAGCATTATCATTGCATTTCTTTGGAGTGCTAACCATTCAAATGATGGGTCTTTCGCCTGCCCTGTACCTATTTTGCGAGTATGGGGCGTGGAGCATTGTGCAGGTAGGTAGGGATTGAATTTGCCACACTCCAGGCCTAATCCAGAATTGAACTCAGGTTCTTCTGATCACTAGTCCAACTCCTTGTCCATCCGGACACAGAAGCACTAATGGAATAAAAGTACTGTGGTGGTTTGAATTGTTTGAGCCATGAGAGTGGCTGTGCTGAAGAGCTTTGAAGGAACGGACCTTTATAAACATTTCTTAAAATACATTTTGCCTTTATACCCTACCCAAATGAAAACTGCCTATGGCCTTTTCAACACATCATCGTGCACTCAAAACCTAGGATTGCTCGAATACATTACCATCTCAAAACCTTCATTGACATGCACCCAAATGTTATTATGTGTGTGTAGTGTGTGTTAACTGTGGAAGGTGTTCACCGACATGTGTGTGTGAAACAGTCTTATTAGCCCGTGTGTTTTTTTTTGTGTGAAAAGCAACCACCCCACGCAACAGTGAGCAAACTCAACAATCCTACTCCACCGCACCCCACCTCCACCTCTCCCCACACAGACCAGCAACAAGTCCAAGTCCCCCACAAACCCCATCACCATTACATACGCACAAGGCAAAATGACAAGACTGCCCTAAAAGTAAAGCCGGCAAATCCCCAAGCGAGCAAGGCGTGAAATCTCACCGCCGAAAAACACGTCTGCCACCACCACACACGGACCCCAGACCGCACCTCGAGTCATCACAGGCCGTCAGTCAGTCAGCTTACCTCAGCTACCGGCCGCCGCGCACAGTCCACGCAAGGTGCTACCGACACCGCACTCGCTCTATCGGCATTTCGCCGTGTGCTCTTGTAGTGCGCACCACTGCTGAAGAGAGCTGGTGGACTTGACATGTGCTGTATTTCAATTGCTCTTTATTGTAATTTGTTTTGAAGTTGGGAGAGTTTTGTTCTTGTTTTTGAGGAGTTGCATGATGGTTGATTTGATTTGAATTTGAGAATGAATTAAGTTGATTCTTTATTGAGCTATTCTGTTCCTGGAAAGTTTGGATGTGTTTAAGGAGTTTGCTATAGACATATAACAAGTTGAATATTTTAATGTGCGCTCTACGGATTACAACATTGATGTATATTTCAGTTCATTTTAGGATTACGTATATTATCGAGTGATTAACTTTGTGGTATTTGATACAAACTGGATATCAACATTATTGCTCAAAACGTAGATTATAATTAAAACCCCAAACACTGTTAATTTAATTTGTGAACACATTTAATCCAACTAAATTTACTGACTGTAATTTAATTAACACCCACCAAAAGGATTCGCTGGATAGAGTCAATACAATTATGGGCATCACATAACACACAACAGATCAGTTCCAATATAATAATTTGATTATTGAGCTTATGATAGCTCGAATTACATGATCAAATCTGGAACGTGTGTCTATTGTTTCATATTATGATAGACAGTGAAATATTATGAAGCAAACCGTATCAGATAAATATGGGATAAAGTTTAATGACCATTGTGCATAACAATTACTTGCATTTAAAAATTCATATTTTAACTACAGGATGATATATATGGCTAACACACCAACGTGTGATAAGCACATGGACAAACTACCAAGACATTCACTGACGTGCGGTGTCATGGGGTAGGTGACAGACGCCCAGCAAGAACACAATCTGCCATACAATATTAAACAACCACTACTTAGTAATAACACACCAGACACAACAGGAAAAAAGGATACATAAAGCTGGGATACGAACCTGCAATGCTGGGTTACGCATTGCGCGTGTTGCTGGGGCTGGGGCTGCTGGCCTGCCTGCCCGTGTCCGAGGGCCTCCTCGAGTGGGAGAGGGTGGTAAACTCGGCGCGCTGCCGGACACGATGTCTAGCAAACCTCGAGGTAAGATTTCACCACCACTAGATCCACATTTTCACACCAATTATTAAGCACTTAGTTGGCTGTGCTTTCAAAATGTACCCACGTAGGGATGCAGGCATGCGTAGAGCACCTGTTCAGTTATCAACTGTGGTTATGAACCTTTGGTGTATTGAACGTAAAGCTTTAAATCATACCATGCACCCTAAATTGAACCTTTAGAGTGAAACCTATAATTTAGTTTCACATGAAAAGTATCCATCATTATAATCTTTCTTAAAGCCACACAGCCCTTTATAGGCGTGCATAGTTTCTTACAAAGTAAGAAATGCCCAGATCAGCTAAACTCTAATTACACAGCCAGATTTGGGCTGAGCAAGTTCGTCTATCTATGGAGTAACCACAGCCGTGGCTTTGAAGTTTTTGTTGATAAAAGAACACGGGCTTTAGGAAATCTGATAAGGCTAGTTGTTAGCTCCAGATAGCGTTTGCAATATTCTGGAGAATTTTCAAGCTCTTTTTTCTTGGATAGAAATGATTAAATATTTGTAAAGTAGCAGAAATCGATTTAATCTGTGTTATCTACTGAGTAGCTTTGATGTCCCGCTTATGTAATTAATTCATGTTATCAACCTGTAAGCAGCTATAGGAGTCGTAACCACCAGCGATTGAATTTAGAGGAAGCGTGCATGATACTTACATATGATATTAGATTGACACATATATATTTGCTGGTTGTGGAAATGCAAAATAGTAAAAAAAAATATATGATTGTGGTGATGGTTCAGTCAGGCAGGTGACATTTTGTAGATTTGGCTGTACTATTAAGTACTTACGTGTGTTATCAATATCCTGTGTTTGAAGTTTGTTACTGCATGATGCTGCACTGATACTGATTTGTAATGATGTTAACTTATCTGATAGCACGGCACTTCCACCGAATAAAATGCTTAAATGTCATGTTTACATGAACTGAAACATCCAAGAATGCCTGTTATCAGTAATGTCTGAGATAACTCTTCTAACTGGGACAGCTCTTTATCTTGAACTGTGTAAGCGCTGTTACTAGGATTACAATTAATGTTCACTGATACTGATATTCATAACCTGAATGCTTTCACGCTGCCTCAGTAAACATTAAGTTTCTATATTCATTATGAAAGGAATGGATCTATATGAAGAGGACAGGAACGAGATTTTTGTCATAGGGATTTAAGATATTTTCAGTGTTTAGTCTTATCAATGTCAACCTCATATCAACCAAATAATATAAATGTCACACCAATATAAACATTTTGTTAAGTAATATGTTTGACATATTTCTTAGTTTTATAAATCCATATGGGTCAGTATCACATGGTATATAACTTTCAATACGGGTTGTTGTTGTACATGTACATAAGTCTACTACTACATACACCAGCAGTACGATAAACAAGCCATCCCGCACATCAAGTGGTCTCTTGAGCATACGAATTCAACATGAAGATAGTTTGCGTTAAATTACAAGTTGTTTGTAAAGTTACCTGTCCCGCGGAGACGTCAACACGGAAGTAGTGGCTCGGCACGCGCGTTTTATTAGCGCGGTAAACACCTGCCAGCAGGCGACATATTGTTCTTTCTCTCATTATCGCGCACACGACTACGATAGAGCCGTTGTTATATGGCTTGTTGAGTCTCGCGGTGTTGTTTTAAGCCCGAAACGAGTCTGTCAAACTTTACAGTAGCTGTTATTCTGGCAACCTTTCAATTACAATTTCCCATCAAACCTGCAGACGAGTGTTGTGATCACCGAATCCGCCATATTGTTGATCGATTTTCGCCTGTAGTCGCATCACCCGAGATTCATGACCAATCAATCAAATATTGGGGAAACTACTCGAGATGGCTGGGCGCTCTAATGCCCCCTTTATGCTGATCACCTAATTGCTCGTGTACATGGATGCACTAATCAAATTAGAGAGGCTGCATTGAGGAATTCCGCTCGCTAGCTCTGCCCTGGAAACAAACCCCTACAAGTTCTCAACATTCAACGGGGGGCTTAGTAGAGAGAAAAGAAAATAGGGCTGGTAAAGAAAGCCCATTTGATGGTCCCGACCTTTCGTCTTCGCCGAGATTAGTTTGAAGAGAGGCCATTGTAGCGTTTCTAAAGAGCTATGGCCTTTAAATACATGTTCAAATATTGACTTTCTGAGGATATATTTGATTCTATGTTATTGTAGCCTGGTCTATGAGGTTTTCCAAACAGCAGCTGATATAGACGCGCCTCTGTCAACGATTTGGCGTGTATCCTTTAAGAGTTTGTCAATGGAAATAGCAAAGATGGGTGTAAATATAATAAAGCGAGTTTTGTGTGATCTTCACAAATAAACCGAAATAGATGCCCATTAAAAAGCAAGAAGTCTTCTTTGCAGAGCGTTTCATTTTATTTAAAGGCATCCTATACTAACAAAAGCTATGCTGTCGAGCATTGTAACGTCCTTTCAGCTTTTACCACTCGATTCCTCTTCATGGTTAGACGCATTTTGTGCTGCCCTTTCACACATGCAAATCTCAAACCACCGGGAATAATGTGCATTGTTCACCTCATATAAGCATTTGCACGATTACGGAAGCAGATACATTCACTCCAGATCACTTTCGGAGTTTAATTGATCACAAATTCATTAACAAGATTGCACTGCTGGTTGTGATAAGATTATCACGTGTCAATAGATCTTCACACATAGATTTAAAATACTTCACTCTTAAATGCCATTTGATATTAGTTCCCATTTTACAAGGCACGTTCATGGCTGTATAGGTAGCTATTACCAAGGCTGCTATTCCTAGTAGGCCTATTACGGACCATGGCATGTGTTATAAAACCATGTTGATAACTATTAAGTTCATTTACGAATAGTCTAGCAACTCAGTGAATTCTGGTTTCTGATTTTAAATAAACAAAACAAAATAGATATGAAGCGAAGCGTATCATATGCCAGTCTCCTCGACTCTGAATGCATACTTTGTTTCGTGTGATATCAAGGAGGTCTTATCTCTAAACTACTTTAACAAAAAATAATAATACGTTTAATGATATCAAATTATCCGACCAAACAGACATGACAAGATAAAGTTCTGACTAAGAAATTTATCAAACTTTGATAACCAATAATCAGGAGAAATTGGTCGGAACCTGGAATTTCCCTGTAAATAAAGTGTGCCATTCGTTGCACGAATTGTTGATAATAGAGTCATGTGTTATCAGGAATTACATGGCTATTTTGTAAATATTGTCAAATTGGTTTAAACAAACATGTCTAACAAAGTGAAGTTTCAACCCCTTGGTATGCCGAAACCAAGGTGTCTGTTGTAAAAGATACCGATTGTATTCAAAATTATAAACAAACACCTCCAATAATTGTTTTACAACGGCGGTGTTGGGGTTTTCTGTCGGTGTGTTGATACGTTGAAAGCCAAAGTTCAAAGAAGTATACTAATCGGCACTTTGATTGTTAACAGATTAAGCTGTCATCAGCGAAAAGACCCGTCACAGAAGACGAATCGATTAAAGAACAATCAAAATGTCGGCTGGTTCACCGCATATTTATACGTCACGTTAACACGGTCTTTAATCATTCGATTTCTTATCACGTGTCGAGGGTATAATTAGGAAGCTGAACTAATAGTTTGATCGGGCTAATAAGCTGGGAAACTACTCTGGTGTTTACTGAATTTCATATTCGACGATGATGGAAATCGGTATAATTGACAGCATTTAGTATAAACATGCATATAATATTCTTGGTAGTGGTGAGACATTGGGTAAATATAAGAAATTATACCAGGCGTTGTGCATACACATTGTAAAATTCAAATCCGCATTGTCTGGATTTGCTAGTCAGTGTAATATCATTCAATTAACCTCGAATTTACGTACGGTTTGCTAATAATGTTACAAATATAATCTTCATTTTAAATTAATGTTGGTTTCATAAAAAATATGTCTTTCTATTTACAAGCAGCCTATAGACAATCACTATTTATTTGTAAATATTTCCCACCAGCGTCATATCATGGTCCGTAACGGTCTAATTTCCCTATGCACTAGATCCATCAAATAATACTTCATACTCGAGAGCATAAACTATTTAAGGGCATCAAAGTGGCCATAAAACCATAAAGTTATCCATATAGTAAACCATAAACTACAGAAGATATGATATTGACAACTAAAGCATCAATTGCCAACCCTAAATGTGTGCGACTGATACAATACAGTAAAACGCCCTACAAATACTGAAGACCAAACACAACTTCTAAAAAAAAAAAAAAAGACAACAAAGAATGACAAAAGCGACGAACCAGCCTGCGTACATTTATAATGCAGGGGTCTACTGACTCCACTCTCTCCTGTCTCATGCATTTCCATTCATTTCTGAACGCAGGCACTGAAGCAGGCAGCCGAATCATGGCCTAAATGCAGACACTTGCTCAAAATATATTGAGCTACAGGTTTGAGAATGCTCAATTACCCCTACCCCACACCTACGATCTTATTTCATATACAGGGCACCCTAAGTGTTCACAGGCTGTGTACACCGTCGGCCAGTTACGGAGTCACCTCTGTACACAAGTGGCGACCACAAGCGACCCTCAGCAAGATTCTGCCGACACCGCGCGGCTGTATCAGACCCGCTAAGCCGCAGACATGGTGCCCCGGGGAGCCGTGAAATCTGCTCACCCAACATGCTCCTTGCACCTCAGGGGCCAAGCGAAGGTCAGAGGGGAGTGAGTGGTGCACAGTGGGGCGGGTTTCTCAGCTTTTAGGACCGGTGTTAAAATGGGTGTGACGTCGGCATATGGTCGACCGAATATCGTCTTGTTATATATATCTGATAGTTGTAGAATCTTGGGTGCAAGTCTCTCTAAATTGGTATGCCGATAGGTATATAATATACATGTCGTGGCCGTTATAGACTACACAGATTATATTATCGATACAAATAAGTTACGCCCCTGACGTTCGCCTTAATATTCTAACTGCAGACAGTTCATCACACATCGCACACATATGGAGACAAATGGCACGTGTCTCGTCATGACGCACGCACGCTGTTAATGACAGCAGACGACAAGTAAATGCACACCCAGCGCGCATGCGCGCCCGAGAGCACTCTGGTGGTGACAAGTGCCCGCGCACAGTGCAACCTGAAGGTTGTGGCACTCGTGAGGACTTCTGGATGTGCTGCTTTGTCATAGTATAGAAACATGGTTTACGTTGGCGTATTACTATTTGTGTTTTAAGTGCTTTAATCATGGCAGTTTTGAAGACATTTATATGTTCGTCAGCACACTTTAATGCATCGAAGCATATGTACTTGCCATTAGGTTATAATCATGGGACTTTGCTAAATTGCATGCTTAGCTTAAATCTTTAAAAGAAACAAGCGTTACACAACACTCCATTTTCTTTGCTTTCTAGTTGCAAATCTGTAGCAGAGGAAATGTTCAAGTGCGAAAGGATATCAATTTTCTATGCGGTTAGACTACTTCCGTCTCAACGCATGCTTACGCCAAAACGGGGACTTTGTCACTCATATAGCAACATACGTACAGTAGACCCTACTTGCATTCGACTCATATTTTATTATATGTAGTGACATGTGTGAGAGAAGAAGGGAAATGATGAATATTTTCCATAAAAAATCCCTCATACTGTATAGTTGTATCAATTTTAGCAGCTTCATATCATGCTTTTTGGAACATTAGGAATTATTATCATGGACCAACACGAAGCATCTATGAAATTTAAGTTTATGTTTGCGAATGGGTATATTATAGATACAGAAAGGACTTGTGAGTACATTGTACAAATACATGTACCTTGAGTAGTTAACTGAAATAAAGCAATACCGGACCCTTTTATGTAGTGTTAAATGGTTCTTAGGAAAGGATAAACATTGCGTTCATTTTTAGCACTACACATTTACAGACTGTAAATGGTAAAAGTTTAGTGGCTTGGATTGTTCTATGAAGTGAAATTTCTGATTTTAAAGGTGAATTGTAGCTAAAACAGGCACTTGCTTCTATCAGTAAATGCAGTTAAAATTTAGTAATTATACTCAACTGTAATCATCTCTCTCAGTTATCTACTTTAACCACTCATGTTATAACTAATTGTGTAACGCTTTAAATCGTTTACATCAAGACGTCCTTGGCAGTTGGTATTAAGTACAGCAGACAGAGAAAAAAAGGACCAGAAAAGACACAAATTCAGTAAAGGGTTTTGTCTGACCCAAATTGACTCAAAAGTACACAGAACACAGCGCCTGTGGCACAAGGTCACGCTAATGCAATACTAACAGCGGTATTTTCTTACAGACGACGAATATGTGCATTTAATCAAGGTCACGTTAATTGTGCACATATACGTCATCACTTTATGCTGGCTTACGGTTCTTGCGCGCGCACGCTTGCCACGTGATCCATTTCTTTCAATTTGCACTTCCACATGTGTAGTTATGTACTTAAGTGGATGGGAATGGCTTTCCCCCCAATTTGCAATGCTTTATTGTATTTATAAATGTTGTTTAGCAGCAGCAGCAACAGCAGCAGGATGTATAACAGTGCAATTTGTTTCTATTCAGAATACATAGCTGATGATCATGGTTAATCTTAAGCATGACACAGCAATGAAGGGGCTAATTGGACCCATGCTATTAATCTGTTAGATTTGGATTTTGAGTTATGGATTCTGCTTATGTGGGGAGCGATGCTCGTCCAACCAATGATTCAACAGTAATGTAAAATGCATATAACAAACAATGAGACGTCACAATAAAGGTGGTCTCTTTATGGAAGTTCGTTATAGCCTCGTAAGCCTTGTTGTGGCCACTCTTAACGGTCTTATTCTAGAGGTTGTCTCTTTATAAAGGTATTTTCATTTGAAGGTAGTACTATGATATGCACGTCCTGTAACACCAATATGTTGCTTCTTTTAGTTAACATGCTAGATAATTAAACAATAGATGACCCACCATTAAAAATGAATAAAACTGCAAAGCCCCAGGCAGCGGCCATTTAAGGCTCATTAGCACATGCTGGACAATGATTTTCATGTTATCATCATTGCTAATTACATACAAATGATCCGTGATCACACAGGGTCATTTGTACACATGATTTACCACATGGATCAATGTATTGGATTATTGGGGATTTGCTCTTCATAAATTGTTCATGAATAATCATCATTGTAATTCCCATAACTATAAAACCTCCCATCATTTCTAGTGATGCCCCAACCTTGTAGAATTAGACACACAGCCAGGCAGCCAGACCGGCAGGCAGGCAGGCAGGCAGGCAGGCAGGCAGGCAGCAGCCAAACATATCAATTTGTATTCAGCGCCTAACCTCCCGATTACAAGCACCATAGACGCTGAAATGGTCACTAGGGCCATATGAGCCTATCGATTGGTCACGGGGATTATAGTATTGACCACTGCTTGTAACTGACCACTTCAGGTAATGACGGATCCAACAAAGCTGTGCAAAGTGTTGCTCATGGTAGCAGTCGTAGTGGTACTGAAAACAGCAGGGTTGCCATATTAGAGCACTAGATTGGACTACCTGTTATCCTGGGTGATGTTGACGAGTAGAAGAGCCCTATGCCGGAGATATTATGTATTTGTTTCCATTGCATCATGTCCATAATATGCTGCTTGTGTCTTGCTCTTGAAATTCTGAATGGAAATATACAAAGCCTGCACTGTTTTTACGTTGATTTTCTTAGTATATTGGCTGATCTACTAGATATATCTTACGTGGACTGGATTATTGCCTTTGGTGATTAAGACACTGTTGTTAGCGTCATGATATTCAGATGTGCTGCGCTCACCACAACAAAAAGCAAATTTGACAAACACAAACATCAACTAGTATTCTATGAGCCCGTTAGTCAAATGACTGTCACGGCGTAACATAGACGGTAGTGCCATCAAAGCAACAAAGGCTATTACAATTACAGTGCATATGTTCAATGCACTGTTATGATGACCATTGGATTTACATATCACCTCTAACACCACCTCCAGATCATGCACCCGATATTGCCTTCGGTAATAAGGCGCACACACTTAGTCCAAGTCTAAATGTGCGTCTCCCATAATTTATCAGCTCGCAGCTCCGAGAGAAGACCGCTAACGCATTTATATCTGCACGCCCAATTTTGGTGCATTGATGCATCTTTCCACAAATATGGCAGGCAAGAAATAACAAAGACGCGTAAGATCTAACAGAGAATTATCAGGGGAAGAAATGCAGGAAGATGCGTCCAAATGAGAGGTTTTGTTGATGAGGTGTGTGATAGATATACAGGCGCGAGCCACTTATATTGTTTTTTCGCTTACGAAATAAATGCACTTCATCACAGTGATAATTTCATTCATTGGCACTGAGTGAATTACGTATTGTTATATAATAAAGAGCGATCTCGTGAGTTCTATACTTTTCTGTGCTGGTTCCTTACGTCACATTTGGCAAAGAGAACTGTGTCGATGCAATAAATATCAATGCAAGTATCATACACATTTTGATATCTTTTATATGCACTGAGATATGAAAGCAACAATGCTCACAGCTCACTCATAATTATTTCCGTGATTACCGTATTTTGAACACAACTGGCAGCGTGTGAGTCACAAGCATCGTTTGGTGCAGAGAAAATACCCACAATCCATCATTCTTTCCCCCATCAGCGCCATTTTTCGAGACGTTTCTAAGAGACAAAAAATGTCGTCTTGTCACACACAGTCACTTATTTTTGCTGCGGAATGCAATTTATCGCCGGGTAATAATCGCCTTCACCCCACTAGGAACCCACCAGCCGCAGAAAAGAAGCCGAAAAGACAGAGAATTTCCCAGGCGTACCTTTTATGGGCTTTTCTTAAGAGCCAGACAATGTCTTTAAGAGAGCAGAATGACTCCTGAGCTGAACAAACACGTAGAACCTTCAAACTGGTTAATTTGGTTTAGAGCTTTCAGGGGAGAACTGTTCTATCGCAGTACTATCTTGAGTAATAAAGATGCCGTGATAGAGGCTAGTGAACAATGGGTTTACTGCTGTACTATAAAAGAGTACTGCCATTTTAGTGGCAACATTAGCATGCGTGAATGACCATGGCGTGTCCAGTGCTCTATGGCACTTTAGTGTAGTTGGTCAGTCCACTTTTTATCCAATCATTCAGAAGAAAAGAAATCTACAGGAAAGACATTGCTACAAAAGGTTCAGTACAATGTTTCACTTTTGAGGATTGTACAAAACATGCGACTATGTGGACAACGTCTAGCTCCCTGATCACAACAAAACTGATCAAGCTGTCCACCAGGCGAGATTCACACGCCATTATTTTGTACCTGCAACCCTCGAGCACACAGCATTTAATCATTGATTGTCGTGTAAATCCAATGTAAACACGTACCAGTGCCCTTCCTTAGGCTAAAGGGTTCACCTCAACTTCAAAGGACAGCTATCGATGCCACACATTAACGAGCAACCGGCCATATTCTAATGTATCACTTGTTTGGACGGTATTAATAGTGAGCATTCAGCTGTTTTCTGATGCCCATTCTTTCCAGAGGATGCCAACTTTGCACTGCTTAAGGATAGGTGATTAGACAAAGAGTGCATGAATTGAACGAGAACAAAAGTGTGGCTTTGTAGATTCTGTATGTACACTGGAAGTTGTTACAACTCTTATGGTGTCTTAACAACAGGACATTAACGTTATCAACATTATACGCTTAATATTTTAGACTGCATACAAATTAAATATACACTTTGATTTACAAATTAAAATTTACGTGGGAACCACGCTATTAATACGCATGGAAAGTTTGATTTGACACGCTTATCTCACCATAACCATAACCAATAAGAACTACACACAGTGTACACATTTACCGCACGACCTCGCGTAGATTACATTTGTTTTGTTGACAAACGTGTCCCCCATAGGGTCCGTCGTTACCATTGATGGGATACTTGCGGTCAGTCTAGAGCTGTCGGCTGCTCACGTAAACACAGCGTGACGTCACCAGGTGTGCACATTTAACGTCTCTTGTTTCCGAGAATTGAGGCAACTTGTCTGATTTGTTAGACTACTAGTGTTTGAAAACATATTATTTGAACGTGTAGCAGCAGCAGCAGCAGCAGCAGCAGCAGCAGCAGCAGCAGCAGCAGCAGCAGCAGCAGCAGCAGCAGCAGCAGCGAAAAAGTGTTGAATGTTATACACGGATTCAGATGTATCATATTAATATAATTATGAACCAGAGAATGTTACATTTGACATTTAGTAACTGGTGGCCAGACATCTGACGTAATTGTTTGCTTACATTGTGATAAGGTTCTGATAACGAAATTATTGATATTGTTTATAGAATGATAACAGAAGTTTCATGGAATAGTTAAGATTATTTATGAAATGATACTGAATGTAATTAACAGCATTGCCGAAGTAATAAAGACTGGCTTGCTTAAACATCCACCACCAAGCAAAACCAGCGTCACATCACTATAATTCTTTACATTATATTGCCACAGAACTGGGGTGACATCCACATACTCAGCGAATAACACTGATCACTAGTACAAGAGTGAAATTAATAAATTCATTTTGTTGAGAATTATATCTATGTAACTAAGGTATCAGATAACCTATAAGTAGCATCAATGCTTGAGACAAAACTACACATAAAGTATATAAAAACAGAATAAAAACAACACGCAGCAGTAACAAAAAAAAAAAAAAAAAAAAAAGAAAAAAAAGGAAAGAAAAAAGAAAGATAAAGCCCAGCCATGGTTCGAAAAATTAGGATCTCTGTCAAGTAAACCGTGGTACACTTTGCATTAGACATTTTTATATTAATTTTTGCTTCCCAGCAACTTTTCAGAAGTCTTCCACGCCACCAGAATTGATCTTTTAGCCGAAGTTTCTGTTGCAAAATAAGGAGACACTTGAAGTCAATTTAACATCAGTGCATTTCCACTCGGCCATCATCAATAGATAGGTTTGCTCCCTCAGAATGTAACCTATTACCCTTTTCTATCACAGCACTGTTGACTCTTAGCAAACATGTACAGTATGGCATGGAGCAACACTTGAATAGAGGTTTAACTTATTGGGCTCTTATTGTTGCAAACTTCTGACTTGATAAAGAGTTTCTCTTGGATTAATATAACAGAGTTCATGTTTAAAACGTTTTCTTCATTATTATCATAAAAATATAAAGTTTAAATTCGCAAGTAGAAATTCGAAAGAATGTGACTATGACCATGAATCACATTTACAGTAAATTGAGCAAAAAACAATACCACATATTCTAAACGTCCATTCAACCCAACATTAACCCCCACTTGCCTAAATACTTCAAACCCATAGAAGTACAAATAGCAAAGTCATAAACTAACCACAAGCTAGGTACACCAATTGGTTACAAAACCCATAGAAGCGTGTGCGCCAAAATGAAGTGTGCACTGTACTGCTGCGCGTATTGTTTACCGTCTGCAAACGTATCGCTGCGCGGGGCGTGAGAGGTCGGGTCCGGCTGTTTGCGCGCCAGCTCCTGGACTATTTGCCGGAGGCTGCGCGCGCAAACACGAGGAAATAGCACCCCACTAGAGGTGGATTGGGTTTATAATGACGTCCCATTAACGCCCAGTGTCTGACTCATTAGTATGAGCGAGGTGATGAGCAATGTATGGGTTAATGCACATTTCTGTTTGAGCAGTGGGTGGGTCTCTCGCGAGTGGAATTTCTAACGTCTCATGTCATGGGTTGGTTGAATAAAATTGTGAAAAGGGCATAATGCACCCTTTCTTGAGGAGGGATTGGCGTGATCCTAACTGTAATCAGTCCTGCATGTGAAAAGATAGAATACAGACGTGTAAGTTCCACAGTTTCCTTCCGGCAAGAAAAAAAATATGAAGCATGGGAAACACACGAGGAAGTTTGGCACTTAAGAGACTTGGCATTGAGCAAAATCCGCCTTATACCCTGCACACAAACCATTAAAGGCTCAACGGCGAATTGGTTTCTCAACTGTGGACACGAGCATATAAGGCAACAAACCCCGGACATAGGATATCATTAGCTTATATAACTGAAATGGAATCTATTACCATCCTACAGTCGCATTGTACAAATGTACTGAGAAAATAATCTGTTATTCTGACACAAACACATATTATAGTCCTGACCGTGTTACTAAGGTGGTCAACATGATATGTAACACGCTGACATTTTTATTAGCATGACGACCAATTGCAATTTGAGTGAATTAAAGCCCTATCACGCCAGCTAGGCTCCACTTGGACACGATTCTTGTGAAAATCAACACTCAAGAGTATTAGTTTTGAATGGCTGTCTATTTTTTGTCAAGCAATAATGCAACATTAATATCAGGTGTTTAGACACTAATTCTATCCAATGATAAATCAGAGAGTCTAGTGCACATATTAATGTAACCAAGTGCATTCGTACATGCTTAAACATGATCAAGCATATAAACTCGAGCAACATTCACCAGCAAAGTGCCATTGTCATGCACATATATGTAAAAACAACACATGGCATAAGATATAATGTAACAGAAATACTAATGTGTGCTATAAATCATGATAACATGCCTAAAAGACGAACCCTTTGTGCTGGTGTCTGTGTAGCATATGTCCAAACACCCACCACCGCCACGTCCACGCAAAACGTCACACATGTTCAGTCCATCTTTTGCATAAGTTGCACAGACAGAAGCGGAAATTGAGTGATCTTTTTATGAGTGTTTACAAGCAAGGTTTCACCTGGCTGTATCCAATGTTCCTGATACATATGTAGAGATACGACGGGTGTGCAGTACTCTGAAAAACCAAAACAGATGCAGGAGTAGCATTATTGTTTATAAGACACTTAACCCCTTATATGAATGTTGCTTACCTCCCAAATATATAAGGTAGCTACATTCAGTGTAGCAGTTGCATTATTGCACGGTACAAAAACAATTTAACTTTTGTATGTTAGAAACCAACTGGCTCCTGCTAGAAATATCACACTGTCAGGGAGCTATAGTTGTCGTTAGAGGATCAGATCTCTGATAGCAATATGACGATGGGTGACATAGCTCTTAACAGAGGCAGATAGAGATGCTATCTGAGATGTTATCTTGACGAATGTTTGTGTGCTGTTATATGACACTAGTAGGTGTGGGTGGGCCGCTGCTGCATGCTGCAAACAACCGCATATATTTTCAATTACACCATTTCAACAGTATAATTGATTTTGTCAAGTTGATGGTTAATTTTTAAATGTCCGTATGGAAAAAGCCGTTATATTAATACACATAACAGCTTGTGTGATTTATTGCTATTGTTTGTTGCGTGTACAAGTCTAGGTAGATACAACAATTTGCGTTTTCGTGCACTATTCTATGATTGGAATTTGGTCGTAGGAACTCTAAATTAAAATATATTTTACATAATACGCCATTTACTCTACTCGCAGGACTTTATATGGATCTGGATATTTTGAGTAGTGTGAAACACGCTCATATGATAATTACAATGGTCATATATTCACATTAAAAAACCAAACAAATACTTTTTGTATACAGCATTGTTATATACAACATTCCGTATACATATACGTGTATCATGGCACCGTTATACATGCTTTTAAAGGCCATTTTCACCGTTCCATAGATATCAGAAATTGACGCTCTTACACATGTCTGTGTATACTATTATGGACACTTTTACCAACACTTCTAGTGCGAAGATCTCTTAAGATAAGTCTACTTAGGACAAACCTTTCAAAGTGGTTTCAATCCCAGGGTAAAGTTTGAAAACATTTACACACAAGCAGATTCCTACTGGAAATAATGATACAGGATACAGAGAAACAGCCATGCCATGCCTATCCAAAGACGTCTTAATTGTCTACGGTATTAGATGTTTTAGTTATTAATGGTATATTTACTATCAATATAACAGTTTTATATATTGGTATTATATCTTGAAATAGTTGATTTAATTAAATTGTTGACCACCCGTCATAAGTTAACAGGATGTTAAAAAGACAGCCCATGCCCATAAAGCAATAGTTATTCACATATTTCACATAAATTCAAGATATAGCACATTGATTCAAAGTCCTATATGCCACATCCTATTGTACCGCATAGAAAGTCACGACAAAGGCAACAAAACGTTTACAACCCCACCATTACGATTTAACAAATCTGAAAAGGGGAGACCTCACAATGTCACCCCTCAGCCTTTATGATGTTGATTCAGACCAAAAGATCCACAGACCCCAATAAAGTCAGAGAAAGCCCCAAACCCTTGTTACACATGCTTAGATAACCTAACGTGATCCCTTGGCTTTAATGAATGTACACAGCACTCTAGTTTGGAGGGCCTCTCTTCACGTGCAAACTGTCAACGCGCTACATGTGTCATGGTGAGGACAGATCACAAGTTGCCACTGAGGGCCAATTTTGATTGTTACCAGGGAACAGTGCAACCTACACCTTGAGCTCTTTTCTTTTTGAATAGCAAGATGAAATTCCGCATTCGTGGGTTACCCGTATACACGTATATATAATTCAGCATTGAGGGTATACTGTGTAGGAGGAGTCTTTTGATGTCTTGTTTTCTATTTCAATACACTAGTACGTTTGTTATAAGGAGGCCTACCAATTTCCAAAGGCATAGCATATTGCGTTCATATTTAATGTCATCAATCCTTTAGAAGTACATATATACAGCAACCAGCAACACTAGGAGCACATCACTTTAGTTCTGTTCATATGTACATTATATTGCCACAGAACTGGGGTGATATTCATGCACATATGTACATAATAAAGATTATGCATGAGAGTGCACGCAAAATGTCCATGTCAAAAGTACAAAGTTGTAGCTCGAATCTTCCTGAATATAGATTTAAATGAGGTGAAAGAAGTGAAACCTGCCACTGTATGCACTACAAAGAATCCTGTGTGAACCATTTGTTCTATCGCACACACACAGAATAAACAATACATATTACTCATTCAAAAAGATGGCAAATATCACCAGTGTCACCTGTCTAGAATTAAAGTATAAACTGAAATAAAACCTATATATTATCTGATGTTATGTGGCCACTTGCAATATTGTTGTACGTTTTGTTGAGTTTTACATCCATTTTTGGCAATCTAAGCATACTATTTGTTCATCTTATAACGTAACTTTATCCTTCTTATATAAGAATGAAGCCTTGCATATGAGCTTTTATGATTTCTACCTGCACGTTTATATGCCTTATGCATTTGCAAGAGTGTATGTAAATATTATCCCATAAGTGAAAGGAAAATCCAACAGCAACGCAATTAATGCGCAAAAAGCCATCAAATGCCTTTGAAGTAAACATCAGCCTAATCCCAAAGCTTACCTAGGAGATATAGTGAAGCATATGTTTATTCAAAAGGAAGCACTTTTAATGAAAAAGAAACATTCGATTATAGTCACTATTTGCAGTTTACTTATAACCCTAAAACGTGCTATTTTGCTGACAAAAGCAAATGTTGCACATACCTCCAAAAACTGTTGTACCAATAACACTGACTGACGCTCAGAATGCCGATTAATTACATCAAAGAATGACGAGAGTTTTTTCTTTATTAAAAGGAACAATCGTGTAGCACACATGTTTAGCTTCTAAACATGCTCCAGGTGAAAGCCATTCATCTGGGATTCTGGCAAACGACTCAAGGATTTATAACCGCCATGGAACACCAAAGTCTTCCCAACACATCTGTAATCTATTTGCAAGGGTGACTGATTCAACAGCTAATATTTTCTTATAAAAAGCAGACGAAATGGCTTATTTACGGACACTCAAGACGCAAATCTCGTGTAACTCTCGTCACGCCGCCATGTTGGTTTCAACACCTCATTTCTCGCTGGTTCTCGCGTGGATTAGAAACGCAGCAGACACGTGGTTACTCAATCTGTTGCGGATATCAATTGGCAATTTGTCAAGGTTGCTTTCTGCCTAATTCATTCTCAGTGATGCCTCCCTATTGCCTTACAGTACAACGTGTCATCAATGACAGGCATTAGCCTGTACAGTGCAACGTGAGAGTTGATTATATAAAACATCGTGCGGACCACGTGTTCTCAAGAAAATTGTGGACCTATTTTTACAGTTTTCCCACAATCATGTTTTCTCCCATATTCAGCACACGGCAATCATTTCAATAGAACATAATGGTAGCAGACTCAATGGTCCTATTGGTCCTTCTGAACGCTTTGACCACGCACAGACACGTGATAATAATGAGTGGGCCTCGGCTGAGCTCGTAATTAAAGAACTCTATACTCAAAAGCAAATCTTTTATTAAATTTTGAAGAATACTCTAGAGCGCCTAAGATCTAAGGCAGAAATGAGAACAAATGAACTGCACAAAACTTGTGAGGGACTATGCGTTCATCAGGCGCCCACACATTTTACATTTTACACAACTCAGATCCAATGTCACCATAGGCAGATACGGTGTGTGTGTGTGTGTGTGTGTGTGTGTGTGTGTGTGTGTGTGTGTGTGTGTGTGTGTGTGTGTGTGTGTGTGTGTGTGTGTGTGTGTGTGTGTGTGTGTGTGTGTCTGTGTGTGTCTGTGTGTGTCTGTGTCTCTGTGTGTGTCTCTGTGTCTGTGTCTCTGTGTGTGTGGGTAATAGCCCCACCCTCTCTTATCACCCCCAATATTTAATTTTCGTGGTATATTTTTGTCATCACGGTGAGACTTTGCGCATACGAACCCCATGCTATGCGCTCTCTTTAAACAACCTGGATCTTTACTGGCCAAAGCATCACATCTGCTCCATCTTGTGTACATTTTATGAGACGTTGCATGGAGTGTAGGACCAGGGACCGGGGATTTACTGATAGCTTACGTGCTACATCCATCAAATAGGCAACTCTCAGGCTATGTGTACATGAATGTTGAGAAATAATGGGACACACATCTGTTGTAAAGGAATTAAAGCATAATGGGCTCCCATGACTTACACAAGATTGAACTTAATTGATGATCACAATCAATCTTTTGAATATATTGATAAATAAATGTCTGACCTCATATGAGGCATTAAAACTAATGAGTGGGGCTGCTCCAACTGTATCACTGTTGCTGGCTCTGGAAATTGCTCTTTTCGAAGTAAAACTACAAGTCTTCAATTAATTGGGTAAGATGAAGATGTAAGAAACATTCTAGGGAAGTAAAGAACGAGGTCATTGCAGTACAAATCTATATTGTGCATGAAACCACAAGCGAAAACTTCATTCATAGAATGCATTATAACGTAAACGAGATCTTCGTAAAATTAGGTAGGGGCCTAAGGCACAGACCATCCCCTGACAAAAACTTGCCTTTCCTGTCATGTTGATGTGTTTGCTCAACATCCGCTGACCGTCCACAATAGTATAGAATCCATAGCTTTGTATACATGTAGTCATAAGTCCTGGAACCTATTTAACAATTCACTGCAGGGCAACTCAATCACATACGGATCACAATCTTCCTAGCATGATCGTATATGGCGCAGAGTGACAAAGCCGTCAACCACTAGTGACTGCAGGACAACTGCACTACAAACACAGCTCACGTGAGACACGGGCTGTCAGCTGCCACAATATTGTGACGAGTGTCTATCTCAGCTCAGCTCAAAACACGCCACGCTGGATAAGATCGCTGTGATCACAGTGCGGGCAATTTATTGCTTGTACGACTCTAAGACAAGCAAGCTGTTCACTCGATATGTTGTGCTAGTAATCGAGTATGATCTGTTGATTTCATGTTTGACACACTTGTGATTTGAGTATTGAGGACTTGTCATAATTTAGCATGCTCACGGGTGTGCAGTGCTGAGGAGTGGTGAGAATGTTGCTGCCGACATTTGCCCACTCTATGTGACTGCTATTCTAGGAAATGGTGACATTCACAATGTGTTCTCTTTTGATAAATCATGCGTTCACATTAGTACATATGCATCTCTGTTTTGACAATAGGAGTTGGGTTGCAAATAAGTTAACTACTATTGACTTACCCAGTAATACTCACCCATTAGTGCATCATACGTGAGATTAGTGATTCTATCAATTACAACACACCTATTCTAGTCACAGCAAAAATGCTGAATTAGTTTGTGAATTGCTAATTGTCCTCATAAATCCATGTGTATACACACGCATATCACTTAATAACCATTCCCACAATTGCAAACAGGAAGCAGAATTACCCACGTATCCCATATATATTGTCCATCACAGACCTAAGTGAGGCGCACCCTCATGCATGTTTAAAGCCTCGCTTTGGTGGGCAGTAGCTTTGAGTACAAACCTGTCACATAAAGTGTGAGAACTTGCTCCAAAGTCCTTTACAGGGTAATTACTACATGCAAATGCACACGGTATAGATCTTATATTGCTGTTTCAAACATTCATGTGACTTACAGTCACGTCGCACCAATCTGGTTAATAGTGGAGAGACAAGATAACAGAATCAAGCTTCTCATCAAGTAATCATGCTTTAATAGTTAATAGAAACCCCATTCCTTATAGATATCAGCCCCATATCCTTGTAGGTGGCACTGAATGGCTTAGAGCATTACTAAGCCAATCAGCGTTTGATCCAATGTTTTAGATAGGCACTAAGTGGTCAATTTCATGACATATTTACAATACAAAAACCTACACTGAACAAACTTCACAGACTGCTCAAATCTCACCCGCAGCGCTGATGGTTAACTCTATGTATATCATGTTGATGTCATTGTTATTAGCAATCTGGCCTCTAAAACGGACACAGTGTTGGCTAACTGTGGAAGTGAATATGGGCGATATTATGGGAATTTGGGCGATATAAGGTGACAGGCAGGCGACAAAATCAATGGCCCGGCATTGCAAGGCTGCGATAAGCAGCTTTATATGATAATTCGCAATCAATTGTCCTCCCAAAAAGAAAGCTTGCTTCTGAGTGGTGTTGTTTGTGTGCAGTTGAGCCTGGCTTTTATGTCAACGCATTTTCCCATGTTTTTTTGCAAGAGAAAGCACCATTTTGTGTCAAAATCCGACATAACATCTGGTTCCATTAAAACTAAACACACCCATAGCACAAACTGTAATGGTAATTGAAGTTGTGTACATTATTTACGTACCATAGCCACATTAGGGAATATCTATTTTTGAGATTGTGTGCATTCTATAGCACACGCGGGCACTTTTTGGGAGGTCTATTTGGTCGAGTTATATATCCTGGAAACACACATATATGGTATGATATTGTTATGATATTCAACTATGAAATAAGGTGATTAAAATACATGCTTCTCACAACAATGTCAATCACATACGGTATATCTTTTACAGTTCGTGTCTTAATATGCAGTCTCAAACTAAATCCACACACAGCTTTATACTAATGAATGCACACAGTAATAATTACTATGTATGCTTCAAAAGTGAAATAATTTACCAGAAACACGCACAGCTAACATCTTAGAGCTAGTTTAGATTCCCTGTAGAACTGCAAAATGGAGTTCCGTACTATAAACCAATACTTATATAGCTATTTGCTGGTTTTGGCAGATTATGGCTGTTTTATAGTGGTTTATGATGATAAGCCATTGTCTTTAGAGATGCGCTGATATATACCAAGTCCCTGCTGGTATGTCATGTCTTCCAGTTTAGGGTTTGCAGACAGGGAACTGGTATTTCATTCACGTATGGAGTGTCAATGTCTTGCTATAACACGACCGGTTCGAGTGAAAAAGGACGGATCTATTTTTAGACATTGGCGTTTTGGTGACCGATGCCATGGTATTGTGAACTTTAGGTGGAGTTTGTATCTTATTGTTGAAATAACATCCTTGGACTATATTTGGTAAAATTGGCCACAGTCTGTGACAAAACAAACAAACAAACAAACAAACAAACAACAACACGCCCACAAAAAAGAAAAGAAAAAACCCCAAAAAACCAAGACCCCCTCAGTATACATAGATATGTGTACTCGGATAAAACTATGCCATTGATACAATTTTATATAACGGCACAGCCCAGATTTGTATTAATTAAAATAAATAAGGCATAGAAATAAAAGTGTTATAACACAATACTGTCAATTAGAAAAAAGCCCAACACCAATATTAACACAGTACAAGCAGAAATGCTTGCAAATTTCTTGCGTTCTCTGTTGTGTGAGAAGCCCGATCAGCCAGTGATCCAGCGAGCGTGAGTCCTGTAATAGCACCATCAGAAGCTTGATTAACATTGTTATAGCTAATCTGGAACAATGGCAGGTCTTCGGGTCAATATGCTGAATATATATGTGGTAGCAATCTGGGTGCACATTGGGGCGCAAGACTTATGGGCATTATTATGATTGTGTTTGCTGCGTGAATTGAGAAGGTAAATTAGCTATTAGGCCAATTTTTGTGAGGAATTGTGACATAATCGTTTATTTCATCAACATATTTAAATAACATTGCCTTTTTTGCGACTTGCTAGTGTCAGGATAAGCAAATGTTTAAGTTAAGTTTTTTTATATGCATCGTACATTTTTCATGCCAATGCACCAGAAGTACAAGGCCACGTATGTAGCTAATGTTAAATTTATTGACATATAACAAACTAAAAATGACCTAGCGAGTTAAATGAAAAGAATTTTTAATATAGCATACCAGGTAGATCTTATTTCTTCTGGTCACTTAGATTGATATATTATTCAATATTCATGTGCATGTTGAAGGGGAAACAAATTCAATAAATGAATGCAATTCTATATTGTGTATGTTATCAATTAAATCGTCCATTGTGTGTCTATGATGCGTTATTTAGCACGTTGGTCGCTCAGTGTTCATGTCCACGCTCACAAATGGTCAGTCTGTGTATTGTGTAAACTCACTTCAATGGCATGCATTAACCTTTGCTCTATTAGTCAGAAATCTATTGTGTGCAAACACTAACAGTGTTGCTATAATTGCTTACAAAGTGGTAGCATTATTTATGTACACATTACATACATTTCCAGATACATCTAGTTTGTTAGAATATTTCCACATGGCCCCCAGCATCGTGCTATACTGCACTTGCTATACAAACACTAGTCTTAATATAGAAATTCTATTTCCACACCAATAAGACTAGAATTTGTACCCCTCCCGCTCTTACGACCCCGCGGCCAATGTTTTGTACATATATATCTATAGACGTTTATTTTAGGTTTACAACATGTTTGTAAACAGTAGGCGCGAATACCTGATTAAAGTTATACATGTGTTATGTGGAAATCATAACTACGTTGTAAATTCGTTGTAAGTGTATCGATTATGTGCACCACCCTGACAAAATGCATAATACACATCCAAAACCACGAACAAAAATGCTAACAAACCAAGTATATTCTATAATACCGGTACTTATACAGTATAACAAACTACAGGCTGCCCCTTGAGATTATCGCCCACGAGACAGTAAACCTTGAGCATTGATCCAGTCAGTCCTTTTGAGCGTCTCTCGCACGAGGTGGCCGTTGCTGTGATGTTAGTGGCGCGTGATCTATGAGTTAATTAGTGACTCAATCAACGCTAATGTCATCATCGGCTCTATGCACGGCTGCCGTGGGCTTTAATGCTATCCCCAAATGGAGGCAAGATGGATATCTGGTGCGACAGTGCAGGCGCCGGCCTGCGCTCACAAGAACGGCCTTGACGGTAAAGAATACGTGACGTGCACTACCTGACTTTGTTGTTGTTGTAGTGTAGCGCCACCTGTAATTTAGTGGCATGTGCTTGATGGCTTTTTTGTGTACACGCAGACACGAGGGGTTATTTATTATTGTTTTTTTGTGTGTGGAGAAAAGGGTGGGCGAGAAGAAAGAAGAAACTTATTTTATCAATCACAGAGCATAACCAATACGGTGTACAATGAAACTTGCCTTGTGCGGAGACCTTCGGATGATGATACCCAAGTGTCCACCCAGAGAAGATAACAAATGTCCCCTACATAGAAGTGTCCACTTTAGAGAGTTTTTGCTAACTACTCACCATGTTCATGTTTCAAAGAAAAATATGGGCTGTATTATAAACATATTAGCAAGTCATTTTCTCGACGAAAATCAATTAAAGATGCTGGGAGTCACTAAGGACCCCATAGAAAATGTTACACGTAGCGTCGGGGAATATGATTATGTGTGTCATTTGCCCATAAGCCTGGTGCAAATTGAATCATCAGCCGTGTCTTTGTGATAATCAGTGCCATTTAGATCATAACCTAATTTGCAAAGTAAATAGAAGTGCTTTTTCTTTAGCCATCTATAGAAAACCTTTTTCTTTTATGGGTAAAAACGTCTATGAATATCTTCATTTCCACGGAATGCAGATCGTGTTTTTCTGTGCGTGACTAGCACTAGTAACATAATGTTAGTGTTAGTGTTAGAATATTATGAAACCAACAGCCGATATAGATTTATAGCTGTGTTGACTCCAAAATTTCCCACCGGAAGTTTCACTTTATGACGTTGATCCGAATACTATAACCACTACATGGACCACGCTGCAGTACTACACCACCTTACTGTTAAATAGTAACGTTTTTTCCCCGGAAAAAAAGGGTTACCGACAGGATTTGGCCAAGGCTAGCAGAGATGTAAAAACAACAGAAATAACATAACTGGTTAAAACGGGATGGGGTGCGCTCCAAATGCGCTCACAAATCAATACAAATAGCTTATCGCCGAACCAGTCAAAGTACTATTCAATATCACACGGTGTGATGAATGGGATACACAAAGTACTGACGTACTGGCTGTGACAATATACACCAACGACCCAGTAAATCAGGGCGGGCCGCCTCGCGCCCTGGAGGCCCCCGCAATCAGCCCGGCGTGCCGCGCCGGAGACTTGAGTGGATTAGCGCTACTGACCCCGGCTAATTACGATGCGGGCCTCGTCGGCCGCCTAATCCACCTTATTGCCGCCAACAGCTCATTTGCATATTCGCGCCAGGCGTCGCCACACTCAATTAATCCGTCTGCTGCTGAGGCTACCGACCAGGGATACTGTCGTCTGGGGACGAGAGTTGACAAGTGCGTATACACACTGGCAATTTTGACAAGAGTGGACACACAGGTGCACACCTTAGGTCTGTGGATGTATTGCTGGACATTTTGTATACTAACGGAAGAGTTGTTTAAATTGGGAAAGTCTGTTTTTGAAGACTGAAGTTGGTGCATAATTGTCAACACCCACGATCCCCGTACATATCACGCGCTTGTGTCGTGCAAATGGCCATGAAAATGGCAGCCATTGAGCGCGCTTGTGTGCACGGTATAATCTGAATATAGCCCGATCTATCAAATTCGTGCATCACTGGTAATTAACGTGTCACACACAGACGACAATCATAATTGACCAAGCGATTTCATTCGACTCTGAAATGACCCAACCGACAAGTGTACAAATGCAATATTTGTGCGTGTGTGTGGCCACTTTTAGACACGTGTTTCGGAACAAATTATTGCTGGATTGTTTTTGCATGATCATTTTTATCTTCAAAATGACTCATAAATCACCATTCTCTTTTTAATAAGCTCCATTTACTGCCAGCGCTATTACATCAACAAAACTGATTATTAGCCACGGTTCATCTAAAAAGAGAGCGTTTGCTCAAGAAGATAATACAACTGCAAGAGACACCGAAGCGAAATGATGGATAGGGTCGAAGGGCTGCCATCTTGTAAAGCAGTCGTTAATCAGAATTTGTGCCTTTATATTGGTGTGAAAGTGTGCCTTTATATTGGCTTACTTGATTTATAAGCGAGCTGAATAGCTCCCTTATATCGGCTGAAAGATACTGTGAACTAATAAATTATCCCCGTTAATTTATGGACTAGATTAATGGTTGTGATTTGTATGGACGATAATAGAGATTCACAGGTTTTGGCCAATTTGTTGCACGTCATAATCAATGAGAGACTGGCTGGCGCGTGGTTACTACGGTACGCTGTCTGCTAGCTTGATGGATGAGCCCTGTTCACAGATTCGATCTACATGTACATGTATATTGAAATGCGTTTTGTGATATTTTCAGTATAGGCACGAAATTAGACTTAATGACAGAGGTACAGCAAAACACATATGGCGAAAGTCTTTCATTAATGCTGCAAGGACACACACAAATCAGCAATACCAATAAATGCATACGACACATGAATACCCTCGCAATGGTAGTAATTAATTGCCACAAGTCATTGCACTACCAATGGTGCAGAGACGACATCTACATGTATTTTTTTGAGAGATGTATTTCACCTTTCACGTCATGTACTCTCTTTCATGTGAGTGAGAAGCAAGCAGAAAACCACACGAGGCACGCCATGGCAGCATCTATCATCCCAACACACATCTGTGCCAACAGCGCACGCGCGCAACTGTAAAACCGTAATATTACTCCAGTATGATAAACTCCTAACTCCCATCCAGCACTTATAAATTATTGAGCATACTGAGATTCAATGTGTAGCAAATGCAATGTAGTAGAGAAACCCATCACTGTTCATAGTGTTGATTAAGAAGAATTTGCTGTTTAATGATGGAGTTAAATGACGCACCTGTTTTATATTAAATTCAATTTAACCAAGTTCTTTTTTAGAAATTGGATAGGAGTGGTCCGTTTCTCTTGGATCTTGGTTGTTGAAGCGTATGTGACGTCATCACCTAGGTGGCGCCCTCTCCCTGAAGGAGCCTCATTCACAGTATTATACCGTGTTATAGTTATGAACTCCGTATTATGAAATAATAAACACCCCGCATACAGCGAGCCAATAAATAACATTTTGCATATCAATATACTAAAGTTTGCCTGTAAACTAAGTGGTAATTAGCGAAAACCACCAGTTTGCAAGCGCGCTTATTATATTGGCGTGACAAATATTGGTGCACCTATATGGGCAGAAAATTACACTATATGTTGGACTTAGAGGAAGAACTAATTGAGGGGTGTGTAGCAATTTGTGATCATTACAGCTTGGTCGTGATTTGAAGAGGTCAGGGACACACAATTCTGCCATTTGTCACCACTGTGTCTTTTGCATGTTGGCGGCTTGTCTGATGGCAGGACTGGATTATTGGATACGTGCGTGTATTTCCGGAATTGCACCTATGGTGCAGAGGCACAAATGTGCTGTCATAAGACACTACAGTGTAGTAAATGTCCTATGATGCAATTCGTGCGTTAATACTGAGCAACGTCATAAAAGAAGCCTCTGGATTTGGGGAATCCGGAATACTTGAGCACCTCACACATTTCCTTAAGGCGGTATTAATATAAGTTCATATGAACATGGCTGGATCAACCCTGAATGGACATAATTTGCATACCATTCACGAACACGTATTATGAAACGCAATATGGTTATATGGCTTATATGTGTCATGAATATAGAAGAGGAGAAACATCCCGATTCCTATCCATTACCGAATACAGATGTATATGACATGTACAATATCAATCGGACAGATATCCATCAATTTACTTCAATCAATTGCCACCAGCAGGCATGGCGCTGTATGTTACATGTTTGCGCAAATTAATTTATTGCTTGTGGTGTATAGACTTGCAAATACTGCCATGAATATTTCAGCACCGCTGATTGTCAGATAGTTTACGAGGCAGACGATAAATCCGTCTCTGATGACGACGTGAGATGTATCTTCTTACGGTGACTTTTGTTTAGAAGAAGAGTCTGTAAACTGAAATGCGTTGCATGGTAAGTATTTTTTCAACAGCCACTACTTTAAAGAATACAATAACCATAGTTAAGTAGAAAACACAGTAAATGATAATACCGTACCACGGCAGAAGTTGGTGCAATACTTGCACGCAAGAATACACCCTTGCGCACGGAACTGCGTGAACGATAGTGCAACAATGTTACACAACATGGGGGTAAGTTGTGGAGACATTCAAAGGGAAGCACTTAAACTTACAGACTAAACCAGAGTGTCCCAGAGTGATACGTCATACCTGCCCTTGGTTTTAATCTGCCACTACATTAGCTGATGATGGATGTGCAAAGACTGTGTTTGTGCATACACTTGTCTACACCATACGAGCAGGTTGGATTAGATTTCTTTCTAAATGATTTAGTTGTCCAAAGGATACATCCATCTATAATGTATGTTGCTCATAAGTAGTGGCATGATGGAGTAGTGTTTGAAATCATTTTAAGATCCATAGAAATGTGACCGTCGTCTAAGCAATCCTCAAGAGCCCGAACAGAACTAGAATTCTCTTTGGAGCGAAACTTTCCAGAAATAAAATGACCTTCAAACCACCGAAATTAATATGGATTTCTTAAAAAGCAATTATAAACTGAAGATACTGTTGTCATAATATGAGATAGTCAAAATGAATAACACTCATAAACAAATGCTCTGATACGCCTATATGCCACGTTGTGACATGCTAAGTCAACATGTTTATATTGGTGTGTCAAAATGACGGATTTGCTTAAGCTTCAATCATACTCCTCTTTGAAAAAAAAAATCTTGCAGAAGATAATTTTGAAAACCCGCCAAACTACAGCAATTTTAGTGCAATTGACGGAATATAAGGTTTTACAACATGTAGTTTAGTAGATGCTGATATTTTCTAGTAGGCTTTGTGAAAACTGCTATTTATAAACAATAACACTTTCGAAAGATGTGCACGTAACCCAGAACCGCCATGAAAGATAAAAAACTACTATATTTTTTATGTAATAAAAGATCACGAACATTATATATCTAATTAATACTACCAATGCCACCGACTAATTCATAAACAGGAACCAATTACAGGCAAAATGTGTCATCTCCTAATAATAGAACGGCATGTATCACCTTTCATTACTACAGTTACACTACTACATTTAGAAGAATGCAGCAGCAAAAAAATAAAAGAAATGAAATAAAAATATTAACCATAACGACCGTTATTAATGAAACACCAAGGCCTATAACTAGGAACAGTCTTAGATTGAGCTATAGTCACTTTATTTCAGTTAGAATGGGCATATTGACGACACTTACTGACTAAAACGATGGTGAACACTCGAAACAATATGGACACTACCTGCACACCAGATAATCAGTGACTGACACGTTTGCAAAAGTTACGGACCCCATCTAAGGCTCACGTCAATAAAACATTCTCCATATCTCCATTGGTGTCCAGACTGAAGGACTTTTCTTAATTCCAGACGCAAACGGCTCCGACTTACAAGAATAGGAGCCACAAATTAGCTCTCACCACGGGTGCACACGGTGCATACTAAGTGTGCAGAAGCCTCGCAATCAGAGCCCAGTCACACTCGGGTCCAAGTCTTTGTTATGTCTTTAATTGAAATGCTATCACACTTTTTCAAATGACAGTTTGAATATGCATCTTAGTGTACATAGCAGTGCAATAAGGTTTAGCGTGGAGAATGTATCCACATTGAGTGCAATGCAGAATGTTTTATAAAGTGATACAGCTTACATTGCTCAGCAGAAAATACAATACTATAATGCCATGTCAAACCACAATGACGCCATGGCATACAGAAAGCTACCCACCTCCCAAAGCACGTGAATACTACCGTACATGATCAAATGAAAATATCAGAGAAACAGAAAAGTCTAAGTCACAAACCCGAGAGTTAAAAAAGAAAGTAAGAAGAAAAAACCCTATACCTTCTGGCAAACATCAGCCACCCACTGCACGCACGTCTCTAACAAGCCTGCAACAAGCCTATAATCAGGCGTGAGCCACCCCCAGACCCCGGCACGGGTGGCCTCGGCCCTCATCATTTCCTCCAGCCTAATGCTCCTCGCCGTCTTATGCTAATTTTGCCCGGTCTCTGCATATTCGGCCACCTCAATGCTTAGTTGATGTGGATCTGATCGGAATGTCTCATTGATAGTGAATCAGGTGAATATTGAGGTGGGTAGTTTCCATTTTCAAAGGACGGATTTCTGCACTTTGCAAGTGAGAAAGTTGATTTAAAGCCAAAATTTGGTTTATTGTGGCAAGTATGAAATGTCAATATGAAACCTCGTGAATTTCAACACAAGAAGGCAGTGTTGATTGCTAATTAAACTTTGCAAAGGAGTCCCGGTTTTAAGAATTACTTGATTTAGACCATGGCCTTGAGTAAATTGCACAACCGTTCTTGACTACACGTATACGCATATGATCAAAACCCAAGTAACGCCTCACATTAGTAACGTGTCCAACGGTGTAAGGTCACCAGGCTCTCCTGTACTCACATATTGCAGAGATCCATTTCCTATAGTGAGCGCCTCTGCAAATCAGGCCAATCCGATTAATAACACCACTTGATTGAGTGCATCAGAGGCCACACATCTTCCATAGGTGTCCAAGTCAATATTACACTTGTTTGAAATGTTATACGATTACCACATTATGGCCGACCTTCATGTATTGACTGCCGGCAACACCTAAAACCTACTCGCGTTACATGCTGGCTATATGCTAGAGGTGAGGGCCCGAGGTGTTTGCAAGATAAATATGTTGAAGGATTGTTAAACATCTTAGGTGCAATTGGAGCAATTTGATATGTTGTTTTAATCTCTGAATACATGTATGTGTCAGAAGCTAAATGTTGACATTTGGCGAGCAAGGCATATTTGTAAATGTTAAGTTAAAATACTGTTCAAAGAATCTGTTACATAATAGCGAATAAAGGACATTAGAAAATTGATTTCTCTTAAACACCAATCATTTTGCTCATGAAAAACCAACCAACCAAACAACAAATCTAGCTATTCCCTCGAAAATTAACCCATTGCAATGCAGACACCATATAACATCCACAAATATGTATATACATATGTTCGAAGGCCTGGAGTGATCTTAATATGCACAGTCATGGAAGCCATCAATGCATCATCATACGATCTTGTCGTGAGGGCCCATGTATATTAACAGTACATGTTTGCACGATTTGGCTAATCAGGATTCCATGAATGGTTAAGAAGTCCCCCCAAGACAAACGCGCCAGGCGGACATCGCGGCAGGTTGGCTAACTGGGGCCATGAATCTCTATACTCGTCCGCTGACGTTCCATTTTGGTGTCATGCATTTTTCAATAACACACTGACATGTCTTACCAATCCTGGTTATCAAATCATGGAAAGTGTGGCAGCAGCAGCGGCGTCGTCGTCTCCATACATGTCAAGCTACTTTAGAGAGTGAGCATATAGAATGCTGCTTTGTATAGGCATAATTCATGATTGTTATGTCCCCGTTTTGGTTGGTGTAACGTCTGCTTTAAAGTTGTCGCACGCCTCTAATTAGGCGTGTAACCATACAACTCAATTATAGATCTACATGTAAGTACTCATTATCGAATAGAAACATTTAATAAAACGTCAATTGTGCTCATAATCAATCGAGTTGACCTTCAGACGGAATGCATTGTCAAATGTCGATAATTAATTACTACACAGAAAAGTATTGCTACAACTGTAAGTTGTTATTCTTTTGTATTTCGGGCTTATAATTCAATTCACCACCCAGTCTACTGTGCTATTTATAATTATCAATGTACACAACACAATGATGTGACGACCTCACCTTTGGTTGGGCGTCAATTCACAAGTCATTGAGATAGGTGATTGCAACATTGAATATTTGTAGACGTACAATATATATGAGATTCCCGTAGACCGACGATGTACTTGTTTCCGATGCAGGCAGGACATTATAATGTGATGAGCATAGATATTTGTGTATGTGGTATTGACCACCATCAAAATATAGGTAACAAGTAATGTATGCTCTATATCAGGAATGAGATACCATATCTAAAGTAGGCTACACTTGACCTAGGTCAAATCTCGATTACAATGTTACGAACATCAATGGAAGAGTTTAACTGACATATCTTTATAACGAGTTAAGGAGATATGCATGGTTATGTAAACTACGACACTCAGAGTAGAAAATATAATGCAAAGATGCTCAGTAAAATTCACATAAGTACAAGCAGCATATCAACACGCAAAGGTCCATTATACATTTTGTAAGACGTGCATATGGCAAGAAAACGCATGACATATATGTAGATTTATACGGCTGTCAGCCCCAATTTTCATCATCATAGTAACATGAGCACGGAGGTTAAATCATGAGCTGGCAGAAGTCGGGGTTTGTATGCATTTGGCTGAGCTTTTTTCCTGTGTATATTTAGCCATATGCTCTCTTGATTTAAAGAAACCATTGTCTATAAATGTCTTATTATAATTAAAATTCAAAACCTATTACAATCGTCTCGTGTCACATTTGACATTATTTCAATGTGTACATAGTTAGTGGTTGAAGAACAAGTGTGAGTCCAAAACATATGACATCGTGTAAACACAAAGCGGGTCGAGCAAGCAATTAATAACACAACCTCCAGTACAAAGCCCAAACAGAAGCAGCTACAATCAACATCCAGATATACTTAAATAAACAGTGATTACTATCCCCAGCCCCGTCCCGCGATACCTAATCTATGAGCCTGTACACTAATTTACCATTATCTCCTCGATCGGTCTCGTGTCTGGTCTTGAGCGGCCCGTAGCTGCTCGTCCTGATGTCAATAATAATTATCATCTGTCCGATTGATGGATAACCTCTTACTTTGCTGTACAATAATAACTATAGTTCCTGCTTTTTCATACTTGGTTTTGGCATCAAGAAGAAAAAAAAATCATATTTACTACAATGAACTTGCTTTCATTGTAGAATAAACTGATGGAAATGGAATCAAATTACAACCATATAACTCACATACAGTTAACACTTCACTATAGTTTGCAAACCAATTATGTCATTCTCTGCAATACTTGTACCAATAAGACAAACAACTGATTTTAAAAGTATTTATTTAAAAGTGTATTTAGAAGGACTCTATTTACCCAACTAACGATTGGACTCGTCAACTGTAGAAAATGAGCGCTACTGGTACTTTTGTGGCCGATAAACTGTTGTTCTGGTGTACAAGAAATCGCATACCATGCATTGCGTATCTTTGCCAGCACAAATACCACGATACCTTCCCCTCTACACTATATACTTAACCTGTGTATTGTGTACGCGAATACCTCGTTATCTTATGATTAGTCACAACCTCCAGTTAGTGGGCTTTGCTGCTGCACAGATTAAGTACCCACATTCCAGTATTGATATGCAATTAGGTTCTCATGGGGTGGTCAATGGTCTTAATGTACATGATAAAATATACATAATTCATGTTTTTGTAAAGCCCAATTATTAAAAGCACAAGATGACTTTCTCTTCAGCTAGGGCTGGGGATGGAGATTGTTATGGGACATGGTGTCTCCCATCGTGCCACAGGTAGATTGGCTCTGGAAAGGCAACGATTGCGGGTGGGTGGAGAGCACGTACGCTTTCGTGGACGTTAGTGGTATATACAAAAGTATATGTCACTGAATGCACTGAATGCAACTACACTGAATGTAATAAAAGTTAATGTCATAAGTGTATTACCACCAAGCTTTGAAACAAACCATCCATATACATGTATGTATGTTTCTGTGTATGTATGTTAGAGGCATTAATTCTTACTCACGAAGCCATCACATGAAAAGCACAAAAACAACTGTTTGACAAATTCTGCTGCTAAGTGTTGGCTCTCAGCAGGCGCCGACTCCTGTGCACACAAGACTGCTGTAAACAACTGGCAGGTCGCTCAGCCCACAGATACGAACGCACAGCAAACCGGCCATTAAAACACGCCATTGACATCTAATTAAGTTATACAACACACTCAATTTGTTTTTCCCCAGCGATCAAGTTATTGATGAGCAAAATGTCAATGATTTATGCATGCGCTGAATGTTAACACAGCCTCCCAGCAGAACCACCCATTTTTTTCACACAAGCTCACACCAACAGTGTGTTGTGTGGACCCTGATCCATCAAGGTTAGATAGCACGCAGCAGTGGCTGACCTTAGCACGGCAGGGGTTAAGCCGGCCGAGCCCTGCAGGGAGCCACTGGCAGGAGATTGACTGTGCGGCGATGCCTGGCGAGCAGGGCAGGGGAGGTTTGGGAGGCGGCACGGCTCTACTCGAGTGGATAGCTGGTGTCACTGGTGGTGATTGTTGTGATGTATATTCTGAAGGCACACAATGGAGACGCACTTGATCATTAATGAGTAACTTTGGGGAAGCATATTGATGATGTGATGTGCTGTAAGGTAAATTTATACTTTGCAAATGTCACAATACAGTAACCAACGTTCACCAATTATTGAGCTGTATCATCACAATGCTAGGTTTCTACTCCACAGTATGACTGTGGTGACATTCTTATTTTCCCGAAATCATAATTCGACGAGCCCGCAGGGAAAAAGATTTTTGTCACGGTAAAAATGTGTGATATGCCGCATTGATATTGAGTGAAATGAGTTATTGTGTATCATTGAGACCATCGCATATTTCGGTGAAAGTGATGGATTGCATTAGAAGTGATATCGATGGTGGATATTTACATGTTATAACTGGTAGATGCAGGTACACACACCAACAATAATAACTAAAGCAGCAGCAGCAGCAGCAGCAGCAGCAGCAGCAGCAGCAGCAGCAGCAGCAGCAGCAGCAGCAGCAGCAGCAGCAGCAGCACAATTGAAAAAAACCCCACAATCAAATACAGAGTTATATGACACCACATCAAGATTAAAAAAATTATCTCTGCCAACACAATTAGTCAAATAGAAACAGAAATCAAGCTGTTTGTAGCCGCCATTGAAAACACACAACACGCCCCGATCAATGCAAGTGGTTTCGTGTGCCAGCCAATTCGTCCATTTCCGTCGACGTAATTGGCATTTATTCCTTCAAATGTGTGGTGAATTCAATTAGAGACAGACAACCACGCAGCTTAAGTTCTCGAAACCCACAAACCCTTAAAAAGGAACGACACTAGAAATGGGGGCTCCCGTCATTACAGATACAACGACAAGCAAGAAGAAACAATTATGAAGTGTTCTTTACACAACTCAAATCGTTATTTTACTATACCGTAGCAAATACACTTTCAGATTTAATTGTAAAAAGCTCGTTTGGGCATATTTTTGTAGGTAATGGATTAATATATAGCTGTAGCTTTAGACAAAGGAAAAATGAAAGGAAGCTGAATCCTGGAAATTGGGTGCGGGTTTTTGTTATATACTTGATTCATAATAATTTCTTTTCCTTCTTTTTCATATGCTGTGCTCGTGTGCTTTCTTCTTTTAGGTAAGTCAAAGTTGAGTATATGTCAAAGCAAAATATAAGTTGTCAAAGGAAATGTCATATATAATCAACACGAACCAGCGATATGATTTGTGATGAAAAGTGTGTCCTTAGACTAGACAAAAATAAAATACAAATGTAGGTAAACCCAGTTATAAGATTTTATGAGCCGTTTAATCTACGATTAGGGCAAATCAAATTGCAGTTTCTGATGGCAGATCCAGATTGTTGTAAAGGTGGGTGTTCGGCACACTAAGGGATGTCACAGGGTTTTGTATGCGCAATCGATAGCAGTTATTGCCAGCATAAACTATGATAATTTGGCAGGAGTTGGGATGGGGATGTGGGAGTCCGTCTACGAACCTTGGATCTGCCTAAATAAAAATGTACAGATAAATGTACCGTGTTTAATTAGCAAACCCTGTCATGTGTACATATTGACAAGAAACAGACAGTTATCTATGAGAAAATATTACTCATAACTGCCACACCATGAACGGATTATATTATAGTCTCTCAATATTTGCTAATATAATGAAAATCCAATAAACAGTTACTCCTGATTATACTAAATCTGTCCATATATAGACAAGATTATGCAAATGAGCAACACACTAGGGGTAGACTACTCAAGCGCTTTATTTAATTACGGTACATGTCTGGCTCAGAAAACTTGTCACGTTGAGGTATGCAAGTTTGCCCCCAAGGCAATCTTGCATTAAGGAATTGGTCTTATACAGGAATGGTGTACATATTAAAATATCAAAACGCAATTTGTGGAAGAATTACTAACTGATCAAGTATAGAATCTGGGCAACAATATGCGAGCAGCGTACCACTTACATATACTACTTCCATATACTTGCTGCAAGTTGCACTCGCAAGTCGTCGTCCGAATTCTTATAATATGGACCAACATACGATAATCAATGTGAACAACTGCTTACACAATAATCATGCACACACGGCAAGTAATAATAACAGACACCAACACATCAACACTGACATGCACACACAAAAACTTAAAGGGCTCTATATATTATAACATAAACCCCAACAACAACAACAACAACCCAAAAGGGGCATACTGCACCGCGACCCACTACCGGCCTGTCTCCACAGCACGCTTGTACTATTTTCCAGGCGGATGGAACTTTCCGCTTCACTGCACATCGTATAACACCGCCGGTGAGATGATTCGCTCAACATGGTGTAACGTGTAAAGCCGCTGTCAGGCTAACGGCGATTTGCCACGCCTTGTTAGACACGTGTGAGTGGTTGGGGCTGGGGCTCTTTTTTTTGGCTATACCCAGATTCATGAGATTGTAACTTACTATAAAATGCGTAGATGAATAGACGACAGTCATGATTGAATAGTTTTTTTTTGCTGGAATATGTTTTCTAGAACCTATCTAATCAGCGAACGGCAATAATATACGTTAGCTTAATGTGTAAACATATCATTTCATTTAGATGGGCAGTCCGATACATGCCAATCGGATGCATAGCGTACCCATATCTCCTCACAGCACCAGACGCCATGCCTTTGTCTCCATCTAAAACACACCATAATTCGCCTGTACATACTCATTTGGCTATGTTGGTAACATGCGCTCCGCAAAGGGCGAAGTGCCACCGTTAACAAGCATTTCTAACCTGATTCGTGCCTCCATTTACCATAATGGGCTGTCATGCATAGGCATGGCCGCCATAATCCACGCGCAAAGGCCACCAGATGAGAAGCTCAGCTTTGAAGGTGACTTTACTTTGTGTTGATTAAAACTAAAATGTAGTCTGATGGCACGCAACAAGGTGTGCCCGTGACAACATTACATCTTGGTGCTCATATGAAGATAATCAATTTAGAGTCTCCCACCAAAGAGATTTGCGATGTCATATGGATCCAAATATGGGCATGGTTACGTGGTATTTTAGTGCAAGTGTATGAAAGTGCATCTAATATGGATACTTTTCAAGCTTTGTGTTGAGAACTTTAAGTCAATTATGGTTCATCTTGGCAATACTTTCATCCAATATGTACCCGTAGACAATATATAATGTATAACTCAAGATGTAATATACAATTCAAATACACAGCCAATTTACATTGTCCCTGATCTGAACCGAATAACATCAAATATAAACGAGCTGTACAAATTATTATGAAGTTTCAAAATCAGCTGTTCTCGGCGTGTAAAATGTGCATTGCACACATATAAACTCAATTTTTGTGTGCTCTCACAAGAGATTGCTTGATCCTTTGGGCCTCAATGTGAAATGTCATTTCTGTATTATAAAATGAGTTATACTGTACGCAGGTGGCGAGGGACTTGTCTGATTTACGGCAAATTGGAATGGGAACTCTTTTTTTGTACAGTACCCATTTCAGACTTGCATCAATTCTTTCATGAATTGTAAATTATTTAGGCTACTTTCTTGACATGAACGAATGTAATGAGTAAATGTTAACGAATGTAAATAAATGTGTCTGTTTTATAGTCTGCTGTCAATATGCTCCGTCCAGTTCGTTTTTATACCAAATCCGTTCTAAAAAGCTAAAAGAGTATCACAATATCGCACATTGTAACTGTGATATCTAATGTGGACACCACAAAACCGTGTGACAACGAGTAATCTTGTTTTTGATGAACAAACACCATCAGGATCGACTGGATTCGAAACCACGACTTCCAGGTCACGAGTGCAACTCCCCATCCCATCGGCCACGAAAGCTCAAATTGTTTCTGAATCACTGACACAGGACCACCTGAGAGATGAAAGAGAAAAAATCATAAATTCAAATATTGATTGATGGTGACAAGATCTAATATCACATATCCCAGTGAATACAAATAGACTTATATCATACAATAACCGTCTAATAAGAAAGTTATGCTTGAACCACACTTTACTACATTGATCATTTAGGCGAGACCTGAAGCCATCTCTGTAATACTTCCGATGAATGTTGCAGCCAATAACTCCTCTTTCTCCAGAACCATGTAAACTTAACATAACACAATCATAAAATTCCCATTCAACAACTGCTGAGTGTAAATCAAAACAGCTATAAACATCAGTAATAAAACACTGGGTACAAAACTTTTGGCATTAGGTGTTTTTGTACTTTATTTTGACAGTCATTGTACGCCTGATTACCCGCAGTTGTGACCTGGGGGCTCCCGATGTCTGCCTGTGGTTACATGATCTTTACAACTCAGTTGGTAGTCTCAATTAGATACTCGTTGTAATCGCGGAAGGAACAAATAGACGGCGTATATATTAGCAATAATACAATGTGAATATGAATTATGTCACCTGAGGGTTTGAATGAGCGGTGTGCGGTATCAGCTACATGAGCTATGGATATTATGTTGTGCTTATTCATTATTTGTAGTTCTATATAATAAGAAAGTGAAAAGAAGTTAATTTCTGTTTTCTGTTTACCTCCAAGTGTCGTTAGCGTACACGAATAGTATGGGCCCTAGGATGGGTGGTTCGAGGACTGCATCCATATCAATACTGTAGTGAAATAACTATTAAGGTCTGCAAAGGGCATTACTATTCACCCCTCTATGGGTGCTTTAATATTGAAAAGGTATCTCCCCAAGGGACAGTTGCAAAAGATGTTTGTAAACATTTTTGCATCGATATGAATGAAATGTTTTTCAGTGTGCATATTAGACACTGAAAAAGATAACAGTTAAAACCCGAATATCTAATGACCGACACTCACCATGATGAGGAAAATGGAAGTTGACATCAGTATAAATTTACACACATACCTTCCTTTCGTGTGTCAACAGAGACCCCATTTGCCCATACGAGCTCAACTGATCATAAGGAGACCAAAGAGACATGTTAAAAGCATTGCATAAAAAAATTTACTCACTTGATAAAGAGCTTACTCCTCAGGAGCTCGCAGTGGCTAAAATGTTAACATCTTTTCAGTCTGCACTTCTCGAAAATAAGTTTTCTGAAAAAGGTTACTGTAAGTTGCTTGAAGGTCGTTTATAATAACCGGAAGAACATATACCAACACTTGATATGACGATTTTATTTCTCCAGAAATTACAGGGCCTAGAGTTTATCAGAGAAGGCACACACTTTCTCTGTGTACCTTTTTGTTAACCAAAATAATTAAATGATGAATGATTCATGTTATCTACCTATATAGCTGTATATGCTCATCAGAATTGCACTTGCACATGTTATAAAATTGGCTTCAATAAGCAGACAGTTGAAGGTATGTTTGAGATAAACTAGAATCTGGCATTGATAAGATGGTTATACTCTTCATTGTATGCTATACCAAACAAATCAGATACAAATTCATCTGTTGACAGATGGAGAACTAAAATAACGATAGCCCACTCGTTTGATGAGAGACACGTGCCTACTTTATCATCTTAGCATGAAGAATTTGTCATCAAACATGCCCCAGCAGACGACAAAAAAGTGGTATTCCTCCCCAGTGGGAATCCATCCACCCATCAGCAATACGGCATTGCTAGATTGACTTTGAGTCTAATGTTTTTGCCATTTCTAGCATTGCTAGCTTGGAAAGGGGTGTTGCCAATGCGCACGCCAGAATTCAAGATTTGCTTGATATGCCAATAACGGTTTGATAGGAGGTTAAAAAAATATAAGACGAATGACTTCGGGGATATCCCCAGATGAGCTATCAATTTCATGTATTTTATGCAAGGATGGACCTATGGCATTTCATGTGTACTTACAAGCAAGATATTAGTACATTGGTAATAGCTAATCAACACACTTGTATTTGATTTCTCGTCAAAGTGTATACGTCAATTAATGCAAATAAATATTATCAGAGGTCACCACATGGCGACGGAATATAATAAATCGTATCGCTATAGTGGTGTCATTGTGTCGTTACAAGAAGAGAAAAACTAGCGGCTAAACTCATGTCATTACTCATCTAGCCATTCATAGCGGCGATAGCGTATCATGGGCGATAGTGGGCACTCCGAGAGCTGCCGCTTTCATTACAGGCTATGTCAATCATCTGCAAGGACTTATCCATATCTTATGCAAATCCTGCAGTACACTTTTATATTTCTGTTTTACTGCATCTGTATTGCCGGTTGTTTTATTGCATCTGTATTGCCGGTTCAGTGTAACTTCATGAAACACTTACTATTGTAGCCATACAAATGCTTAACATCCGCCCACAGCACAGTACCAGGACTTCCAAGCACGACCCTTGTAACGGGACAGGACACTTACGTGACTCCCAGAACACGTATTCACCTTTACTTGGATTAATAATTACGCTACAATGCAGCACAATATGGTGAATGTTCTAAAATTCTGGTTCTCTGCACCAACTCTGCTGAAAATGCCACCAGAAGAACTCACAGAAGTGAATTGCGCCATCCAGAGCCAAAGGCGGCCCAACATATCCAAGATGTGTGATTCTCATACAGTCGTGTACTGGAAAACGTGCAGGTGTGCTTTCTAATATAAAAGGTTTTTGGCTTTTGCGGTGGCTTGGCGTGAGAAACATTGCAGATTAGTGTATCCCAGGATATAAATTGGGATGCATGACATGGCGGAAAGAGCCGGGGGTTGGCGCAAAATAAGCATGCAGGAGGCGTCCAGTGGCGTGAAGAGGCTGTCACATATGACAGCAGGCTCAGCTCGCATTAGGGGCAGCTGTACAGGGGTAGTCTGCGAATCTTTTAGTCATATGATATCGACTTACTAGACCCGACCAATGTACACGTATTTTTATAAAGAGTCTTTCAGTGGTTAAAATAGAAACAATTGTCTCATGTGTTTTAGGAAGACTTTTATGGGAACGTGTAATTTGTGTGAATTAGACGTGTCTGGAAAAATGACAACATACATAGACTTCATACACCCTATCAGAGGTTTACAATTCTCACTGATGTCTAGTAGTTTTAAATGTATTAGTATGCAACCATGCATGTTACTTTTCAGCACTATGTATATAAACGTTGAATAGAGGAGACTTTCCACTAAGCATTTTTACTAGTCGCCAAACTATTTGTCTTGTAACATGATATCATAAATGCCTGTAGTATACAAAAGTGGCTCATATTTACTCAAACACTTAGTTTAGTCCACCCCATTACGTTTTCTATACAAGCCTCCTCTACATATACACAGTTAATTACACCGCGAGTCTCATACGGTTTATATATAGGTGACCACAAATGCAGACATTAGATATTAGGATTGTTAATGGATGCATGTAGTTTTTGACAATGGGCAACTGCACTATTAGCTGGTATATCATGTGGGAATATACATACAACGATTAAGAGCAGGTGTCTTGGTTGTATGATGATTTGTATCGTTATGAATCATCCACCAGAGTCTACAGTGCCATTTATTAGCAAAGCGTTAGTCACACTGCATTGAGTTACACGTGTTTGCAACCAGTCAAATGAAGCTTATTTGCATATTTGTGTTTGAAAAAGATTACTTGGCAATGTATTCATTCATTAAAGCTATCCTAACTGCGGCATTTCGTCAGTGGCCTGCTTATTGTATCATAATATGTTGAAAGCCATAGATTGCATTTCATGGTTAGGTAAGTACACAATACACAGCAAAGTGATGCAACTACATAACTTTTGTTTGAGTTATATAAATGTAGGTCTACTTCTTTGTACTTTTGTAAGGATAACTCGTTTTAAAACTTACATTAACAGATCAACCCTTCACGTGGACAGTTCGTGTATGTATGTCAGCTTCATTGATCTACAGTAACAATGACTTTTTAGCATAAAGTCACATACCTAATTTCACAGTACCTTAAAAGCACAAGTGGCACTCCATCCCACTCAGCACAGCGGTGTAAAATGCCATCAGCATGGCCTAATCTCGCTTTCCGTATCGGCACTTCATTCGCCAAAACTCCACCAGAAATTAGCAGTAATTGGCAAAATAGGAAATGCGGCAAGGCAATTATTAGCAAGGACACCTTAGAAGTCCATTCGATGCCTAAACACTTTCCCTTTTCTATTTTCTCTAAGCTCCTTATTTTGGAGGGTGGCATTCCTACATAGGCCTATGTAATTCTCCGTTTTTTACCCTGCAATCTTATACGGCTTTTCTAACTTGCTTTTAGGATTAGTCTTGTGCGTAAGTAATCTACAAAGAAGACTGAGGAATGAAGGGGTTGGTTGTGTTGTAGGAGCAGGAAAAATGGTTTTTGTCACTGGACCTTTCTAGAATAACATCACAATGCACTAATAAGACTACATAAGGAATAAGTGTGGATAATATTCATGCCAAAGTTAAAATGCACAAAACTCCCAATTTCTTAATCTACAAAGACAATTTGAACATTAGCAAAATAATTTCTCGATAATGATTAATACACATACACGTACACATACACGGTGTATTCCAAAACCTCAACATCAATGTACCAACATTTGTGGCTACTATATAGCGGGCATGTCGAGTTGTGACAAGAGAATCACACTCTTGCGGCGTGGCACGCTGTCGGCGGGTTTTATGCCCGGAGTGTGAAGCGCCATTGAATGGCAGCGTGGGTAACACCATCCGTCACTCAATACTACACGGGCAAGATGCTACAACCATGTTATTTCTCTGTGCTCTGCTCAAATATAGTGGTGCTTGCAATTGGCCACGTGGTTCCTCTGTATAATAGTCATGACTTTTATGGCAACATTTCCCGTCTTTGTCGCACGGTATACGCCGTGTATAAAGTGAACCTGTGTGTACGGGAGAGAAGGCAATTGTGGCTTCCGTCGTGGACATAAAAAACTTGGCTCCATGTGTATAAGTCCAGGGATGTGTGCGACGTCGCACCATCTCGTGCACGCATGCAGTAAGTCACCCTCGTACCCGGAACACCGCAATAAGTAAATTACTCAACCACTTCCGTTTGTCAAGCCATCCTCAGTCAAGTAAGTTCTTGTATGTTGGTGGCAAAAGCAGAACTAGTGGACCATGGCTACATGTCATTCTTGCCACCATTTTCATCCAAATGACGAACTGAGTGTTGAAAGCTGCAATTCGGGAGGATTGTCAGCCGACAAATGAGGATTGTCCACCGACCAAATGCGATTATAAAGAGTCGTAAAGAGCAGGATTATGTGGTTTTATGTAACTATAATTCGCTCGAGTGTCGGGATGGGATGAGTCTTCCTCGCAGCAAACAATACAATGCCGTTTGCCCCATTGAGGGTGGCGATAATGAAATAAGCGTGGTCAAAATGGAAGGGCGTCCCAGTGCAGTGACAGTACTGTCAACAGAGTGTGATGCTGTCATTGTCAATCGCCACAGTATCTGCATGTTAAGTATTGGGTTGTCAGGCGGGTGGACGTGCTTGAATAAACAGTAAATTGGGACGTTAGTCACTTGTCAAAATGCATCACTAAGCAACAATTGGCATACTAATAATGAAATTTGTATGTTGAATATGTTGTTTTATTTGATTATGTTGTTTGAAGGTTTATTAATACAAGTCAGTCATTGTGCACACAAAATGGGTAAATGTGTAATTTTCAAATGTGTTATCTACATGTGGTCAAAGACACTTTGGCTAACCGTAATGTGTGGCGTGTGGTGGACAGTTGTGGACACGGGCGGAGACATCCCATCAGTCGTCCATCAGCACAGTGACCCAGGAGTGTGCGGCGGCGGCGGCGGCGGCGGCCACAGGACTCATTTACGCAACTTTGTAATATACGTGGGGATCTCACTGAACAACATTGTTTTTGTTTTCACCAGAAAGTATAGCCTACTCGACGACCCTGCTAGTCTAGAGACTGAGCTTGAAGTGTAGCCCAAGAATTTTACCCTAAAGGGGCGAGGAGTGAGGGGAATAACCTGTAACAAATTGCAGCTGAATTGAAAACACTTGCACATATTTCTGGATTATATATCTATAGTAAATATAGTATTGCAACAAAGTCGTGATACGTGAAACACAACTGTGCGACTCGTGTGCTTATTTCTTATTGTAAAGTAGAACGTTTTCATGCAAACATTAACACATTAACGTGAACAGAAATATAATTTTAATGGGTACTTTATCAGATAAATAAATGTATATATGCGGTAATTTCTTGCCTAACACTGGCAGAAATCTATTTAAGATATTGTCTCATTTATAAACATACACGTATTACGAGATGAGGTGTAATACTCGTTTTTTTTTTTAAATGTTAACATCACCAAAATGTTTTCAGCCATACGTCACTCCCTGTGCGTAGGATATTTCCCACAGTCGCGCACAGACTTCATTATGAGTACTCATTATGCTACTTTAAAATACCAAATCAACTTAAGTTTTTTTATTACCAATGCTCAAATGGCTGCAATCTATTTAATCAATGCTGTTTAATGTTATGTAATGGGCCCTTCAATATTGGTCTCCCATGACGTAGACCATTGAGTAGCTTTTTAGACACCCCCCCCCCACACACACATCAGTTGAAGATTAGCGAAATAGCCGATTATGCCTGGTGCACATTAACCCAGAATGTGAGCATATGGAAAAAAGGAAATCATTTTATTTTTGTTTTATTACGTCTGTTGAAACACAAGTCCAGTAAGGTGGTTCGTGTCTTGTTAAAAGTGTGTTGATGTATGCGGTGTCAGACATCAGGCTTCCATTACTTTTACACAATGTGTCTTGTTTGCCTTATCAGGCAGGTAGGAGGCTGTATACTAGTATTTAGATTTAGTATATGTTTAATTAATATATCACAATATTCAATGAGTAAAGACGTACCCACAATACACAGTTCTATTCAATGTACAGGATCACTACACTAACAACGTCTGTCCCATGCACATGGGCAGGTCCAGGAGTTTGTGAGTGGAACCAGTAGGGCTTCAATTGATGTCGCGTGTGGCAATTACAGATTAATGTACACACAATAAAAGACCAAATGGTACCTGCACTGACACAACAATGCTATGATAATTATGATCAAACATCAATTCAAGATCCTCTGATTATCTATATTTTCATATTAGGATGCCTGCTCCCGTGTTCCTAGCCCCCTGGATCCTAGAGTGTTTTGTCTCTGTCCATTGTCATTGAGACAAGTTTATTTCATGGCAGATTGAACAGCACAACCTTCGTTTGGATGTTGCGATATGGTATTTACAGAACTCATCCGCAACCGACAAGACTCGTGACAATATATTAATAAGGAAGCATACTTATGAATTTTAGTACACCATATACATTTGCAGCACAGGCATACTCCATAAAAATGGAGCACTCCATTTTCTGCAGCTTTACTTTACAATTTGAAGAGGGCTTATTATATTAATCGCCTACTGGAAACTTCAGTCGGGTCTTTGTGTCAATGTACATGCATACATGCCATAGCGTGCCCAAACGTTTTACCCATTACATACCATAATAGCCAGAAATTACTTGCTCCTCACTCCAGAAGTACTCGTGTCCGCTTCACCCTGCTTTCCGCTTCCGCCCATAAACCGGCCACTCGATTTCACGCCGATTCGGCAGGCGCGTTCGACACGTTGTTATGGCCGGTTCGGCTCATTTGTTCCAAGGAAATGACCATCTTGCAGGCGACATTTTCTCCTGTCCATTGCACATTTCGATACTCACTACGTGCGTCGTACTCGATTGTAAAGAAGAGGAAATAGTTATTCTAACACTCATATGTTTGCTTGAAAAGGTGACGTCATCTTACAACGGTATATAACACAGCTGAATATATCATAGACTTGAACTCATTCATTTTCCATCATAAGTGTTTATATTTTTATGGTGTAATTTGGTATAAAATGTCCTCCTCCCTAGACCATGTTAATGTAGAATACCACGCATTTGAAAATATCTCAATCGTCACTATTCTTTAAAGAATGATATAGGTATAATCATAATGCTTCACATTTCTTGAGTTATGTTTCAAATGAAAAATGCAAGTCATTTTCCCACATAGCCTGCTTTAAGACACGCACAGCTGCTTCCGCAACTTCATCAACAAGTAGATCAATTTAAGTATCACTGCCAAAGAAATAAATAACGTTATATTGCTATTAAATGAACAAAAGCTAGTGTACATGCATGTAGTGTTTATCAAATCAACGTGCTTTGTGCCACAATTACTTTCAACTATCCACCAAAACAACTATACAAACTGCCAGGAATTACGTGCTGTATCATATCGATAACAGGCTAAGCACGCGTATCATCATCTATATCAACTTTCAAAAGCATTGCTGATAGAAAAACAACTGTCCATGGTATTGTTTTGAAATTTTGTTGCAGTTGTTATCAATAGAATCACACATCCTATCAAGACCTTTCGTCATCAGTACGGCAGTTATCAGACCTCCTTTGTGAAAGCTACAACTTCCAATGCCAAACCCAAGCCTCGGGCTGTGGACAACTTATGTTTTTGGCTGGGATTTAGTGGAGAATTTTCTAAATTCGTGGGAAACCTGAAATGGCTTGGATAGGATATGCAGCCAGACGTGGAACAGCAAATACACTGCCATTATCACACATTATAGCATATATTCAGTATTATATGTGTTCGTTAACGCTTTTACGCTTACACGATAAGATAAATATGGCTATATATATATATATAGCGAAACACTCACACTCCAAAGTATATATATAAACAAGAGCACACAACTCTGCGCATTTGCAACTCTTGCAATCTATTTCCATCAATTGAATTCCACCTGCCATCCTGTAACACAAAGGCCCGCGCACCTCCCCGGAGAAAGCCGTCGGGCCTCAGCCCTGAACCCCAGACTTAGCAGCTACTTTCCCGTAATGGGCAAAATGAAATGACGCAAATGTGATTAGGCAAGAGAACACACTGCGGCCCTAGTTGCGTGTAATTAGACCACCTGGGAGACTAGCACTTGGCTATCATGATGCGTTTTCTGCAATAAAAATGTATGCATGGTTGTAGTCATACAGCTAGTCGTACAGATTTCTGCAATTGGTTGATGATCCTGCTGGTTGAGACATCAGACTAAGTGGGTAGTCAGACTGCACACAGTCACTGTTACCACTTTCCATTATATATACTGTACCTACTAATAAACAATCTCTCCACATTGTCTCCATTCCCGCTTGTAATCTCAACGATGGGAATTGTGCTGTTGTTACGGATGATGTTAGCATAAGTTTATTGGTGAATATAGTAGTAACGCCCTCAACTGATAAGCGTCTATGTTTAGAGGGATGATTATACATGTAGTGTTCCTGGTCAGCAGCGGTGTCATTCCGACCAAGTGGTGCGGCTGCTCGACACTCATTGTGTGGAGAGGTTGGTTGAATGCATCATACATATCGATGGCTGATCTGCAGTGAAATATGGTAGCCTGTACAGAGGTTTATACACAAAATGATAGTGTGATAAAGATCGAGCTGAGAATCGATGTCACTATTATGGTAATAGTACCAGAACGTATGTTCTGTTTCTGATTTTGAATTTACGCCAATGTGGCATTACACGTGTGGTTTGATTTAGTGCACAGTTCTGGCAATCCGATTGGTAATTGTTATAGTGCAATAGACATAACAGATTACATGCATTGTTGAATGCTAACTACCACATCACATACAATTTATCATGTACTGAATTGAAATGTATTTTATTATGTAATGGGGGTGTACTCAACGTTTTTTTCTTTTCATGTGCTGTTGTCGCGCCTACTATAGGTAAGTTATGACTAAATTCTGCTTCAAAATTGTACTATCCTTCCTGGCAAATGACTTAACACAGCAAAGCAATTGCTGCGGTTCGTATGGTGTGCATTTATACGATATGGAGTGTCTAACTTTCACGTATTATTATGTGACGGTATATACGTAAAAAAGTAAAAATTTCATACAAGTCACCCCAGCATAGCTATTGCACAATTTGGTAAATAGTGGTAGAAAATAATTCATAACACGTATAGCTACACACAATGTACTCGCACACACATAGGTTGAAGCTATGGTCGTAATGAAATAAGCATACAACATAAATTGCTTCTCCCGTGAACTATTGCCCTCTAAAATGCTGAAGATGTCTTTGTTTAACACCAGAGCACACACGTGTGAGCAATATCTTCAGAAGTGTACACTTCTATAGCAACAGCACATAAATTCCCTACAATATACGAGTACATAACATAGGCAAGACAGTATATCCTATCCAAGGCCTCCTCTCATAATGAAGACATCGCTCTTCTGGTATGTGCAAAATTAACCCCTAAGCAGTGTCTGCAAAAATCCAGTAGGCCTACAGTATCTAATAGTAATTTAGTAATACATCCGTGCTTTGCGAGGCCTCAAAATGCGAATGTTACACATGGCTCCTCAAAATAAAGACATCTATAGGTGCTGGTATGTAACTTATTAGCCCCATCTCTGTCAGCCTGTTGGTATGTGCAAGATTAACCTCTGAGCCTCTAAACACGGAGCTGGGACGCCCCAGTCGCCGCCACGATGACACGTAACTAGCCACAGACTCTCGTCTGGCTGTTTATTTGACGAGCTTTGCTGCAGAATGTTATTTGTTTTAACACATATGGTGTAGATCAACTATGGTGTAATCCTACTAGGATTCTATTATCACTTGCGTTTAACTAGGATTGTTCTGTGGTGGGCGATGTCTTCACTCGATGCCACACGTATCATGAATGTGTACGGTGTCATTCTAACAGTTAATAGGCACACGAGATGAGCTATAAAGTCGTACCTAGGTATATTTTGCTCTGTGCAGAAATACATTGATGCATTGCAATGGTACAGAGCTAGTTACGGTTCACCAAGTTCAAGCGTATATTGTAGCATAGTGCTGTCAATGACGTCCCAAGCAAAGTCATAAATGCCTGAAAAATTATTACTTTGATGTATCCTTTCTATAAGCCGTTAAGAGATCTTACTCGTATCTGCAGCCTTTGAGGTTTCAGAGGTAAACCAAATCACGTACAACAAACAAATGGATCAGAGCTCCTCCAGAAGGTGTCTAACTTTGCAAGTGAAATTGCGCTGTTACATCACGTTTAGCACAAGGGATTAGATTTGGCACATCTGCCACCAGAGAATAGCATTATTTCAAGTCCTGGAATGCCAAATACAAATGTGAACTGTTTTCGTTTGGGTTTTAGGCTTTGTGAACGTGAGTATATTACTTTCACGATTTGTTGATTTTTGCTTTCTGAAGGTGGTGGATATTCCAGTTAAACAGGTACAGTCTGGTGCATATTGGATTGTGGATCAATTCATGGAGAAATGTGCAAGTTGCTAATACTAATAGTGTAACACTGATGTCAGTGGGTACGCAAGGGATGATGCTGGTCTGGCTGCTGGTTGCTGGTTGCCGACAAAGCACCTGTCATGAGATAATATTTCTTTTATAAACCATTTGTCTTTAAAACCGTATTGACACCAGGCTAATTGAATGGGCTCAGCTGTACCGCCTCAACATCAACTGACTACATACCACTTGTCTATATTCTATAACCACTGTACAGTAAAAAAGGGGGGTTATATTACTAAACACTTCTCACGGTATGACAACACTCCAAACCCAAACCCACAATCACAAGTAAAAGCTCTGGCACCACAATGCGGCACCTTTCTCGTAGATAAGAAAGCAAGGCTTATGTAGAGCACCCATGGGAGGCACCTATCATGCAAACATGTACTCCTGTCACCAAAATGGCCGCCCGTGGTGCCGCGGGCTAATACGGAAATGGGCTGTCTTATATCCGGGTGGTGTGGGTTAATTACGTCATAGATCACGTGGCTTTCCTGGGTGGCGTTATTTGTGGAGATTTTTTATATTATATATTTGATATTTCTTAAGGATGTAGTGTGGAGAAAATGCATAAAGTAGAATGTATTGCTTAAAGTGAGCGTCAGATACGTATGATATAATTGTGTTATATTAATATGGCTAAAGCCTGGTAGGATAGAATGGTGCGCCAATGTTGAACAACCCACCCCGCTTTAAAATGTTACGTTTCTTAATGGACGTTGAGGTTTCCAACAGTAGAGGGTGGGTGGGGGGAGGGGGTAATGAATTTTAAATCGCCACCCGGATTATTCGCTAGTGGAGAACCTAAACTGGATATGGTATAAACTAAAATAGCAGTGACAAAAGATACGCGAGAGTTGGGTGCCACGCGCTATTCAGTCCATACATCAATGAGTTGCTCACCAGTAAAGCACTGCGCATCCCTAAGAGGCACTCACTAACTGCAAGTTAATCCTTGCGGCCAATTGCTCAGAGCCAATGATGCAGCCCGCGGCAATAACTTTGATTTCACACTTACTCGCCACCAAATACTGTACAAGTCACGTTATCGCTCCTCGCATCGTCACATTTGGCGGCCCCCTCACCGCTTGGTTTATATTTCAAAGCTTTTCAACTCTGTCGTGTTTTTGGTGACTTTTGTAAAACTCCGAATAAAGTTGTACGGCCAACGATTTACATCACCGACTCCTCCAAGACGACATGTGTGTGGACTAATTCAGTGTTCCTGGCTTAATTTTCTACTAACATTTGGACAGCAATGGTTTATATAGAGAGAACACGTTTTAACATACGTAACTGTCGTGTATAAAAAGTAGCCAATCATCTTCGACTTGCTACGGCTTTTTTGCTGCATATTTGTTCACTATGCGTGTTCATTTTGCCGATAGATTGCCGAGTCAAATGCGGTTACCCGCCATCTTGCTGATGAGGCGGGGAGGGGGTTATGTTCACACCAAGTGACGAGGCGAGAAAAGGGCATACGGTTGAACGGGGTGGCGGAAACATCAACAGAATTGTATTTGGAAAATAGATTATCACATGCTATCTCGTGAGGTGGCTTTTAAGTCATCAGTAGATTTCAAAATATGTGTGTTCAGACCTAAGGTCGGTTGAGCATTGCGACGATTGTAATGGGAATTCTAAAATATGATACAAATTGTGATTTCTATTCCCATATACCGACTCTCCTAAAATTCTATCCCGCACCAGTCCATTTCCTCTAATGTTGTTTTCATTTCCCCAGCTTGAGAAAGCAGCACGGTGAAAACAGCCATCCGTCTGCTACACACATTTTAATGCCAGACTCAGAAGCTTCATTATTTCTTATATGGACCCTGTTACAATGTTTAGGGCGTGTGGGAATCTGCTAAATCACTGTTTAGAGGAACTTTTATGCTGTTCTCACTGGTGCAATATTTTAAATTCCAACTGGAAGTCTGCTCACGAGAAAATATAGTGTGGTTTTTAAGTGGGTCTATAAAAGTATTAGCTAGTTTCATTTGGGGGGTTATGTCCCTCATTGGTTGCCTGTTCTATTGCTTGATTAATTGAGTAAATTAATGTATGTATATAATGTTACATTTGCTGCCGTAATGTCAAGATACGGATGTGTTATTTGGGATGAGCAAATAAAGTATACGAAATAGCTTCAAATAGATATAGTGAAGTCATGCAGTGTTAATTACCAATGGGACTGATGAGCTAAATATTACCGTATGAAAGCACTGCCTATGCTGCATTCCAGGACAACATTAGATAAACATGAGTAGGAGGATAGACAGGCAGAGCTATAATCAGCAACAAGTGATTTCCCACATCTCGCTCTGGTGAGTGCTATTGATCGAAAAACAACATGAGGGAATACCATTTAGGATTGCCATCAAATATGTATAACTTAGTTTGTAGCTGGTAGTTTGAAGGTGAAGTTCAATAGGCCTGGTGTTGGTGGAGTACGGAGTGTAATATGGAGATTGTGGTTTGTATTTTGCGTCACTAAATTCGCTGACTTTAGGCAACTGCACACCAACCCCTAACAAATCAATTAGAGAATATGTACTTGTGTTTAAACAAAACATCGGCGTCATCTTGGATGGCACACATGGGTAAGGTATGGGGCGTTATTGTTGCTATCGCCGACACATCGTACGTAGGAACTAGGAATGCAAATTGTATGGAACAAACACACAAACACACCATTATGTTAGATTACCTCGTGCCCACAAGTGCCTTCATCTCCCCAAAACGAGACGCAGGGATCACGTGGTGGCGTCACATGATACCATCATGTCCCCACCTGGTGTCGTCTGTCGAACATCATTGGGTCACCTCTTGTCACCAGAAATGTACATTTGCTTTCAGATACATCACACACAGCGTAAAGCTATTGATATCATAAATTCACTATGATAGAGTGGAGACAAGTTAGTGTTATGTTTTAGAGGATTTTGATTTACCTTCTCCTCCGTCTGTTAAGCAATGACATCAACGTTTACCGCCACGCAATGGAACTGCATTTAGAACAATTGTTCACGCTACGCACCCATGTAACTCTGAGGTGATGCAGTACATTAAGCGCCTGTAGAGGTCGGCTTGGATTGATCAAGAGTACATCCATGCCCGGAAGTGGTGTCCTTTTTAATGGCGGAAGTTGACAGATCGCCATGTTGTCTGTCAGGCCGCCATGTGCAAAACATTCACATGCCATGCCTCTGGACACACGGGTAATAAGTGGCCTTTAGACCCCAGCAAAACACACCTCATGTAAGAAAAAGCCATACGTTTATATGTAGTGGGGCATGCAATTATTCATTCATGCCCATGACATACATAGTATAGTAAAATATAGCGAAAAAGGCTCTGATACGTCTGTATTATGCTAAATCAACTGGACATCATCATTACTGATTTAAAATAATTGACATAGCGACCATATAGTATGGTCTAATCCCAACAGAATTAATATATGCCCCCAAACGATGCCTAATATCAAATAAAACTGCACACAAGAGCGCTGCCAGTGCCTCATATCACACACTATGCATTGTTGTAGGTCTCACGGCAATTTGTCCTGAGCATCTGTACACCAGGAAGCGTGTAACCAATAAATACACACACCGGGCCGCGGCGCACACCTCTCACATACAACACAATGTAGTGATAGACTAATGAAATAGTGAGACATTGAACAGGAACTGGATCTAATTACAGCACACGTGGCCCACTCTGCTGGCGGATTTATGCCTCCCGCCTGGATCTCATTTGTCGGGACCTTGCTCTTTTGTGTTATTAACAAGTGATAATGTGCGTGTGTACGTGGTATGGCCGCCGGTGACAGGGGTTCACATGTAACATGTAATGCGTGGAATTGGCCAGGGTGTGATCTTACGATATTGACTTGCGTTGTGTTTATCAATATTTGAAAGCAAAATGTAGCCTTTTCACTTGCCGCTTGCCTCTTGTAGTCAGGGTTTTAATTGTTGTCCGGGCTTTCTCTCGATTCACTCTTCATGTGTACTGGGCTGCATGATAAACGGACCGTTATTCAGAGATTAGATGGCAGAAACAGAGATCTAGGCCGACCAGTTTACCATATTTACCTACTTTTTATACATAGACATGCACACGCACGCACGCACAGTTCTCATGCGTTAACATCCTAGAACGACATGGAGCAGACATAAACAAATGCCATAATTGATCAAACGGCACTAATCCTTTGTCCAGTAATCCCCGAACTTCCGTTCACTGCCCACTTACCTCATTGTACACAAAGCTAAAAGCCCCACCCAATGATTGTTACTATCTTCAGACCTTCTGATTGCAGACGTCAAATTGAACGCATTAATTCCAGTCCGGTGACCTCATAATCATCGCGTTTACTCATTGCAATTAGGCTGTTAAAACACAATTACAACAGCAAAAACGGCCCACACAGGCACTTAGTCTACCCACGAGGAAAATTTCACACTTTGCCTTCCCCACATGAGTGAGCAAGGTGTATAGCATTTCCTGTATCTTAGATGTGAGCGTCCATATAGCGGTCTCATAATGTGTATCATCTATATGTCTAATTTGCACGAAAGGAGGATGGAAAGGAAGGTGTATTGTGTGTATTTACTCATATCAATCATATTAATCTACTCCTAAGTACGTTTCTAATATGGGCTTACACCTCATATTCCACATGGTCGATACAATATTTTTACATATCCATGTGCATCCCTTTGAAATGTGTAAACTGGCGTACGTAAACATACATATTTCTTAAAAAGACAGAACCGTTTTTCACTTTAATAGTCCTGAATGGTGAACTGAAATGGATAAAACCAGCCCATTAAAACGGTAAAACAACACATTTGGGTTTGAATTCAATTTCCCTGCAGAAGATAAAAACAAATGTGAAATGTAGTCTGAAAGTAGTGTCAACTAAAAGCAATACTAATTAAATGATGAGTGCGTGGCATTGACAGCAGTCGATCCAGACAGGGCCTAATGGGTGGTGCAGGGGGCGGCTGCCGTACATGGTCCATTAATTACTCAACGCTCTAGTAAAACTGCTATTTCCAGTGTGACTTATATTATGTCTATGATGTTATCTGTATACTGGCCATCGCAAGATATGCAGACAGGATCCCTAGTGATTTGTTGGCGGCTAACATCATTACTCTACGTTACAATAACTTCTTTATTTGGTTAGTATGTGTGGGTGTTGAGAAAATGTATTAATATACAGCTACTGGAGTTCTGTCTAACGTGAATCTAAAATTTTAAACATAAAAATGTTGACAAAACCATTGTCACACATTAGTACCCAACATTAGTGATGGTAATAGTGAAGTTAATACATCACGGTCCTCAAAGGTAGTTTGTGATGCCATTAGACGCTGTATTACAGGAGCACGCGGCCAAATTGGCGCACAAAGCAACATTTCATGCCATCTAGTCCAATTGATTGGTTTGGTCAATAGAAATTAGGTGACCAACAGAATTGAGGATGAGAGTTCATTAAGAGGTCAAGGGAACATTTAATCCAGTTTGTAGCAAGTACTGTAGAATTGGTACAAGTCAGTACTGCATAGTGTTGAGTGGTAAAACGAGAATCGAGGTATAGAAGAAGATCCACATAAAATAGGATGGAATTGTCTTACACAAGCCAGTAGACAATCTCTTATATTTCGTTTTTTTTATGTTGATGGGTTATAATATAATTCATAAATTAAAAAGATATTGTAACAGTGTGGAAGAAATGCCCGTGTACCGTTGAAGGTCAGATAGAGGAATTGGCTCATTAATTCCTTCAAAAAAGAAATCTAACCCATTTGGACCATTTTATTGCGGTTTTAAAATATACACCATGAACATAACCTATACCAGTATGCATTGTAATATAAATATTCTGCCTGTTTCATATCAACTTGATGAAATCAAAAGCCCTACTGGGATATACAAATATAGTAGACTTGCTGGAACGTATAAGAAGGAATCTGATTACCAGTGACAAATTAATGTATTGGTTTAGCGTCTACATTGTCTCTGAGGGGTTTAGTCAAGAGTTATTTGAGGATCCATTTGTCAGCATATGTGGAACCCGAGCTTTGGCAGAGCTGGAGGGAGTTTAACAATCGTTTTATAACATGTCATGACATGTCCTAATGGACTTTTTTAGGTGAGCATTAAGCATGCAGCACTTGTCACGGGTGTAAGAAGTGGTTATAAATAGGTCAACATTACACTTTGCACAGTCTTCCAATCTCACCAAATTGAAACGAACATCTATATAACCCAATAGCAGAGTCTCATTTAAGGAGAATAAATGAGTCCTGAGCAATCAACACCATTCTCTAACTTACTGTTTCCAATTTCCTTTATTAAAACCGCGGGATCTGAGTAGAGTGAAAAGTGGGGAAAGATTTATTTCTCCAATTCCATTTCACAGCATAGACAAAGAAATTGAAACGAAGAAATTAGATTAAACATCTCCCGCAAACTGGAAGGTGTCCATGCAAGTTGTTGGTCGGTGAGAAATTCAGATTAATTGCTTTTTATGCATCATCCAAAGCTGAGAGAATTGGCAAGGGCAAGGGTTTATGAAGATGCCCCTTGAAGGGTGGGGCGATGGTGGGGCTGCCATGGGGATATAATAGAGATGAATGTTCTCATAATCCCCAGGGATGTTCTTATTAATGCACATGATGGGATTTTTAAAGCTTCGAAGCCCAATATTCAAATTTGTTGAGAAGTTGGATTTGTTTCTTGATCTCCATGTGCTTTCGTTCTGTTTGACTATGTATTAGAGGGGTATAGCAGGTGGAATGTGTATTTATGAGGTTATTTAAGGCGTCTGAGTCACATTGGTCTAGTTGGTTAAGTCCAACAAAATACGCGATGTGTCAGTGTATTGAATCTGTGACTCGCAAATTTCATGCTTTGTGTATGTACGTATTTGGTGAATAGTAATGTAAAGTTGATTTACGGAATGAATGTCATAGTAGAATAAGATAAAGAGAGAATGCAGTTGATTTAATTTACCACGTGCTATTCATTCAAACGAACTTATAGTTTCTGGTTCCTTTTATAGAGTGCATTACAAATGCAACAACTTATATTGCCAATTTCGCAACTTTAATCGACGGTGTATACCCCAATTGCAAACTTGATATTAGACAGTTGGCATATGCAGTCTGCTATTTAGGGATAGAATGAATATTGGAATCACACATATATTACATATTATGAATCAATTACACAATGCTTAACCAATATCAAATGTAAACAGTGCAGTAGACATACTTTCTTCTGTCAACATCAATTCAGTATCGTTGAGATGATGTCAGTCGGCGACCCCCCATATAACGCCAAAGTCATAAATAAAAGAGAGCCACTCAATATCTCCTCAGCAAACGAGTCCATTTCATTGTCTCTCTAGGGCTAATTGTGACAACGTCAATGTATTTCAATGGACTGATTCTGTGAACCTTTAATTGGTAACGGATGTTCACAAAATTACGTCAGCTAGCATCACGAAAAGCTGACAAGGGGGGTTCGCCACACGTCATTTTATCCCAATTTTACTAAAACAGCATTTGAAAAATATACAAAATTCAGTAAAAATAAAAATAAAAAACTGTAGACAGCTACAACTGCTACAACTTCTATTTAATTATGCACAAAAAGTGATACATTAAAAGGTAAAATTCACCGAGGCCTTTTTATACATGATATGGATCACTCCTGAGCAACTTTTCAGCAAAATGATTTCATCATGCGATTTAAACAAAAATTAATTGATACATTGTAGATATAATCAAGATTGTTGTTTCATGATTATGTTAAATTGTTGAAAGAAATAAAAAATGTTTTGTTCACTGCTTCAATTCTTCATTTTACATTATCAAATGTATCATCATTCTTTTTATCAAATATTTTTGTTCTCAAAATCATTGAGACTTGCAGACCACTCAATGGGAGCTCAACGCCATCAAGCAGGTTCACGGAACCTGCGTCGTCCTGTCAAGGTGGATGTCACATTGTCTACATCATCCACAATGGGGCCCAACCTCAACCGCGACAACGGCTTCTCGTGAACCTGTGGTCAGTCATTATTTCAACTTCAGTGTTAATGGAAAAACCTGCAAACTGTTTTCTGAGAACAAAAATTCTTTCTTTTGTACCAGTAGTAACATTTTCTTATTTTTTTTCATTCTCTGCATGTTTCAATTTAAGTGCATCATGAGCACTGACAAATTGATAAAATAATCATATGAAAAAAATATACAAAAAGCAATTTAAAATAATTATTCAGATGACCTGGACAAGCAATCTAAAATATTTTAAAATTTCATCAAAACACCTTGTCAAAATGGTCAAATTTTTGGCTGACTAATTTGTGAACGATCCCTAACGCAATTGCTGCTAAAATATTCAGATTTCACACATCTTGCCATTTTGTCCATCAATTTATGTATTTTAATCAAATGAAAATATTTTTATATACATATACACCACAAAATAAGCATGGGTGTGGTACAGATTCATTTTGTGTGATTAAGAACCAGGTTGGCGTGCTCGTGCCTGGCTTTATGAGTTTGTGCCGGTGAAATGCATGGCCCATAAACGGACATTAGCGCCATTTTATGGGGCAGAGTGCAATATAGGGGATTATACAGCAAGGTGGCTCAATATCCGGGCGATAAAATCACCGCCAGCCATTGTGCACGTCGGTTTAATATCGCCCGCTTAACTATTAGTAGGTGAGTGGTAGGCAAATAGAAGATTGCTTGGCGGGGTCGCTTTCAATGAGTTTGAGTCACTCCAATGGCTCCACAAGATCAATGGAAGTGGCAGTTTGGTGACTGTTACCTTGGGATGCCATTGTGTGTGAGGTAAGATTTGCGGGATTTACCGTGGCAAGTTGATCATCTCCGTGAGGACATGCTGGGTCATGTTTATGTCTGATGAACAAGGGCTCGATTTATGATCTCTCCTGTATAAGTGGTCAGTCATGCAACGTGTGGGTGAAAGATCACAACTGACAAATCCCTCCAATCTGTGCAGCCATAAAAGTAACGCTTTTCAAGATAACACCATTCGCACTCATCACTTCTTCCTGTCAGCGTGTGAAGGTGACATATGAGAAATTGACCATAAAATTAAAAGCTACAGCATTCATAAACCTCCCAAGTGGTCCAATTCCCAGGACCACGCCTGTCAAAGTCATGACCATTTCTTATATGGTGTGAATGGCACACTCTTCAACAGTTAACCCCCGAGTTGTGGGGTGAACATTTCTCAACTGACACCTCTATACTATGGTGTTTGCTAAGCACTTATGAAACCGACACCTCCGTTGACAAATACTCTCCAAAGCGTTGCACGTATCAAAATCATTTGTCGCAGTTTTGCGTGGAAACTGGATAGCGATTGTATTATTCAGACATATTGAATTTGAAATCAATTGCTTCTCGGTTTCAGTGAATTGTTGCCCTAAATCGTCTGCAAATAAAGTTGTTTGATTGCCCTTTCTTCGTTTTAGCGGGTTTGAACAATTCCGCCATTTTGACGTTTGAACAAGGCTGTTTTGAGAAATAGCTTTACGCGAATTTGTTGGAAAGAGTAAATCTTCATTTGGCCTTTTGTGGTTGGGGTCGTTTATAGGATTAGATTAGCACTGAATGCGACACTTGTGTCTGCGGGTTGTGAAAATATTGCCTCACGACCAACATTGAATCAAATGGCATTAAATTGCATTCAGCCAGGGAAATAATCAAGGAATGTAAACAGTTGAGGTTGGCAAAAATGAGGTTTATATGAAAGACAACGGGAAACGGATAGATGGAAAGAAAATGATAAAATGTGTACATTGAGGTACATATGAATACGTTTATGATTGCGAAGTATCCATGTGATAGTTTAAGCTTTTTGTAAGGTTGATTTATTGTTTTAAAGCATATTGTTACAATACAAAGGGAGTTAAAACAAGAGTTATACGACATTGGTCAATCAAAATGAGTTGGTTGCACTGATAGGAATATAGACAAGGGGATGACTCAAAGTGGAACCTGCAATTATTGAGTTTTTATTGTCCTATTTTATGGAATACTGTGTAACTAGCAGCAGTGGAAAGCAAATAGTGCATAAAATAGATAAAGATATGTATCAACAGCTTTTCCACAGAAACGTGTATGGGAGACAGGAAGCCCACACACACGCATTTTGGCCATTATTCTTCTGTTTTTGGCATAACAAACTTACAATTAGTCATAAATCTCTTATTTGCATGGGAAAAGTGCAGCATAATCTGCATATTAATCCGCGCGCAGACGACTTCAAAGCAGGCGGCTGGTAATGGACGACCTTGAAGTCACCGACCTTCACCTTTTCTTGAAATATCACCAAGGTCGAGTTTTCCAATGGGAAGATTTGAGCAAATTGCTTTTACAGAGGAGTATCTAGTTTTCATTAAATGAAAATTGCTATACATTCTGCTGTATTCTGTTTTGAAAAATAGAAACTACTGTTTATATCAATGTGTATGAATTGCCCACTTTTCTGGTTTACACATTATAACATGTTTTAAGAATTAACTCGCAGTTTTTCGTAGGTTAAAATGACCCCAAAAGAGGGATGGTAACGATAAATAGAAAATATGTCCACCAACATTTGCCTCATATATGAGGTGGCCATCCTTCAGTCAGGAGTCTGCTAAGATCTTAACGCGCCTCTAGCACAGTTCAGTGATGACGGAAGTCAGCGAAAGTTTGACGACTCTGCTCGTCAGTGTAGCTGCCATCCGTTTCACCATGACAGCTGTCAAACATACTGCATGGGAACTCCACATAACCACCCGATGATTCTATCGAGAACCCTCATTATGGCCTCATACATCACACCGTAACCCGGCCGAGAAAACCCAGCTCCCGTCGATCCCGTCTCGCCTGCTGGTCTCACACACCACGAGGTGTTTATGACGGCGGCGTGGCATGACACTCTTGCTGACGTAAGAGTGGCGGCGGCGGCGGTGATGCGTTCACACGCTACTGTCTGATCCAGACATGGCTGTCGCCACCAACGTCCCGGTTGATGGTTGATTTGGTGTGCGAGAAGTAGGGGGTGATCCAGGTGTGGCTATGTATAATTTTGACATTTGAATAGCTTATTGCGTACTGGTTATTTTTGTGATGTTACATTTCACCTTTAAATGGTTGTAGGTCTACTGTGAATTGAAATTTTATGTTATACAATATTTAAAGTTATCTTCCAAGTAAAAATGCGAGTTATTAAAATGAAAAAGTTTCAATAGTAGCAGTGCAAATAGTCCAGATTCAATGGTGTAATCAGCGTGCTTGTATTGATAAATGTAGCCATGTAAAGTTAGATTTGTGTAATCATATTTTAGCAAATATACGTAAGTATCACATAGAAAGGAATTCTAGACATTGACAAACCCTAGCCTCAAGACTAACAAAACCATGCTGATTGCAAATCCAATACCTAGGAGATTGTAATCTTAGATGAGCGACAAATACAGACCTTGAAAGCCAAGTCTCTCTGGAAGTACATGTTCACATGTAAATAAATAAGAAGCTCCAAAATACACCAGTGAAATAGAATAGCAGATGGCATGGATTGTGGCACCTTTGAACACGGTAGTACGGGGTATCTCTGGGGGAAAGGCGCGCCAAGACTAGGGAAAGCGCTTCAAAGTGGGAAGAGTCAAATGTATTTCACTGTTGACACGCTGAAAAGTGAAATCTTATCTTGAAAGACAAGTGACAATCAACCAGAAGGCTGTGTCCTTCAAATGTGTTGAGAATGGCACATGTGCGTGTGAATATTAATACGACCAGACTGTCAAGGTGATGAGGCTATCAAAAGATGTGACTACTATGATCTTCTACATCACTTGACGACTGTCACCAACACTGTCATCTTAAGATACATCACAGGTGACAAAATGGGCACATAATTGTAAAAAAAGTCTGGTGATCATTGTTGAACTAGCACATGAAGCTTCAAATACGAGCATCATGTAACGTCGCAATGATGCTATTGAGCAAGTCGCAACGTAATTTTAAAATGAGTCATAATTAGCAACCGATGGTAGGTTTCATATACCAAACAACAGTTTCATATATGTACCAATTGTATTGACATCCCTCAAAACAAACGCACGAATTTCCATCTGAGATTCGAACTCGCGACCTCCTGCACACTAGGCAAGAGCCGTGTGATCCAGTGGAGGCCACGTTCGCTGGCAATCACAACATCTGGCACAGGTTATACGCACAAGACCCCAAATGTAACCCAACAGTCAGCACTCTGTTACCATCACTGCACCTTGATCCTTGTAGTCTGGATCTCATACACCGGAGTGTCTGGATCGCGTTAGCATCTCGGACGAGGGAGCAATTGCCGGGGTCAACATTAGGAGTCATCTTTTTATATGAAAAATCTCATCTGCTTGTTGATGAGCGGGTTGTTTATGTTGCCGTGCTGATGGATGCGAGACTGGCAGGCGGACGTGGTGTGTTGAGTATGAGCGGCAATAAACGTGTCATGTGTTGTGCTTTCATGGTTTCAGTTTTTATCGTATACACATTTAATAGTATTGTATAGGTACGATGTTTAATTCGTATACATATGTAAAGCGCATCTGGGTCAGTAGCTAGTTCTACATATATAACCTACCAATGTTTAGAAAAAATAAATTCTAAATCTAAAAGCTTTGTACACGACAAAAGAAATATCTCATTCGTCCACACGCGTTGAAAAGAATAGGAAAATTATTCGTTTTCTAGTGATCAAATTTCTCTAATTATTTTAGCATTGCTTGATATACATCATATTCTATAGGAGCATATAGCAAAGGTGTTGCACAGTAAAGAACATTAATTTCAATGTTTCCCCTGCTACTCATGTAAATCGTCTGCATGGAAACTGTAAAGCACATCATCATTTATTCTGTCTATTTTATCTTTTAACATTGGGCATAAACGTAGGCATACAGAGTGAGTGCAAAATAGAGCCACTAATGAACACGCCTATATAAACACGGCATCAGGTCTTCTCTCCATCCAGTGTTTGTGCAGTTGAAGTAGCGTGGTCTCTGTCAATACTGGCGGAGGCATGACAGAATGTGTGCACACCGTAATTATCAACACATTACACGGCACCGGCAATGCCCGTGCAGTGTGCAGATTTATGCTTCATGAAGATTTTTCATATTTTTTTGGTGTGTGTGTGTCTGTATAAACGTAACAAACCTATATAGGACTGTGATTGCAATGCAAGAACTAGACGAAGTTTTCGGTGTTGTTAAATGATTCTATGATTGGGGATATGTAAAAATACAGCCGAGACAAATACATGTATATACAAAGTAGCTTTTATGTTGTGTTACGTATGCCATGTATAGTAAAAATCTGTGCGCCATTCAACTCAGATTAAGGTATAAAATTTTGAATAACATTTAACAAATCTGTTTCTTGTCTTCTTGCCACAATCTGAAAGCGTTTACACAATTTTTCCTGTTTTGGCGAACCAAGCACAAGGTATAAAATCAATTATACTGGAACGTCCATATCAATTACCATATCATAAGCGCAGGTTAACAGTTAAACCGAAATGTCAAATTAAAAGCCATCATTAGCCCACCCTTAATCACATCTTATTTCACCTGAATAATGCAAAACAGTGACCTAACACACCCCAGCAATTACCCCCCAGGCGCACATAGCACCTTGTTGAACGCCCCTTTGTCAGCTAGGCTCTAATCATGTTTAATGATACACGGCACTTCTAGTATACCATTTAGATAGCTTCCTAAACAGGGGCTAATTTGTCTCTGGGCAACCCACGACCTTGCCAAGTGTAGTCTTGCGGGAATTAGTCAGGGCTGTCCTCTGATAAATCAATGCTATCAAAAGCTTTTGTGAAATCTCACAAGTGGTTGATTCACAATCGGATAGCACACTGAACAATGTTTTGTGCATCTCTGAATGGTATTGAATCAAATCCTCTAATAAAATTGTCAGTTTTTCAAGTGTTGACGGGCATTTGTTTTGTATGACTGAAGGATGGATTTGAGAGACAATCAAAAGAGTAGCAAGCCTCCACTAAGCTGTATAATTTCAAATTAAATGCTTCGTTTGATACCGTACATGTCGATGCATAATCGTAATGATTGAAATACGCTTTATAGGGTCTTTTATACTCGTTTATTGCCAGTCAAGATGATGGTTTGATAATACCACAAAGAACGACGTCAAGTCAATAAAGGCAGAAGGTTGAGTTTGATATTACACAATATCTTTATAACACTTTGATTGTTGTCTAAAAGCGTGGGAATTCGCTGAGGAACGTTGGATTCATCCCCAACTGTGAGAAACAAAACAGGCACTTTGTGTCAAATAGTTACGAAATTGTTATTTCCAATATTCCATCTGTCACAGAACGCGTGAGTTCACGTAGGGTCACGCTTGCGAGTTGTAAAGATACATTTGTAAATTATAGATGGTGTTACTGGAAAGAACATTTTAATGGGAAATTATAAGATTTAATGACGAGCCGCTAGGACTACGTTGTGTCAAACCCACGTTGAAGCAAACATAACCAGAAACATTAAAATCTGTTCAAACAAAACAAAATACCATCCGTTGATAGATAGATAGATGAAAAAATAATAGCTTATAAGTGGATACTATACAATATATCTGTGAATAAACTGAAGCATAGATTGAATGTAAATAGCTATTACAATAGATATTTAAAATCACTGCCTCTTGAACCCACCACCACACACATCGAGGACACCTTGGACGATATTTAAATCAAACCAATCCTATTCATAAACGTGCCTCAATCCCAGTAGACAATATAGTTTTATTTGTTTGTCCTTTATATAAAACAGTGACCTTTGGAGCCTAGGTAGAATTCATAAAAGACATTCACGCACACCAGAAGACCTAATTTATTGTTTCCATAACTTCTTCAATTGGTTGAGACACTTCATTTTCAAAGGTAATGTGGAGTTCTTTGTAGCTGGCTATATAAATGTGACGTTCTCACGGCATTGCGACTTTTGCCTGTAAGCATCTGTGTAAATCACAGAACAAGCTCAGTGATGCAGGAATCTGTGGTTTATACGCCAGATTTAGTTTTGTTTATAATGGACCGAATGTGACAACCATTGGCAATATCACTAACCATATATGTATTGACAATATCGTATGTATACCGTGTTTTCCCAAGGTTATGTAAATTGAAAGATGGACAAAAGTCGATTTTTCTTTTCAGTAAGACGCTAATTTGCGGATAATACTTTATCAGATCTACATTTTATGGATCTAGACTTATAAATTCTAATAAAAGTTTTGATAAATACTTTGAAAACGCCATAACAATACGATACTTAGTGTACGGGCATGGCCTAATGGTTTGTTTAACAATCTAAAAGGGAGATCTATCTAAACCACTTTTTGAACATTTTAAAAGCGTTTCTAATCTGTCCACGCCCTTTCTGGTGACAGAGCCAATACCACCTGCCAATCATTCCAAAGTGTCCATTTCAAAGGTGTGAGAGTACAAAGATCCCACTTCTCAGAGGCTTTGGACACTTGACCAGTTGTTTGACCTTTCTTGAACCTGGTCCATTAAACCTGTCACTCCGTCTAATGTTGGATGATAAAGGCAAAAGCATAGAAATGAAACAGAAATGTACAAATCTTTTTAGCCATCATATGAATAATAAATTTTACACACACAAGCTATTTTGTCAATAATATTTATTATGACCCAAAAAGCCTGTATTGCAAAAAAAGCTCACCCTATAGTTTGCGTTGTTAAGTTGTTATGTAAACTCATAGGAGTTAAAAAATCAGGCCTCAGTCTCAAGATATTAGCCACATGGTCAAACTTGAAACTTGAGAGTGTGTGACGTGATGGGCCGAGTGGGTGCTGGCATATTGGAGGGGAGGTGCAGGGGGTGGGTGCTGGGAGGGAGGGAGCTTTTGTATCAATTGCTAGGATCGGATAGCTTTAATTACATTGGAGGAACTTTGACATCAGATGAGTGATGGCGTGATAGCTTTGTTATTGAGAAACATGCAAGATGCTATCAAAGTGTATTAGCTTTTAGGGTTATGTTCGAAATTTTTATATGATCTTGTAGTTTAATACTTTAACCCATCCAACGTTGATTTATTCTTTAAATGATTGACAAATAGGTTTGTTTCACAATTATTCGACAAGAGGGGAAACACTATGAAGCTATTATAGTTGGTTAGCGGCACTAAACCAAACATTATTGCCAAAACGCAACTGCTTGCATGCATTATCAAATGTTAGTGATTATTTTATTGTGAACCTGGGTCTAAAAATTGTTTTCCATAAGCTACTGTTCTAAATCCATTAAGATATGACGTAATCAAATTACATAAATTAGCCCAATGAAGTACAAAGGCTCGCCTGAGTCGGCCATATGTGCCACTCAGCTGGGTCAAGTGGCTCAGTGAGATTACATCGGTGGTACTTGAACCCACTTTTCTGTTTCTACTAATCTTAAGTGAGGCTGGAAACGTCGCTTATTTTCAGTACAGATCGCATGATGATACTGCAGATTTTTTTTTTTGAAAAAGATTCTCCATTTTCATAGTTTTTAGGTTCATGTAAATTCTCTGTATATAAAATAATATCATGTTTCAAAATATGATCACGTTCAAGCTTACGTGTTAATTTAATAAGCATTACAAGAAGAAGAGAAGAGACACCTCATATTTACAAAGTTCTTATTAATCTTTATTGCGCATCTCCAATTCGGTGATCAAAATACAAAAGGACTCAGTTTGATATCAAATTAATAAAATATTGGACGCTGACATTCATAACCTGCGATATTGTACTTTTTATGCCTATCAGGCTTTTTAAAATCAAATTTAACCGTTTTTGATTTTGTTCTTATTGAAAAACAAAAATTGATGCAGCTATTTTCTTAAGCAAACGGCCGTACTCAGCTGATCATCATTTCAACAATCTCCAATGTCATTCACGTCACGTGATTGTCTTGACCGATGTACAATGGTCACATGCCACTGTCATCTGTGCATTCCCAAAGTCACCACGGCCACAGTCAAGTCCATGGTCACTGGATGACGAGAAGGGCTGGTCATTAAATTTTCAATGGGGATGGGATGGGGGTGGGTGGGTCGATGTTTTTTCTTCACCAAAAGTTACACCATTTTTCCGGGTAATACATCTACGTTGCAAAATATTTGAACCTTTCGACTCCTTTTTCATGGACCACAATGGACCATATTTGGGTCTTTTACGACTATTATTATTACTTGGTTTCCTCCTTGGTATCCCTCTGCAGGTCACACTATTGCAGCTAGACTACTTACAGTTCTTACATTTGTTATGTGCATTAACCAGGGTCATATGTATAGACAAGGATTCCTATTTGGGTCCATTATGATTGTCATTTGGGCCTAGCGAAAACGCTCTAGTTTGTAGCTCCTGGCGATATTTCTCATAGTCATAATGGTCATTTTTATCCCACTGTAATATCGTATATTGAATGGTCTAAAATAACATAAAACGTGTTATCTAACATCATTTTATTTTCACAGGTGGTTTCACTTACGTCATGACACAACTAAAGGCTGTTTTAACTATGTGCCTTCCAATACATTTTTTGGTCCTAAAACTAGAGCTACAACTACATGCTTTGATAGTGAGTTTGTTTGCCTAACATGCCGTGAGACATGATAACTGAGGAATGTACTGACTTCTCTCACAGACATTTCATTGTCAACATTAATTTGTGAAAGATTGAAATGCCAGATTCAGTAGAATGTCATTATTGTTACGGGCGTGCGTGTCATGCGAAATGAGAATGATAATATGGTGGGTTATGAGGCACGGTTGAAAGCACTATTATTGAAGCCTATATACCTAGCTTTTATAAGTGGCCCGCAGCGAAGATGTAATTTCCCAACAAATTATGTAATACTCGCTTGAGTACATACCCCCCCCAAAAAAAAAAAAAAGGACCAAAAAAGAAGAAAAAAGAAGAAAAAAAGATAATAGAAAAAAGAAATACAAAGCGCTTATAAAAATAGATGCACAAAACACAAACACAACACACACACACACACACACACACACAAACACACACGCACACTCACACACGCACGCACACTCACGCACAAAAACTCGTGCAAATATAAAGGTATAACATAGCGTCCTTAATAATAAATGCTGATAAATATTGGATAATAACAACATACATTACAATAGAATAGCATTTATAAGCATGCCTTATAAAGTATATATATTAAACTTAGATGAAAATTACTGTCATTTTATGTTCTTTTCTGTGTTTCTGTTTCATATCCTGGCAGTGTCGCGTGACCTTTTCTATTCATTAATAATGCATAAACATTATAGGTCACAGACTAAAACTATATTTTATAAATTTTAAGTGTCATTTACATGCTAAGAGTTACCAAGGGCAACCTTGACAAATTTATACATTAAATGTGATGTGAAAAGAATTGAGCAAAAGTGATCATGAATGGAGTCATAGAATGAACAATTGCTGCAGGCACACACACAGCGTTACCCCTTACATCATGGTCCACTAACATGGCGGGTTCACTATTTGTAGCCCAAACGACATCGGCAGGAACATAGCAATGGTCATAAACACACGCTAAAGCGGGGCGTGTAAATGGCACCAGAACGGACTGCAATAAGATACCGACTGTATGCGCCAATAAACCAGACCGGGCTCTTGATGGTTCTGTCCAGGACACAATCTATCAGGCAGAGCACAAATGTACTGTCTTTCCCCTTTAGTAGATACCGTGGAATCTGTCTAGCTTTGTCTAATGGAGATGCCATAGACATTTGGGTTGGGGTTTAGGAGGGCGAGGCACCCTGCCCCCCCCCCCCACTAGAAAATTGACGTATATATGCATTGAACAAAACGTGATTGATGGACTTTGGCAATTGACAACCAGTTACCAAACCTGTGCCCAAAGTGAACAACCCTCAAACCACACACCATCATCATATTTAATTCGGTTAAAAAATACAGTTGATGCGATTGTGAATAAATGCAATTAATCAGATATGCAATGATGTGATACCATCTGCAATGCACTTCACGCAGTCGACCTTTTAGATTGAAAAACATAAAACTATTTTCATATTTTGTTAATTGACCTTACTCTTCACTGACCCCCACTGACCACGCCTCTCTGTTGCAGCTGCCAGACGAGATCCACCTGCTGTCCAAGGTGAAGCCATCCACGTCGCTCGTCCACTGCATCGAGGATACCAACTGCACCGCTGTGAGTACTCGCAAAACGTGCACAAGCACCACATCATTACACATATAACAACTAACTCATAATTAAGAAAGAAGAACTGTATTAAAAGGCAATTGAAGAGCCTCACAATGTGTTATACTTTGAGACAAGTGACATTTAAAGTACGTCGCCAAAGGTGGGTCATGTTGGTAGGCCCAGTGTACTGCATCGGCAGCAGGCACACGTGCTAATTCACCATCATTAATTGATACCGCTTTCCATGTAACTTCATCCGTGACATGGTAATTAGCGCCGTTTAACCTTCTAATGATCGCCTCGACATAACGACAGATGAACACTTACAACATGACACACACTTTTGGTCAATCAATTACATGTGTATCGTCAAAATCACCTTCAGTGACCTCTCCGCGTCCGTTGATAGGCGGATTTGTGTTGTATCTAAGCACATGTGCCCGTGTACACAGTGATAACAGCATAAGTTTTGTTTTACGCATTAGCGGTCATTTTTATGCTCGATTGCTGTGCAGTCAATGTGTATAGCATACATATACTTGTTTTTGTCTTAAAACGCGCGTGGGCTAAATTTGATCAACTATCTATCCATACACACTTACAACACCACAAATCAATGTTATTCTTGCACACAACGTAGCAAGAGGAAAAATGCAATAGGTCTCCGAGTATTGCAATTTGTCTTCATACTCGGTTCAGAAACAAGACAATTTCCTGTGGCGGAAAACATGAGGGAACCCCATCAGGCAACCTGGCGAATCTGTCGCTGTAATTATCGTTCTATTAGTCTGCTGTGATTGGCTTGTGCAGTGGCTGGGAACAAGGGCTGTTTTGTATGTATAGCAATGCCACGACTTGTCAGAGGTGTGTTCATCAGATTCACACATAAACTAATGCACTGTCCTGCTTGAACAATTTTGTAAAAAATAATGTGATAATTGCTTAATAGGCCCAGGTCACAACCGGCAGTGCGGGTATTCTAACCGCACGTTTGTTTTTCCTTGTCTGTGAGATTAGAGCATTGACGTAAGACTTGACGCACTGGCTCCGTACTGGCCATGTACTGCTTATATACCTACTTTTAGGTGACTGTTTGTTTGACTGTAGAAAATGCTTGGCATGTCAAACTTCCTCTACTGTCTCCGTGCAGACTAAAAATCTACTTTTGCAGGACTGGACACACACTGATGCCCACGTTCTCCATGAGTGCTTGACAGTAGAGTACTGCCAGTTATGCCCTAGGCTTTACATTATTGTGCAACCGAAAATAAATGTGAACTATTATCATTTATAGTTTGGGGAGTTTTGACAATGTGGATAGTTGACTATAGCAGATTGAGAATGTTGGACATATTTGGCAGTCTATCTGTCTCTGAGTGCCAGTGTGTCTGCCATTCTGCAATGGTGCTTGGCGTGCATTCTCCTGTGCGTGCACGGCAATAATAAAAAGATCACAGCGGCCACATGTTCGTTTATGTACACAGTTTGATGTTTCAATATTGATGTTCTCAAAATAAACAAACAGTTAACAATGTCATGATGCAATTTTCAAATAATATAAAGCCATTAATCTGTTACAATGTGAAAGGCTTTTACGTGAGGTTGGCTCATAGAGACCACCTGTCGCCAGCCACGGAGCCATCATTATCATCATCTATTACCGTAGAGTTCAGTGCCACCTGGTGTGCTAGCTGAGATCAAAGGTCATAGTGTGATCAGTGCCGCCTGACATGCTAGTGCATTGATTGATATTGAAAGTATTATCTGAATTACCTTTTAGAGTTATAAGTACATGTACATGATAAGTACAATTCATTTAATGCCACGCAACTGAATTTGTGTGCACCTGTTATGGACTATAGTTCAAGGGTGTGGTGACTGTAGTTTTTGGGTATTTTTGGTATGATGTGTAGAAATGCTGTATTGCTATGGTAGTTTTGGATTTATGCCTTAGCTCAACTAGATTCTCATAATATTCTGGCTCGTTGCTGACCGGCTATATTTTATGTTTTACAATTATAAACATTTAGGGCATTTGTTTTCAGCATATGCATGTTGAAAATGAAATCCAACAAACTTCGATCAGAAACGTACACACAAACGCATTTAACTGATTGTTTCATCAAACAACAACCGAATAAACAAAAAAACAAAAACAAAAACGAAAAACAAACAAACAAGCACACGTATTTTGAAAACAAACAAGTTGGTTCTTCAGTAGTTTGTTGCAGTAAAAATTAACAACTACGGAGCACACCCTGATTCACCCACTAATCCTCTTAATTCTTCCCAATCCCGGACAATGGCGACATAACGGCTACAAAGCACACAATGACTCCATCGTCTCCCGCCCATTCACAACTTCCCCTTCGGAGCCTCAACTGCCTACTTAGCCCCCATAACGCGCCTCTTCACCCCCAAATCTTACGAAATGGGACTCTCAGCGGACTTTATACGCTGTTTGGAGCAGTTATTCACACTCGCGCCGTGTCCTAGTGCATGGCTCAGTGGCAGTGCGTTCCGGAGAAGGGTGTAAAGCTGGTGCTAGGAATACTTGATGTTGGATGAATATTTCTTACATTACTCATATATTACCAAAGGCAAATATAGCTTTAACAGCTATGAACAGGCGTTTGAAGTTCCCCAGTTTATAATCACGTTGAACACCAACAACGTTATTGTAAAAAGTCATACTACTATACAGATTTTCTTTGTGGCATAACAGTATATATTTTAGATTTGCATTATGTTTACTTATTTTCAGTGCTTGAAGCCATGCAGTCAACCCTTCATAACACTCAAGATCTGCCAAACAGTGTGTGGGGTAAGTGGGCATACACATTATCTAACTATCTAATGACTGATGTGAATAGACCTGCCATTCACTTCACACCATGCAATGGCAGATCCAGGCTTTTGGAAAGGGGGGGGGGCACACTTAACGGATTTCATGAAAACCCTACGAAAATGAAGTATTTTGGTGGGAAAAGGGGGGGGGGGCACCCCCTGCGCCGCCGTGAATCTGCCTATGACATAAGTTAGGTGGGGTTACTAGGGTCCACCACTCTCAGGGATGAATCCCACCTAGACATGACCATACCACGCTGAGCCATCCATTCCCATCTAAAAGATAGGTTACTGTATATTGCAGAACGAGCCGTCTGCGTGCGAACAGTCGTGCCGCTTTCTGCACGAGGTGACCACGGTGCGGCCCGGCGTGTGCGCGCCGCCCACCGCCGCCTTCGACATGACGTGTGCAGACGCGTGCGCCGAGGACGTGGACTGCGACTTCGGCCTCAAGTGTTGCGCCAACGGGTGCGGGGCCACGTGCCAGCTGCCCACCAGCCAGTTCGACGGTAAACTCACACAGCACACCCAGTACAGTATGCATATGCATAGTGGTTGCTTGTCGCTAAAGACTGAAGGTGGTCGTTGAATAGGCCTACAGGGTTCACTTTAATGCAAAAGTTCATGATATATGACAGGAGGTCGTTAAATAGGGGTGGCCGCTAATAGACAAGTTTAGCTGTACTTGTATAAATACGATACTAAAGATGCTTTGTCTCCAGGCTCCTATATCTACTAATACGTGTTTCTTATAGCATTCTATTACAGATTCTATATTGTAAGGTTCTCCACAGGTATGCCGGAAGTACCTCAAGCACCTAAAATCAGGGAAAGGCCCAGGGGCAACTCCATAGAGGTGAAGTGGGATAACGTCCATGAGAACATCACAGGGCCTGTATTATATATCGTGGAAGCTCGCTGGAACATCGGTCGTCACTCCAGTGACAGCCAGATGACAACCTGGCAACAGGTAGCGCAGGTAAATGGCATTAAAGTATTTCATGAAACCCGCGACTACTCATCTCTCACATGTTTTAACACAAATCATGATATAGATTCAGAATAGGGCTTGCAATATTTATCTTCTATTTGATTACCGTGTGTGGATGCGACTGTATGTAACTTCTATTGTCATTGGCAGACGACGCAGACGTTCAGCATTCTGCGTGACGTCACTCCGGGATACTGGTACCAGTACCGCGTGTCCGCCATCAACCTGTACGGCAGCAAGAACCCGTCACCGTACACGCAGCCCTTCACGCTGTCACGAGGTAGGCACGTGATCATATCGTGCAGCAGTAGCACCTACGTAGGCTGAACCCCTCAAAATACACACATTTTCCAAACTGCTTCTGACATAGACACCCGCATTTTACGGCTACATAGTTATTGTTACAACGCAGATCCATTTGGTGATCCAACAATTTACATTTTGCTGAGATTAACGGGCCACTAGGATACAAATACTGATAGAAATGCTTAAGTCTAAAGGTTGCTGTGGAAAGCAGCAGACTGTTGTCAGTGACCTGCCATAGATTCTTTACACTAGCTTTGGAAACTGTAAAAAAGGCAATGACCAAAGATGCTAATGATGTGATGACACACACGCGGTTATATTCATTGTAAAGTGCAACAAATCAATCTAGTCCTCCTAATCCTCTGGTGTTGTGTAGATCCGCGCCACCCGACCGCGCCCCAGAACCTGAGTGAGGGCGACACCAACATCATGGACGGACGCATCGGCGTGACGGTCACGTGGCGCCCGCCCCGCAAGTCAGACCTGCCCGTCACGCGCTACAAGGTGAGGAGAGGCCGGGTGCACGTGGATGGTCAGAACAATTACTGATTGAAGAAAAATGTCATGGTTTTGAGGTCAATATGCATGAATCGGGCATTGATTCATGCATATTGACCTAAAAACCATAATATTTCTTCAATTCACTAGATGTTTGTAAGACTGCTTATGGGCAGTGTAAACGAGATTCTGGTGACATATCGGTGTGTCCAGTTGTAAAAGACCCATCGTACATGTAAATGTTGACTGCAGACGAGAAATGGTGAAATTGCCAAGTTATCAGTGATCTAAATCTGCTCAAATGTAGGTGTACATACAACTGTTACCCGCTCTGATCATGAACGTCTAATACAACACGTGGGCATTCATTTGTCAACATTACATTTAATGAAGATATATATTTTCCCTGTTGAGCCAAAAGTCACATCAAAGCAATTAATTTGTCTGCATCTCTAGTGCTTAGAAACTCCATTGCGGGTTTTGTAAGAAGCATTTACTGGAGTCACAAAATATATTAGTGTGGCTTACCAAAGAGAACCACAGAAGAGACGCCATTTCATTATGCTTATAGAGGGGATTGTCAACTTAATGTCCCGGTTTCATATCAAATGAAAGTTAACTTACACAATAAAATGTCACAAAATTGAAAAAAACAAAACAAAGTAAAATAACCAAGAAAACAAAAACCAAGAAAAACACACACCAAAAACTATTGGTTGAAATGAGCAGTGTTGTCTGGGAGGAAATGATTACCCGTTGCGGACCATGTGACACGCATGCGTCATTTGGCCGAAATGCAGCTTTCATGTTCGCCTGACCTCTGACCTTTAGGCTGAGAAAGACGCCATTGTGCTATGTATGAGTGCGTGGCATGCGAAGTCGTCTGCCGGTAAACTATTCTTACAACCAGATAAGAGATTGTTGAAAATATACTGCATTTCAATATATGTAATATTATGTATATGATATTGTTTTGTCATTTCAGTTATTTTGGAGCAAACGTGCAAAAACAATAGAGGAGCAGCTGCAATCCATGAAGGAGTTCAGACATGTTTTGCCCGGGGTACGTACAAATGATGAAGTCAGTGCATGTGCTACTTTGCTGTCTTCTCTGTCAGAGAAGACGAGATAATGCATATTTTATGGGAGACTGAAGGCTTGTTATCCAATCTAACTACTTTACAAGGTTTCCTTATAATATATAAGTTCAGTATTCCAATGATCTAATTTATGACCGTCCTTGATGATATAAAGAATGTAGTTTATCTCATTTATAGAAATTGAGTTTTCAACACATTTCTTTCTTCAGGAGAATTTGGAATATGAACTACCAGATTTGGAACCCGATACAACGTATTTTGTCCAGGTCAGTGCTAGTGTCATATTAGCTCTGTGACAGTCTGAGACGTTTTGTACTATTAACAATATTATTAAGATAATATCCTACACTCACCACATTCAATTAATTTTTTATTTGTGGTTTATAACCGTGGAAAAACATTCGTTACGTGTGCAGATAAAATCCAAACTAGTACTTTTTGTTTTGTCACATTTATAGCGATAAAAAAGTATATGTACGTCGTCATCGTTGCTTCGAACACATTTTTATATAATCCGCACATGGTAGCCTATATTTATCTCTACCTCAGGCCCAAGCCATATGCCAATACGGAGATGAAAAGTTAAAAAGTGAGCGTGCCAGTCTCTACATCACCACATTCCCACTTCCTAATGATCCACAGGAACAAGGTAAATAATCAGCTTTTCTTTTTGGTTACATCTATTAGTGCTTTTAGGGCATAAGCAATATTTGGGGGAAGTTATTGTTACTAACGAGTCATACGGGATGAGAAGTGTGTAATGAAAATAAAATGCTTTGAAAAATGATTAGTCCATTTTGCTGCAGATGAAAAGAAAACACCACCAACAAAACAATCTTAAAAGGTATAGCAAGCATTACTCCAGCTGGCTGCTTAACTAAAATGAAATATTACTACCCTCTTTATTTCTGTTACATTGACACGAGTCACAATTTGTCACAGACTGAAATGGACGGGGATGAAAAAAGTGTTTTATTCATTTTCTCTGCTTCATATATACATATAGATCTAGTACCAGTTGACATAAAAACAATGTGATTCCACAGAGTCCCCTCTAAGCACCTCTCATGTCCTTGCAGTCCAAGCGCGGTCCACGGAGTCTGCGCTGCACATTGAGCCGCTGCCCACGCCGGCTGCGCTGCTCAACCTCGCTGTCCACGCGCCCTTCTTCCAGCTCGGCCTGCTCAAGGCCAACGTGTCCTGGGACTTCCCTGCAGGTAACACCGCGCAACAAACTTTTCATTCAATTCACAAATTGTTGGTTATAACCCGTCATTCAAAGAGTTTAAAAATTTTGTGGAATATTTTCTATGGCCTCAGCCAAGCAGGACAGCAGGTAAATAGACAAAACCGGGTGCGTTTGTAATATGAATCAGGTAAGTTCTCGTATCATGGCGAGCCCGAAGAGTGAGCCTGATGCACCACAAGAACGAACCCTGATAAAATAATTCATGTTGCACAACGAACCCGGTTTTGTATTTATCATTCTTTTCTAAACAATTATAACACTGCTGTAAAAATGTGAAAAAGTAGTTCGGCTGAGCACAAGCATGATAACCATGGTATCGAAGAGGGGTGATAACCCTCCCCTGGTTATCGGATACTTCTGGATCATGATAACCAATGAAATTACATGAAAAAGAATGATAATTCTAGATACCGGCAAGTGTAATGTGTGTCGCCATATCATTTTCCTGGATCTGCTATAGGTGCTGAATTCAAGACATTTTAACTCATTTCAAGGAAGTGGAATGTGGGGGGAAAGGCTCAACAATTGTGAGTTGTGATAAAAAAAAGCCCAAACAGTGAATGTGTGATATCAGAACAAAAAGAGGAATATGAGATTTCTTCACCCCGTAGAACGGCTGGAGGAGGAGAGTATAAAGGACTCCTTCCCCCCAACATCACGCTTCCTTTTAACACCCTTCTTAAACTCCGCGCCCCGTTGGTTGCTGTAGAGCTGCAGCTGGACAGCAGCTCGGAGGCACCGGCACCGGCCACTGTGGGCAAGGTGGTGCTCGAGTGGGCGCCCGAGGTGTGCATCGCCGCCGACGTGGACGACGGATATGCCAAGACCATGACCGCCACCACGCATGTGAGTCAAGCACGCACACGCACGCACGCACGCACACACACACACCCACACACAGAGAGGCCGCACCAGTCACGTGTGTCGTCTTCATTTAGGGTACATGTCCATATTTAGAATCTGATATTGAATTTATATTTTTCTTGCTGAATATGTTTTTAGTGTAAACTTATTGTAAGCATTCATGCTAGCTACACATTTAGAATTTAATACCAATTCATATCCAAACTAATCACTTAGACATTATGAGTATATCAGTAATTTTTGTGGAGCATTCTATGACCCACCTGCAGTCTTTGGCACATTTCCAGCTCTAATGTCGTTGATCTCATCACTGCAACATTTCTCTGCCCTCAGGACAGCTTCTTCGTGATCTACGACCTGCGGTTTGACTGCCGCTACGTTATCAGGGCGCAGTCTGTGTCCACCCTGGGGCTGACGGGCAGCTGGACCCACGAAAGCTTCCCCACCCCCAGCTGCAGCGAGGTCACTGTCACGGGGCCTGTGGAGCCGGACTGTCCCACCAATGGTGAGCGGATGGGTCTTATTCAGCATGTTATTTTTGATGCTCAATCATTCTGCTTCAATTAATAATAATCCCAAATTTCACACTATGTCAAATTCAGATAATTGATAATTGATAATTGGTGGCAAATGACAAAAACAACTGCACGGGAAACGCGGTTTCGTCTGTAGTAGATTACACAACCCCTTTATTTCTATCCATTAGTATTAAATTATGACCAAACCTATTTTCAATCAACCCAGACATCTAGTCCCAAGAGCTAGGGCACGTTTATCGGGGGTAAAGAGTGCAAAAGGTTGGTTATCATCCTGAATAAGTATAGTGTTTCCAGGCCCCAAACCCCATTATTTTTACAAAATTCTATTCAATATTCAAACCATCTGCTGAACTCAGCCTACCTGGCCCCTCTCTCAGTCAGACTCATGACAATGACTAATCCCACCACCTCTTTGTCCTCCACAGTTCCGTCCGTGCCCGCGGCGCCGGCTGACTTCCAGCATAGCTTTCTCATCAGCTCGTCCAACATCACGGCGCGGCTGTCGTGGCGCGCGCCGCCGGCGGAGGGTGCCGCCGTGACTGGGTACCGCGTGGTGTGGGGCACCGCCATGGACGATGCCAGCGATGCCATCAACCCCACGCTCAACCAGAACAAGGCATTCACCAAGGTGCTGGGAAAGGTGAGGACACTGGGGTTTTTATACAATGTTAGCTAATCAACACATATAATCAAGGATAAGTACAGAGAATATTTAAAACTCATCAAAGAACTTGGTATTGTATTTATGTTATTGCAGTTTGAAAAAACGCATTACAATGATTTTCTTTGCATTTGCAGACTGAGTACCAGTTCAGCATGGGGAACCTGAAGGAGGCGCAGACGTACGTTGCTCAGATCGCGGCGCTCTCCCATGCGGGCGCCGGCCAGGTGGTCTCCTTGCACTTCACCACCCCTATGCTGCAGCTCGCACCCAAAGGTAGATACAACACACAGTGGTCTTTGTGGTACAGGAGGTTTGATTATTCTGATCACCATGCTTTTCGTCTTGATTAGCAGCAACATCCACACTACCGCGAAGTACCAACAATTGTAGTCTCTATTATCTGACACCAATGCCACAGCTCATGCAAATAGATACCATAAATATTGGTTATCCTGATCATATTCATACTGGTGTATATCTTGATTTATGTTTTAATTGCAGATCCACCGTACAAGCACAACAAGAAGGACGACAAGTATCTGGAGCCGACGGAGCCCCCTCTGCCCACCTCCACCACGAGCCCCCCAGAGTCGCCACCTCTTGCACGCCCAACACACCAGCCCCTGCACCACAGCAGTGGCGCCGCGGGGGGAGGACTTCTCACCTACCATGTGCTCAGGGGACTCGTGGCTTGCTTGTTAGTGTGCTTGCTGCTACATTGATAGTGAAGGGGCTTTTGCACATGTATAACATTAAAAAACATGAAATGACATGAATGGTAGCAAAATAAAACACAAACAGATGTGACTGGGAATGTTGGTGGTGAGATACAAGTTGCTGATGATCAGATTGACTGATATTGAAGTTATAGTTTTATTTACATTATGCTGCAAAAAGCCCTAAGGAATATTTAAGGATTTGAATTCCAAAGAAAATAAAATGTGATGGGATTTAGGATTTTTTGACACATTGACGGTTAGGCTAGTTGTCTTGTAAAGGCAGCACTGAAACGTGGGTGTCTGCTGGCTGATTTGTTATTTGAGGATGTGAAAGGTGTGTGTATGTGTGTGTAGGTCTGATGAAACAAAAAATGATGTTCAAATTAAGCTAGAAGCAGTGATATGATTTGTGGTTATTTTCTAGACAATGAGTAAAATAGGACGCGGACATATTGCAGTGACCTAGTATGGAAGGAGCAAAGTTAATATAATACTCAGACAGACCACATTTGCATTACATGTTGCAATGTTGTATTGTAGATTGGCAGACGTTTGGCTAGTCTTCACAGAACTCACAGTCAAAAGTGCACAAAGAGGGTTCAGGTACTGAAGTTTGTGTTTCAGTAATACTTGGGACAAAATGTATTCATGGAATCGACTATTGGTTGATATTTGCAGGATTGCATATTCTAATTTGCTTTGTCTTCAAGTTGGGCCTAAAAAGCAATTTACTAAACTAATTAGGTGATATTTCTTCCTATTTATGAGTTTTATATATAGGTTTTGAACATACTTTTAGTATTTATATAGACCAATATCAGTAGTCAGTCTTAGTGTGTTTATTATGTTAATATTAATATGAACTTAAAGGATGACAGTGATGTTATATTAACATTACACAGATTAATGAATAAGTAATTTCATTACAAAACTGTGAATTTCAATAAAAGTAAATGGTGTTTATGCATCCTCATATTTCATGGATATATACTCAGTATTTTGTTGATATGAACATGGACTTACACAAGCATTGTGAGTGATCAAGCTGTGAAAAACAATGGTCATGTTTATGTTGATGAAATACATTTTTGGATGTGAAATTGAAGACATTTGCAATGTAATTATTGGCAGGGTCTTTACACTTGCCATGTCATATTGAAATACAGCTGTACATTGTAATTCATTAGTAGTGCAATTGTAGTATTATGAATGAACTAGGACACGAAACTCAGTCCAGTAGCCACCATGAAATACCTTGGTTCCCAAGGTATGTGTAGTACTTACAATACTACTTGCTACTTACTCTGAAGAGGTGATATTATTTTTTGTATACTATGTCCAGCTTTTACTATTGTCTGATGCATTGCATTAACCTATTGTAATTTTTGACAGTTTCATCTCTACCACCTTCCGAAGTATATAAATGAATCACTAACAAAATTAGAATGGATGATTCAAAACTTCACTTATATGAACATTTTGTATGCTTCGGAATTATACCATTAAAACTAAAACGCGTCCATGTAAAAGTTGCCATCTTGTGTATTTTTACAAAGCATCAGCATGTGTATGGAGACTGATGGTGTCGTCTGCTATACAGAATATAGTGCCAAATACAACTTGTTAACGCACATGTTTACAGAATCTAAACCCACCATTTCTATTATTGTCTCCTAAGTGTCTTATACCATCCATAACTAAATTATTTTTCATAATCTGTAAGAGTTGCGTTACATGTATTGCACTGGTTTGAACACTATACAATTACATATTTTATGATGATAATTATTATTGTAATCCCATAATATTGATTCAATTACTAGGCGCAGTGATGTGTGACTTTGATAATTGTATTGTAATTCATGCCGATATCGTTTTCAGTATTAAAGCTTCAATCGCAGAGGTTGACGAGGACAATGATAGCTGATGATAGTTACATATGTATATGTAATACGGAGTACATTATTTAATATTTTATTTAATTTTGGCAATGAACTTACAGTGGTTGAAGAGTCCATGATAAGTGCAATGTGATATTATTCTGTAGTTGTAGTAGTTCTATTAAGCACTTGTTACTCTGCTTCATTCTTGTCTGTGTTTAAATATTGCCTATCAATTAGTTTCTGCTATATTTGAATCTACCCCACATGTTGAATTTGGTATTTAATATTGATGCTTTGCACTATATAGTCGAACAGTGAGTTCATTCCTGATGTATCAAAAACGATTACAAACAACTTTGGGTTATGCATCATAATCTCGTGACTGAAAGTAAGAACATTCTGGTATTCTGTTAATTGTTACACCTGGAAGTAAATCACTACCCGGCCCTATTAACTTTTGAAATAAAGTGTAGAATGAAATTCAGATACTCATCAATTAGAAACTTCCATTTCATAACTGAATAAGATAATTAAACTATGCTTTTACTTCAGTGCTTCCTTTATCTATATTTTTATACATTCCATTGTGTATTATTGTGATTAAATTATAGACATGTAAGCACCAAACTGTATTAGTATGATACTGTGCTGACTTAGAATCGAAAGTAGTAGTTTTGTTGTTTTGTATTAAAAAGGCATGGTCCCAAACATGTTGTTCAGATGCATTTCATAATTGTATATATAAGTATTATTATGACAGTAGTTGTGAGCTATTTGACAGTATACGTAAAGTTTGTTGTTTACCAGTAATATGCTATTGTAAGTATGAATGGACTTTGATAAATGGGTGAAAATGTTTCATAATAAGCACTAAAGCTAGACAAAGAATGGTCAATCATTGGCATTTGACTAAAAACTACATTGTTTACAGATTTTACATAACCTGGACAGATGAATTTACTATTTTGTTTGGAAATAATGACACGTTATATAGTGGGACGTACAACATGGTATTAATGTTGATATTCAAAACATGTCCTAATTGGCATATCAAATTATTTTAACCAATTTGTATGATTATTGTATACGTGTTAAATGCCATTTCGTGTGAAAATGATAAAAAATTGATTTTGATAAAAAGTATTCTTGTATTAGCATGCCCTGTGTGAAAAGGATATGTACATGTATCATGTGTGCGTGGAGAGTGTTGAAAAGAACGATTAATATGACATAAAATAAAGTCACCATTTAACATTGTGTGTGCATTAATTCATTAAGTTTAACACTTGAGCTGTAAATGACAAGTTTCCTCTGTATTTTCAATACGTGCAATATAATATATATTAGAATTGTATAATGCTCACTTATTTGGATAACATATGATACAGATTTCTATTCAATCAAATGTTGAAAATAAAGTACATGTAACAAAGGACACATGTGCCCTTGATCAACTATACTACCGAAAAATGATACTCCCCAAAGAACTAATTAAAGATCCTTGCTCAGACCAAAGTTAAACAAACGACTAAACACAATTCTATTTTAATTGTAACAAAAATCTTCAAATTAATCCCTCAAGAGAAACTATAGAGCACTTTTCAATGTCTTGGTTATTTCTATTGGACATTTCAAGAATAATGTTGAGCACAAATGAAAAGGAGTCAAGATAATACAAACATTATTTTGAAGGTGAAATTACTGCCGTGTTTCATGGTTGGTGTCGAATAGTCTAGGGCTAGCTAGGGAACTTATGAGTCTGGCCGTGTTTGCATATAAACCGTTTTTTTTAAGATAAAAAATGAGCAATTATAGCTCTTCCATTCTGTTAGTTCTAAGCGCATCATGATAAGCTTTAATGTGTGTGTGAGAGAAATGTATCCACAAGGGCTGGGAAACACAATTATACAGCTAATTTTGAGATACGAAGGGATGAAAAGGAAGTTTATAAAAACAGAACACACCTGCACTCACACAAAACACCCACAAAGACAGTAGAACCTTGTCTGGACCCATGCGCTAGACACGTGGACAGGCCTGGCATGATCAACAATTTTGTTGATTTGGTCATTCCACCTTGGTGGGAGAGACAGATACGTGACACATCGATTGCCAGCTGAAATTAAGAAATGAAAATAGCTACAAGAATCCCGATAACATGGAGAACAATAATCGATCAAAAGCAAACCAATGAACATGTTTAACCAAACTGGCTGTAGAATTGAACTGTGCCTACGACCAGAAAGTCAGTTAGCATATATGTATGAGGCTGCCGGCCAAAATGTCACACAAACCCAACTGTCGATACATATTTCTCTTGTTTCATCATTTCAATTTCGACAATGTGACGTCCCACATTAATTGGTGCATTTTGAGAGGTATATTTTGTTGTTGTTGTTCCTTTAGTGTGTTTAAAAAACATCGCGTTCAGCCATGCAATGTACGATATAGTAAGTTCGCTGTTTGCAATCTATTTCCTATGACAACAAGAATACGCCATGAACAAACTGAAAACAGCCACATGAACATGACGCTCCCACTTTATCATGCAATAAAAAATCTCCCTGTGTACCCAAAAAGTAGGTCTACATTAGTCAAAACAACGATCCGCCAGGAAATTCGTGACCCACCCAACCCAGCAAATTGAGGGAATGACTGATGCCCCTCCCCGCTCTCACCCTCTGAGAAACAAACAAACAAACAAACAAACAAACACACACACACACACACACACACACACACACACACACACACACGCACACACACGCACACGCACACGCACACGCACACACAAACCCAGACAAAAACCCAGACACACAAACAAACCCCCCCACTCAAAAAACATCCAAATAGAAAATGTAAACACAACAAAAAAGATTAACAGCAACAAAAACGACAAGATGACACTATCAGATATATATTGATAATAAGTGGTACTTTTCTATGAAATCCATATTTAGCTATGACAACGAACGCAGACACGAACATAGCCTACTCAAATTCAATCAAATTACAAGAAGTAATAGCCGGATGTATCATGTTATTAACATTTGAGCATAATCTAGTCCTGTTTGAAGGCCATAGGTTTGAGGAAATTCTCTCTTGAGTAAGCTTACATAATTTGATAATAAGTATAGCTAACGATTTGCGGCAGAGCCTACGAATAAATTGCGAGTAGATGAAGATTAAAAGCTGACGTTGCAATTATTGATTATTGAACGAATTTCACTATAGATTCTGATATCAAGACAAAACTAAAAAGAAAACAACTTTGAAAATACATAGAAATGGGAACGGGGCAACTTACATACATTAATCAGAGAAGAATATTTCTTTATGATTTCCAATCAATCCGTGCCAAATCCTAAGGGCAGCGAAGCGTTGAATTCTAATTACGTGAGTATTTACGTGACCCGCAGCAGGCGAATTTTATGTTGTGACAGGTGCAATTGTGAGGTGTCGTTCACGGGGATTCCCACAGCACCACCCAAAGCACCTGTAGGCACCAAGTCAGGCGGAAGTGGCACAAGGAGACATTGTCTCACGACTTATTGAGTTCTTGCCCAGCAGACTTTAGTCAATCTGTGTCCATTTAAAAAAATAAGAATATGAGTAAAGAACATATTGCTGCGAGCTGGAAGACGATACATAAACGTTATTATGACGTTGAAAAAACAAACGTTATTATGACGTTGAAGATGTTGGATGGGTGTACCTGTTAGCTTGAATGACTCATTTTACACGAAATGCCTCTGAGGACAACTCGGTGTCATGGGAATGAGATGTAAAATGACTGCAAGGACTTTTCAGCACCATACAAATAAAAACTAAACAAAAAAAAGGCAAAACAAACGTAAACCAGAAGCAAAAACAAACAAAAACAAACAAAAACAAACAAACAAAAAACAAATAAAAACGCACGCACACATAGGCACGCACGCACACACACAACCACGTGCACCACACCAATTAGACCACCCAAAGTGCGAGCAACAAGCAGGACTATAATATGGATTTTATTAATGTAGAGCATATATAATAACCACTATGGCAGTGATCTTTACCCTATGTAAAATAGTACGACTCGATGTCCGATGTTTTCATTGTTAAGAATTTTCAAGCGGCTATTGAATGGAACAGCGTCAATATGATGGTCACCTGAATAATGCTAACTTCTAATGTACACACATTAGTCGATGATGAATAGTACGATGAGTGATTGCTGGCTAGAATTTGCTATATTAGATCATGATTAAATGAATACAGACCTCACTAAGTCAGATGGACATGCAGACAGAATGACATTCAGAGTAGGATTTCGCTTTCTGCTCTATCAAGAAGAATTAAGCTGGTGTGAGGCGACGCTTTTAGGCAAAGCTCAATCCTCACGTCTGGTAAGAGGTGTTAAGTCTCCGAAACCCACTCTAATGGCGGCCTGCTTCTTCGCAAAAAGCTGTGTACAGTGGGGCGAGATGATGTCAGTATAATGGCATGTTCTTCTACAAAGCAAATCTTATGTTAGTAGGTAAGTGCATTCGCCCCGCGTGCATAAAACCTTTGAAAACTATTTTCCATAGTCCATGTTTACTTTACTAGAAAACTTAATATCCATTTGTATAACATGTAACGAACAGCATCACAACAATTGGGCCCCAGTGGCGACTTACATATTATAAACCCAGCAGAGCTGTCATGTAATGCATTGTGAATTATAATATACTACCCTTTCGAATTCGATGCCGCGTCCATAATCAACAAACTTCCACATTTGGTATCAACAGAAAACAACAGTAACCAAAATGCATCACAGTAGTAGCGAGAGCGTGTTTTATATTCTGACAGCAGACGCCGCCTTTGAAGAGCCCACGGATTCGCACAATCGGCCTGGTGTCTCCAGAGTGACGTTCTTGCCTGGCAGGGTCAACCCGTCTTAATGGCGAGCCTTTCACGGCAGAGACGCCTGTTGAATATGCGCCGTGATGGAGACTTGTTGGCTGCCATTCATCACGCCACGCGTGAAAGCCCGGTCCCAGTGGCGAGTAGCTGTTGAGAAAGGGCAGACACGGCTGTCAAATTGTCGACGTTAACGTCTTAAAATATATACATGAGTAGTAGTAAACTTTTTGAGCAATGGAAAAGACTTTGTCCCTGCGTAAAGGGAATATTATTCTGAGAGATTCCTGCGCTGTCACCCATGGTCGCTGATTCTACATTATTTGGTTCTTCATTTGCAGCATAATGTCTTTGTCACGAGATTTTCAGTGGGATGGAGGGTTAATTTATGTAGATGGCTAAAATTGTGTCTGAGAGGATGCTGGACTGGAATGGGGGCGCAAAGAAAGCTGAATTTCTGTCAATAATAACATTGGCGTTTTATTTTCGAGAGTAGGGTTGAGCGTTGCATCCCACAAACTTTTCAAGTCAGAGTGAAGAAAGCTCCTCCCGTGCACATATTGGCCGTGCCCTACTCAGAAGTGATGCACTCTCAGGTAATACTTAGTAGCCTCCCTAATAATGTCACACGCATACATCCATAACAGGCACAAAATGTCAAGTGCATGCCTCGAGTGGCATGAGGCTCCCAACAACACAGTCACGGCGCTGTATGCCCTCATTAGTCTAATCAAGTATGTCTTGAGGGATTGTGTTTGGCAGGCTTTTTTGGCATTTCTTATAACCTACTGCATAGGCGCCGTTGTGGTACGTAAAGCTATTTGGGGGTGTTGGGGATATATAGAGTTTTGTGTCAGAAATCACACCGTTATTGCAGAACGGATCGATTGTGAAGAAACCCGGTATTAAACGTTTTGATACTGTTTGGGGGTGTCTTAAGGTTGCAGTCTTGCATATTTTTGATAATTTGATCAAATATTGTACATACGTTATTATGAATTTCTACTTACTTTCGTAGTTGTAGTTGTTATCTTCGATGGCAGATCCGGGTTTTTTGAAAGGATGGGGGCAAACTTCGGTGATTTCATAGGTTTCGTACGCGCCATCGATGGCGGACGTGTAAAAACCTTTCGTAGTTGAAAGATCCAGGTTTTGAGTATTTTGGTGGGGAAAAAACCCCTACGAAAATGAAGGGGGGAAAATGGGAAGATTGCGCCCATCGGATCTGCCTATGATCTTGCTTTGTGGGCGTTTTCTATATTGTTTTTCTTCTTCATTTCCTTTACTTCTATTAGATGCATCTTTAAACATGAGGAAAAACAAATATGTCCCATGACCTTCATAAACACAAAATGAGTTGCCTATATTGGTTTCACATTACTTAAGCCTGGTCACGTTACCTAGGTATACCTAATTCAGCCAGACACGAGCTCTAACTCAAAATACTCAATCAACCAAGCTCCCAATCTGCTTGTATGCAGGAAGGACATGAAATTGCTGTCTGACTAAGACTGCTGGAATTGTGCGAGCCTTGATCAGAGACATCCATGCAAGCCGACACACGGCCGTTCTGACCTTGACATACGGGATAATGGGTGACGCGACATAATTGGCGTTGTCTACAGGAGGGATTCTGACGAGAGGTACATTTGGTCGATATCAAGGTTTTGCCAGTATGAATATAGATGATGTAGTTTCTGAGACACAGAGGAAGAATGTTCCTGCTCTTGTTGATAAAGTATAGAAAAAACAAACAAAACAAGATGTTTCTGGGAATGGCTCCTGCAATAAACACATGCTAAATGTTTGAGTTTTAAGGATTGAAGAACGCTGGAAAGAAACCATACTATAGAATCCCGAAACAGGCATTTACTTTTCCTCTGCTTGTCCGCTATCGTTTATACTCCACTTTAAATAACATCTTGACAAATGTGACCTGTCACATGGCATAGAAGCCTATTTTGATATTTTTCACTGCATTGCATCACTTAATCAGGGAGAAAATCGACAACATTAGCAGCCATGTTTTCTGATATTCGCCGTTAAAGGCAAACAAACTCCCCGCCGCGCGTGCTGGGGCCGCTTCATGGCGAGGTGTTGATGTGGTCACTACCTGTCCACACGGCTTACTACTGGTCAGTGAAGCGTTGCTGTGGAACTAGTGTGCTTGGAAAATATTAATCATTCAGCCGGGTTATGTTGATATAGTGAATTGCTGCTTTTGAAAAGAGAGGCTCATTAGAATTTGATCATTTGACTCCTAGGCGACAACCTTAAGGTTCTCTGTACATATCATACAGACCTGTGGCCATAATTACAATAATGGAGAGTTGATTTACAAAAGCACAACGAGCTACCCCCACACAACCACAAAAACAAAACAAAAACAAAACAAAAACAAAACAAAAAACAAACAAACAGCACAGACATACACACGCAAGCACATACACACCAATGGAAATACCAGATGCCGGTCAAACCAGTGCAACCATCTGACATTCAGCATCACATGATGATCTTGTTGAACACGTGGGATGCGTTTATCAAAACAATGATCCAGACGAGTTGACATATGGCAAGGATTGATCTGGAATACTGGATCCATGCGCCTTAATTATTTGTTGTGCAAGTTTCATGAAACACACGGTGGCGTGCTAAATTCATCTGGGAACCACATGTATTCTAGGGGGCAAGCAAAGATTTTGTCTTCATAAGAGTGTATGCAGTGGTTTGTGTTGTGCGTCTGAATGTGAAAGTCACCATAATCCTATGGATGCCACCTCCGTATGCTAGGACATTATAAATGTACAGAACAAAGTGATGTGACTACGTATACCTAGTTCTGTTAGGTGATGAGGGACAAACCCACACAGTAAGTAATTAAATTAGGCATCGTGAATTATATACGAGAAAAGCAGCCACCTATATCACACCAATTACAACCCAACCTGTCAATCACATGTTACATGACGGATCCGAAGTAATTTAAAAGCCCTTACTCAAAAACAATATTTTGTGTATAAAGTTTCCAAAGCTTAGATATAGAAGAAAAATACAGTGCGTAGGTGTCGAGGTGTAAACCCACATCACTCATCACAGCTGAAAATCAATTTTAAGCGCATTTGTATTGCAAACTTGAACAGCATACTTTGTACTTTGCATACAATTCTGTTACTTGTGTAATATCTAGATATCACCACCAACGCTCTGAAATAAACAAGAACAACAAACGAAACATGGATCTGCTATATAGTGTATGTCTAAATGCACACAGGACGTAATTCTCAACATCCCGGGAAGCATACAGGATCTAGAATGTCCCTTTGTCACAAATAAAATCCATTTCTCGCCGCACCCAGATGTGGATCATTCCGATGTGGGTGACAAACAAATAGGTGAGCTGATGAATTCGCTCAACATTCATCAAAGTCATGGATGTGTTCGGTGCAAGTGTTCGAATGGCGCCTGTGCAGGCTCGTCACTCACTCCTCTGGGCTGAAATAGACAACAGTTTAGATTCAATTTGTATTTACATGTGAATCAGAAATCACCACTCAAGTGGCTATGACTGAAAGACACATGTGTTTGCGTGGGTGTGGGTAAGCAAAATACATGCAATTAGTTATGAATCATCGTATACGTCCTATTTTGTGTGTCTATAGTTTAAAGGTGTTAATTAGTGCAGTATTAGTAGATATACATTCACAAAAATGCATATTCACATTGGCCCACCTGTCAGTTCAACTCCCCAAGCAGCATACAGTGGTTGCTGACAGGTAAGTCTATTTTCAGCAATGAACAATGCCTTTGAAGTTACCGTGTTTATTGTCTGTATGCGTGTGATATTGTATGAGTGAAAATGAGATTATATCTCATAAAATTAGGGAAGAATAGGTAGCCGATACCCAATACATTTTCATTGCTGCCCAAAATCTACTGTCACGCATTTTTAGTCACTAGTATGAATGTGGATGTTGGAACATTAAGAAACCTGAGGATAACTCACGGCGAGTGCGCATGAAGTACATTTTGTCTCAAATAGAAAAACATGTTTAAAATATGTTTAAAACTAATGCGCAGTTGTTCAAAGAAAACACGAGGCGTTTGAAGGTGTGAGCGAGGCAGCGGGGGCGGGGTCCACACATGCCGCCTATTAATTATGCCACGCTGGATGAGAAAGTCCGGCCAGGCTGCTTCTGCCAAGTGTGTATACTTGTATGTCTGAAGGTGAGTTGAACAGATTAGTGGGAGGTTGCATACATGTACTTAGTGCTTGTAAAATATATTGTTGTCAGTTAACGAGTCAACACGAAGTTGTCGAGTTTATTTTTTCCATAGCTTGAAAAGAAATTGAATACAAATTTAGTTACACCTCATTACTGGTGACTATATTTTCTCAGTACATAGAGCCCTACATGTAATACGTACGCTAATATTTAAACTTTAATTATACGCACCTGGCCGATATCATTTTTTAATTATCACCGACAGCCACGAATGAATGGACAATATTGATGAGCAACATGTCCCATAAGTCAGTGAATAATATTTCACAAATTTAATAGTTTCTGGGCAGTTTGACAATTTCGTGTGTTTTTTGCGAAGTATTTTCCGTCGCAGTCGATTTATTTGTGAGTACTGGGTCCAAGCCACCTTCCTAGCAATGACAAATTCCACCCGCCAGTCTTTCAAAGTTATATCGCTGTACGTCCCTTGGCATGGAGTCTGTAATAGCTGTGTTCACAGACCTGAATTCAACCTCCAAACCTAGATAACTTCTTCCGGGTCAGAAGTCGGTCATGCTGAAAGGTACGTCAAGTGGCTCATGCTTGGAGGCTGATATCTGACCAAAACGTCGGAGTTGTTTGGACGCGAATTATATGTCAAAGTGGCATCATACATGGTGGATGGAACATATATTGGACTTGGCGTTTGATTATCATCCATTGAGGTTGTGACTGAGTGGGGGGCCTATACATCCCCCTTTTAGTTTAAGCTTCATTAAAGCTGCCCCTCATAGCGTGGACGGACAACATACTTTACAGATTATAGGTTTATAGGCGAATAAACAGCAGTGGCAAGTTATGCGGTTCCAACCCTCGGGCCAATTTTTTTCAGTACCTAATTTTCGTGAGCAGGGAGGTCCCGCGGCAGTGCATTCGATCTCCGTACGCACCCCTCCGGGTTCAATGCGTGAAATCATGGACATGCAACTAAATATTGAGCAATAATATGTTAAAACCAAACTTCCCTTCCCTTCCAACAGCAAGACATACATAAAAAAGATTAACAATCAAAATACTAGAAGGAAATGAGGCTCTCTTGTTTGCAGTGTTGACTGAATACGAAGCAGACATCATTTGTGGCTGCCACGTGACGTAATGACGTTGTTAGGTGCTGTCAAAATAGTGTGAAACACGGAATTCCTAGACCCACGAAGAATGCCAACAATCATGGGAGTCTAGGTGGAGAGGGAACGCAGGGTTAGACGTTCTGAGGACTTCACGTTTTTTATGTGTTTTGTGATGATTTATTGCATATTGGTATTCGTTGCTGTTAGGCTTCTACACCAGAGTCTACACTTCTCGTGTTGATTCCAGTGTTAAAATAACCTTTACCAGACTCACACTATAGTTCTTCAGTCCCAATGGATTAAAAACATCGACTGATTTTATTTCAGTAGTTGCGATAAGATAGCGTTATGTTGTGACACTTGCACATGAGTGGGCACGACTTGGTCATGTGCATTGTTTGGCAAGAGATCCGCACTGGTGGAGGGTTAGACCAACACAGACGCGTGGCGTTATCACGCTTTTTACAGAGCTCCTTTCAAACAATTCTTGGTAATATGATCTAAGATGCATAACACGTGAGTCAGGTTGTTTGGTTTATTTTTTCCCGTCTGATAGCTTAGTATCGGTGCTAGATGTTCGTTGATAAACGCTTCAAGTTGTAGTAAAGCAATCGTAAAACAAATATAGCAAAAATGCGCACTGTAATGAAGTTTCAACATGATCAGCTTCCACTGTAGTCAGAAGAAGACACTGCAATATGTACACTAATTTTCAAACCCGCTTCTTACAAGACTACAGTGACGCAAAACCAATACTAAAAATCCAAATGTACTAACAAATACATGCAAACTCACAGAGCACGCACACAAAACAAAACCCATTACCCTGGACAAACCCTCTTGCTCAACTTTCATTTACGTCTCAACTCTGGGACCAAATGTGACGATACGCGAAACCGAATCCCTGATCCAGTGAACATGGAGTTTCAATAAGAAATCCTACACTGGATGGCATCTTACATCTCATGGATCCTATCCGTGGATTGAGTGCGGGGCTGTGTTTTGATCGGGATCAGATGTCCGGATGGATGTGAGGCAGACGGCGTGTGTGCAATAGATCCAAGCATGTGCTGAGTGGGCCATTGTTTATAGATCACAATGAGATCAATTCTGGATCACGTGTCGCGAAGGCTGATGACTGTGTGTTGATGTGATGCATACTAATCCACACTGCCGAACACACCCAACTTTACCTTTATCAACACCAGGAATCCTCAAGGGGAGTATGGTTTATACTGGGAGAGGAAATTGTGACAATAAAAACAAAACTCTTAGTGAAAATCTTGGATCCATTACAAGCATGTGGCTTATATTACTCTTGGGTGTTCGCGTTCTAGCTCTACATATGTTAGTGGATTGGAAGTATATAAAACATCTAGGGTAGTGCTGTGGAGCCCAACCATGTGGAATTGTCAGCTACCCATATTGTGCGGCTATCGGACTAACTTTTTTTTATCAAACATAAGATTGCATATACATGTAAAATCATTTTTGCTGCGAAGACTTCAGCATAATGGCTATATTTATTACAAGCTTTTATTCACTTGTATAAATGTTACGAAAATAAAGTCATTATTTATAATTGCAACACATGATCAAAATGTCTGAAACCATAGTTTTACGGAAACATTGATGAGTCAACCGATGCCATGAATCAATATCTCTTCCTCCCTACACACAGACACCAACGTTGGGAGCAAGCAAATAATGATTTAAATGCAAGAAAGTGGATGTTTACGGACAATTAGCCACAAGTCCAATAAAAACAACAAGTGGGTAACGTTACAGCGGGTATCAAGTGTGGTAGAATTTCACAGTTGACGACGCACAATGGCCCCTGTTTACTTTCTGACACTCCACTTCAATAGCCACTTCCGTGGTATGTTTTTACGGTTTTTAGACAATTTCTATGTGGCTAATTTTGCATAACCGACAAAAGATCAATGAAAAGTGTCTGAATGTCATTTGGGACCCAAATTATGACTAATTATTAAGTAAACATGCTGGGCGCAAAAGGAGACCTATACGATATACGACGGTCTTATGTGAAATCAATTGTACATCTTGTAGGTGCAACATAATTGATAATTAATGGATTCCATCGATAAATTGTTGACATGAAACCACGATCACTGTCAATTCCAAACCATTTCAAATAACACAATTTCAGCATTGTTACACCCACTCGTGTAGCTTCCATATTCACTGATTATATTACAAGTCGTAGGGATCCATAGTACTATAATGACATTTTGTTTCTACCATGTGACCCAAATTGTGCACCATTTTGACCATGTACCAGACCACGTGCTCATCGGGTGCGTTTGGAAAGCGCCTGGAAATTTGTTCCTGAAAAAAAAAATGCTGTACCCGCTGCTGTACCCTACCTCATAATTCTAGGACATACTATCACCCCCTGGTATCATGCAGATTATGTGACAATCCTCCGTACACCTAGCCAGGAGCGCACTTGGACAGTCATCTCACAGAACAAAACTAACTCGTTGGCATTGTATATGTACGTAATTATAACATTCCCAGCACCCTTATTGAACCGAATCATAATATGTACCAGATGTGTGCAGAAGTTTTCTCCGATGTACACAGGATAAATGTGCACGCTATCATGGCCGTGTATACGCCATCTCCCTCCCTCTACTCCCCTCACGCCACTCATCACATCGCCTGCCAAAAAGCTTGATCCACGTTTGATCATCGACCTAAAGATACAGCGAACCCATGCTGAGAGAATTTTGTGGTGTTGAGGGTCCTATTCCTTAGCGCATGGCCGCCCTTTCAACAACCATGTGAAAACTGCGAGGGACATTGTGTCCATGTATCGGGAGCATGAGTGGAGTTGCTCTGTACGTACATCGGCTTATTAAGATTGAAATGAAATGTTGGCCCGAGTCGGGCAGGTGCAAATTTTGACTGGAAAGCAGTCAGATTATTAGACATCAAAAGGTAAATGAAATCCATCAGATAGTCCCTAGAAAAGATGCTAATTTTGATTTGAACAATTATTAATAAAAAATCAAGGTGTCGGATAAGCACATTTTTATACACTTTTGTTACTTATCAAACATAGCAACTGGAAAGGCGAGGTGCTGTGTGGAACGTTTTACTGTACTGTCGGATAGACCAAGTGGCGGCAAGATCTGGCCGTGATACTGAGATGGTTACACCGCCTTGGCGTATGTGTTTGTTTGTGTGCACTTGTGTGAAAGGTGTACTGCATTTCAAAACACTCAGTATCAAAGCTATCAGATGGAAACCAATATCCAGTGGAACGTTAAAGGGGGGGGGTGACGCAAATTGTTCACCATTTGGTCAAACATTTCGGACTCCGCGAGGAATTCTTGAGCGCACGTTTTGTCATGTAAACAGGAACCGAACCATAGTACTGGACATGCGGCAAACACGCGGGCGTTTTGTCGCAGAGAGCGATCAGGGGGCGATCCACGCGGCCAAATTCACGACACTCGACCAACAATTTCATGGAAACAATTCTTATTTTCAAAAACCAATAGGCGACCTCAGTGCTGAAAATGCTTGTAGATCATATTAAACGTACTACATCAAGGTAGGGTTTGGGAGTTTACAAAGCAAGAGCATTTAATTTTATTGCAATGCATTGCATACCATTTTTTATGCATAATTTCAACTCGCCGAAATAATCCATCTCATCTGAAATAATGCCTAAGAGCAGACGACAGATTAACACCTCGTTTGGAATTACTATCACATTTTCACGAAAAGACTTGTCATCTTAACGTCGACTTTGCTCTTATCTTATAAAGATTACCGGTGGATTGTCGTCTTTTTTGACATATTTAATTTGTTCTTATTTGACAAAGCTATCTCTGTAGACTAGTACGTGTAATAATCTGGTGAACACAAATATTACAACACAAGAATTCATACAAGTTCGCATACTGCATGCTCCCGCCCCCAATATACACACACAACTCCAACACATCTAGTAACATATCCTTGTGTGCATGCTATATAGTTTCATGATGTAACACTATAAATTTCTGTGTATCACCGAATTGTTTGTTATCAATGTCAGAATAGAAGTGGAGATTCGTAGACACTGGAATCAATGGCAACGTTTGCAGCCTAAACAGAAGAACACTTGAGTTGAGTGAATCCCTCGTGTATATAAACAAGCTTACTGAGATGCTAGTAGACGATGATTGATTGAATTAGAAGTAGATATGCTCTCGTAAAAACTAGCTTTTCTGTTTCTCTTCAACGGAAAATAATTGATCCAGGCAAGTTTTCTCTAAAATTTCTTTTCCACTTTGTTCTGGTTCTTATGATATATCAGTTATTACGTATTTCTGATTTTGAAATAGTGCAGTTTTTTTATAACTTGGGTCAAATTTTATAGAGTTATTATTGGTTTGAGTTTTGCTACGATTGTTGGGTTGGTTTTTAATTGCTGTATGTCCTGTCCAACACTTTAGCTGGACCTCATTAATACCTTTTACACTGCAGGGACGGATCCAGCGGGGGGGGCTCGGGGCTCTAGCCCCCCCGCCTGCCATATTAGCCTTAAAGCCCCCCCACCCTTACAATTTAGCCACCCCGCCCCCCTTTTTCCCACCAAAATACTTCATTTTCATAGGGTTTTTCATGAAATCCTGTAAGTGAGCCCCCCCCCTTTCCTTATGTTTTCCTTACGCCCCTTTTCCAAAAACCTGGATCTGCCCCCACGCACAGACAAATCCTCCACCCCCCCGCTCTCAAAATTTGAAAATTAGCCCCCCCCCCGGTCTCAAATTTCTGAATCCGTCCCTGCACTGTGCCAGGTATTTCTTCTGCCGGGTATAAAACGTCCTCGTCATCTATAACCAACGCTATTGTTTGCATTATTTAAAGTAAATGAGCCCCGTTCATTCATATTTACAGATCACATCACCGTCACACCAATCACTCCGCCCACTTGGCTGGAAGACATCATATGACTCTACGTCAGATAAAGGTTACACCACATAGCATTCAGCAGGATTCAAACCCACGGCCATACAGAGGCAAATCGCTTGGCAGTCCACACTGATTCTCAAGTCCTCCGTCACAGGAACTAGGTTAAAAACCATACTCATGTGGTTTTCTTTGAGGTTCGTGCAGACAAGATTTGATTGCTAATTATTGCTGTTTTATTCCCAGAATTTATTATTAATTTGATTTGCAATGACGTTTTTGAAATCACTGACGCCTGTCAAGTGATAAATCTACAGTGAATTCGTGAATGAATCTACAGAGACGTAATATTATCTTCTGCTTATTTTTGTTGGTGTATCCTCCGCAAGAACAACATCCCATTAGTGGGACTACAGCTTTGAATACCTCATAACCAGGATTGACGCATGATAAATTGGATTAATTATGGTATCTGCTCAATGGAATCTGCTTTGGTGATGACTAAACTCATTATAAATTGACGTTACGGACAAGTTATCGTGGTTTGAATAAAAAAAATCTTTTCAGCTAATATGACCGAAATTTATACCATTAATAGCATATTGACTTATAATTTTGAGGTAAAACACTGCACACACCCCAAAAAACAACAACAACAACAAAAAACAAACAAACATAAACAGACAAACAAAAAAAACAACAAAAACACGCACACACAATACACACGCACACACAAAACATGTCTCATGGCATTGGTTGAAAAAAATATGCTTTCCTTTATACTATTAAGATAATACCTCTTTCTAATTCACCCATTTTCATTCACATAAAAGAAAGCGCCCATGCCTATGCACTAATCCTCCCACTTTACTCGGTATCGCACAAGCGCCCTGTCCATTCAAACACCCGCATCAGCATCCCACAATATTGGTGATCAAGGCTGTCCATGATAATCCCATTCTTGCAGCTGATAAGCAAACAATGGACGATGTAATTACTCATCAATACTCATGCTCATGACAAAGAGATAATCTTCTAGTCGACACCAGCCCTAATTTGCATGTCAATGTTATCAACTGCATGTTGATGATTGTCTTCTGGAAGCGACATAATCAAAGCTCAAACTCACGGATTAAATCTTCGTGATTGACAACATTAGGCTAACATGTTTGGAAGGCCTTTCCACATTAATGCTATTTTTTTAAAATAAAAAAGGGCACAGTAAATTTAATGGCGATGTATTTCCTGTATAAATGTTACGAAACAGAGTAGAGTCTGAGTTTAGCAAATATGTTTAAATGTTTCTAAACGTCAATCTGAACATGTACAAAACATTCAACTTTAAGTATATGTAAGCTTTAAGTAAAAAGTGATACATTATTGATGATACTAGATATTTAGTCTAGAGCAGACGTACAATTTAGTGAAATACACATAACCACATTTTGAATAATATCGTAATAACTGCAAGTGTCATGTAGCATATGTGATATAAACTATCAATATCAACTTGGTTAAATTCCTCAGCCTTGTGACCACGTTCAGTGATGTTCTGACCAGCGTGTGCTTACTGGCGCATGCGCGGGTTCATAGGAGTATGCTTCCTGGAAATACTCGATCTCAACTCCATACACGCCAATATATGGGAAGACACATAACTATCAACTGATCAATTTTCAATCTTCGTGGAATTTATCAAATATTAAGAAGACTCATGTTGCCCAGTCCCTTGTCCGAATGAATGGATCGGTAAAACACCCCCGGAAATGCACTCCTATTAGCAGAAGGACCATGGAAACTTGATTTGCATCCACCAAGAGAGTTAGCAGTCTGTTTGATCCGTAACTTGTCATAATGTGATGATGGATAACACTCGGGGCACTGTGAGACACGAACGAGGGAGCACATTCTACAACCTTTCAAAACATAAACGCATTTAAAGTATAACCTCTGTATTAGAAACAGGATTAGGCAGGCATCATCAACTGGTCTCAATAGGAAGGTGCTCTCTTTATGGAGATCCACAGCCCTTCGAATCGGCCATAGTAACGTAGAATTCTTGAGTTAGACGTCAATAAAGAAAAAAAGAGCAGCTAGATTAACAGATCTCAAACGCTATATTATTACTGGTTTCCAGAGAACAAACAAAGAGTAACATAAGAACAACAAAATTGTAGAGTGCATAACGTCATTACCTTTCCATCTTTTGCTGTCTTTCAAACTCTCCCGGAGCACAGGGCGCGGTAATGACTTTAGCGTACTCAGCTGATGCCTTTTCACTGCCTGCAATGTGTTCATTGAATTGGACGGTGTACACTTGAGGCACTGTTACACTCAACACTCACCTGCCTTTTTAATGTATATGAAGATCTATTCGTCAAAACTGTTCCTTGTAACAAGCAAAAACCGTATAAAATGAAAGTCGCATATCCACAAAACATCTTACAATCATAGTGCACCTGCAGTTGTCGACCGTGTTGGTTGCATTATGGACAATATACATATTTCTGGATATGCGTCTCTTTGACATTATCGAATGAAAACTGATTTAGAATTTAATGGAGATGCAAATTTCGCATGGACAAGGAGTCAGCACGTTGCACTGTGCAACCATACGTGTAATTACACAATGTCACCCGCAGTGATAGCAATCCAAACACATGGGCGCCAGTGACTGCACTGTCACCAAAGACAAACTAACGAGATTCCAATACAGCCCGCCAGCTGGCGCTAACTCCCTTAATCACGTGCGCATCTGCCGACACACGAACAGCCGGTCAAAGGTCACGAGTGACGCACCTCCGATGGTCAATTCGTCGTGTAATGGGATTTGCATATAAAAAGTCCTTCGAGAAGATGCAATGTTTTATTTCACATTGAGGCCTGTTTTAGGAGTCGTCGTCGTAGTCGTCCACAATGCAATGAAAGTTCACAGCTTGAGAAATGAAATAATTTTGTAAGTACATGCCAAAGGGCTCCTCGCACACCACAATCACACGATACTGTTACACATACACACATACAGTCTCCTGAATGTTCCAGAATCTGTCCATGTTGAGGAGGTGTGAAAGGTCATAATGATGCTGAGTCACCAGTCAGGGTGGTTAACCAGCCACGCAACGTGTTTTACATTTTGATGGTGGCCGTTAATGTGTTGTCCGCAGTCTCTTGATATAAGTTGGGTTTGAATAGCATGTCCTATGTTTTTGAATGGAGGTCAATAGTGGGTTCCGATTTTGACATCAACCATATCCTTTCTCATAACCATGTTAAACGTCAGCAAAGCCAGGTAAATACAGGGTTCTGAGAAAGGGGCTTTTTAAAATAATTGTTGAATATAATTACAGTTGCTATGAAAAAACACCCACATGTTTGGTAGCTTCTTTAACATTTCCCACATAGAACCTCTAGACACACCTGAACGTATCTTAAAACACGTGAGCATGCACATCATAAGGCGTGTCCATCCACGACTGAGCTCAACCAGCACATCCCATGACAGGCGCATGTGCGATGATCCAACTTGGTTCTGTAAGGGTCATGACCTCACGCGGTGTAATCACGTGACTGTCAACACACATCTAGAGTCGTCTGACAAAATCATGTTTGTTTCCATGTTGCCACTGTGGGTGAATATTTACCGTGCTTCATTATCATAGTTGGGAATTGCTGTCTGTGGTTTCAAGTTATTAACCACAATTGTCAAATTACTGATGAAAATTGTTTGTAGTATGCTGATTTTAAGCCTCTTTATTAAGAAGAAGCGCATATATGAAGTATTGTAACATTGATAATGACGAATGTGGTATGAATAATGAATAGTTAAAGAGAGTAACGTTGTAGCCCTTATTATTTGGCATATTGTTTGGTTACAGGTGTAAGTTTTTAAAAAGAGGTAGACGAGTGTTTGGCGCCTAGTATTTCTCATTTCGCGCCTGGACAAATCTGGACTATCATACTTTGGGTCAAGTACAAGAAATACTATCGATATTGCTACATGATGTATAGCCTTAGAAAAGGGAGGACACATAAATATGATAAAAGTATATGCCAATGAAAGAGAGAAAACGCCATCAAACGTATACATGTTATGTAGCTTTTTTTTAAACATCAATGTGTTATCATGGTACTACATGCGCCTTCGTACAAAATAGCTGGACGCTGGCACCAATAAGTACTGTGATACACGTGGGGCAGGTTCACCGATATATCCCTAGGCCCTGCTGCCGTCAATCATCCATTCCACAATTTTGGAAAACTTTCAGAAAAGTTCCTCAAACGTCTTATGGAACGATTTCATATATGAACACCCCGCCCCACCCCTGCCAAGACGGGAAAATCTGGCGGGAACTGACGGGAGTCCCGCGACACACACTGATGGAAACCCCACCCTAACAAAGTACATGTGTATTCAGGATTGCGATGCGACTTGCCGTGACTGTGACTCATATTCTGTTTAACATTCATCAGATATCCCCAAACAAAATGTGCCCATTGAGAGGAGAGATATATAGTGTTGTAATTCAGTGGTCTGTTTGCTGCAAGTCCATAAAGTGAATTGGCAGCAAAGCAGACTATTCACGCCTTAATCACAGCCAATCTAGGACATGAAACGAGCACAAAGGCCGACCAACAATTCTTTGTGACTTCTGGTCAAAGGATCTGTTTTGGCCGAGTCAGTTAATCCCATTCATAATGAGCGTTCATTAGGTGCTAAGAAAGCATCACCAACTTCCGGACGCCATTTTTATTGTGATGAATGCTGGGTAGTTTGAGAATTGGGCGTGTTCGTGCATGATTTTGTGTATTGTAGTAAGCTTGCTGATTTTGGCGGTTGTATGCTCTGAGTGTGTGTTTGAATAACTACTGTGAGAATGAATATGTGAGGAACCAGTTCCCAATAAGTCTTTGTTTGGTTGAATGATTCAGTATTTTCATGAATCAGGGACCAGCAAATAAAAATTACACATGGATCGTGTTAAGCACATGAAGTTGACGTCTCATGCGTTATTCCATATGCATATGTTTTATTCCATATCTACACAAGTATGTAATTGTATTGCAGCTGCTATACTAATGACATTAGACACACAATCTGACATAAACACCCAATCACTTTAGCAAAAAAATGACTATTCAAGTGTATACATTAAAAATATGTATGCGGAGCAAGCTTCTTACGCAAATATCGGTACAAGACAGGGTCGATCCACTCCACATAAAATACGCTACTCCATAGGCAGATCCAGGGTGGGGGTGTAGGATGGGTCCCCCCTTTTCCCACCAAAATACTTCATAGGGTTTTTTATGAAATAGCTAAGTGCGCCCCCCCCCCTTCCAAGAACCTGAATCTGCCTATTCCACCTATTCAATCTGAACTGTCATCACATTTATATGTTTCCCGTTCAAACTGGTAAGTACCTACCTGCTTTTTAAACTCAGTCAGATAAAACCCATTCATAGCATGATATTGTCATGGGCACGCTCTGTCTTGCCCATGAATATAGAGCCCGTGGGATGATAACACACAGGGAAGTTATCCGTCACCCACGCACAATGCGTTATTGTTATAATGGCACTCATTGTATTTCATTCACTCCTAAACTGATGCTATAATGATTAAGGGCTGATGATGTCTTTTGTGTGACGTTCATGTGATGCACAGCATAATTCATGGACCAGATTATACCAAGATTAAGTGCAATGTTATTAAATACATCAACTGTATTGGCTTTTCTTTTCTTGTGAGTATTGTGATAAAGATGCATATTGCTATTACATACAGTTTCTGATGTTTACCTATGTATGAAATTACACGCGTATTGTATTCAACATCACCATTCTGGTCTTTACTGCTTTATTTTAAGCATTTACTCCTTATTGGTCAAGTAGATGTTCTAGTTTGCGCACGACACCTCGTACTAACGAAAATCGCCCCTGAACTTAATGAATGGACCGTCAGCCAAATTGACTGCTTTGGTTGAAAGGAGGGTGTTGGAGAAAGACTCGTAAAGACGGCGTGAACCAGTGGAAGCTATTGTGGACAGTTTATGAGCCTGGGCTTATCTTGATTGCTCATTGAAAAGACCCAATCTATGGGACGACCACGGCTAATATAAGAACGATAATGTGTATGTAACTCTCATTTGGTTCGGCCTTGCGATAATCTGCAATAGTATAGCTGTATATTGGACTATGGTATCATTCCACTGGTGACCTTCATATGCACCGTATACGAGACCCTTTCCCAAAGAAGGTCGCATTTATGGTCCATCGGGGGACTTTCACTCAAATTTGTAATCACCACTTTCTTGATAGCGGTTTGAACAACATACGCGCAGCTTCGTTGTTAACTATGTTATTGGTTCTCAAATGCACTTTTAGGCAATTCGTCAGGAACCAATTCAGAAAGTGAAATGGAAAAAGTTACCAGAAACTGAGCCATTTAAAGGGGGCCAGTTGTCATTGATAAATCATGATTCTTCACACACATGACACATCACAGTTCACACTTCGAAGCATGAGAAAATAACACTTTATACCACGTGGTGGTCAAGTGTGCCCTCGGTATTTATGGAGTGCGCACGCGTCAAGCCCCGGCAAATGAGCAGCATTCGTCTTTGTTACGTGGACCAGTGCCTCCCTCTACTATAAAATGCACGTTTCCCGGCACAAATCTCGCTTTATCAATCACAATATATCAATTTGTACGGAGCAGGCCTAAAGTCACCATTACCACAGATTGGACGCTGGTGTGCTTGCTTCTGTTCGTGACTTAGTATAGTGGCCGGCAGTATCAAAGATCACTAGCAGTGTAACGCATCACACAGGAGAGGTCTGTCAGAGCCAATTGGTATCAGTCGTGCATGCAATGGTCTCATTTATTACGCAGACTTATTTCATACGGTGTCTGTGTGTGTGTTTTGTCACTGTCCCGTTAAACTTCATAAAGTGACCACTAAAATAACTCTCTAAATCTACTGTTGTTTTAAACTCCAATGATAGTCACCGTACACCATCGTCATACCAAAGACGTAACCTCGTAGGATGTAAGTCTGGGAAGCTCTCAACGTGCATCCAGGCATCCCCAACCCTCAGAGGAGAGAGACTGGGGCATGAGCTGCGTCTGGTGGCCCAGCCTGGCTGTGAGTGATCCGTATACGTAGTTGCTCTAGGAAACGTCAAACAAAAAGGTTTACTAATTGAAGCAAAAACAATTATATTTCCTTAATATTGATCAAATGATTAAATTCATTTCTGAAAAGGTTAAAATGCAGTGTGCGGTAATTCGGTAGCGACATATAGCTTGTTAATAACTTTTGCTACCTATTATATCGCAATAAATCTATTTCAGCGAATTGAATATAGAGTCGTGCAACGCCATATTCAACCATCTCAAGTGCACGAGTCTACAAATGTTGTTACCTGCGAAGCATTTGCATTGAGTGTACACCCGAGAACCTAGTGTAACCCTGGCAACAAAAAACTATTTGACAGCCGAGTAATTATATTGTGCGAGGGGTTGTGACCCGCAATATCCTAACTCAGATTCCAATGTGTGCTCAGGGCAGCTTGGGGTGTGTTATCGTGTTTCCATGGTAACAGGCGCACGCAAAGCTGAGGTGTTGACAGACTGGGATTTAGTCACAGCTGATTCACAAGAAGATGGCTGCGAGTGTTACGTTTCTAAGTAAAAACAAAAATATTTACCAAGTGGTTCTGGCCAAGTTGGGAAGATTCAATTCAATGCTTTATGATTTAAGCTTTGATGATTTTCGACACCCAGATGTGTGTGCTTACATAAATAAGATCGTAATGACACATCCTCTGCGGCAGCAATGCCTTGTGCTGAATTTTATGTGTTGACAATTTTGGTTTGGAGTGGTCACTTCTGAACTTGATGACACTAATGCGTGTCCCACTGTATGTCGGATGGGTTGCATTGGCATACTTTCAAACCGTCGAGTGTCAACATCGTCATTTATTTGCAAAAGGCAGTAGCCGTGTCAGACCAACGCTAGCTACATCCTCCCTGTTCAAAACTCTTATAAGCTCCCTGATAGCGATGGACTTAAACTTAAGGTTCCACTCCCTATGGAGAGGCATAGAACTGACCGAGTCTTGTACGTCTAGTGAGCTACTCATGCGGCCGGTTATGGCAGATTGGTAAAGCTCGTGCTATTGCTAGTGGCCGCGCCCTGGTGCAAACTTCAATGCGTCTCACATATATTTGATACATGCAAGCCAAAATTAACTTAGAAACGAAGGAATTGCTCATGCATGTCATTGGTCACGTTTAATAGAGTATTTAGGCTCATTGATATGAGGTGTATGTCAAATGTTCTCCTCAATTGGCCAATGTTTGAACAGATCTTACAGCCGATGTCGATCTGCCTAAAGTCACGTCTAATGACGAAAACAGAAATACCCAGACAAAGCTAGACAACAATTGACTAGAACAGACTCAGTAGTTAGCATACTCACAAACATCTCATTAGTCAGACATTATTGTGTACCCCAAAGCTTATAATAAATAGTTGATATAATCACTGGCTAAACCGCCAGGGTTTCCCCATCTTCGTGTTTTGGAGTAAGCTCGCCAATGCACAAGTGCCTTTGCTACAGCCATAGCTGAGAGCCTAGAAAAAATCAAGCAAAGGAAGTTTTCCCCAAGCATGCCCTTTATGCAAATATAAATGAAGTTATTTCAAATCCACTTTATATAGTGTATCCTTGCTCTCATTAAAAGTCTTCCACAAATGTCAATGAGCACGTGACTTTTCATACGAATTGAGGCGGTGAATAAGAGTATTTATGACCTTGGTCTAATTCACGCCAATCAACCCTAATATGTACATGCACTTGGCGGCCGTTATGTAACACCACACACTTTTGGGTATTAGTCACTCGATCACAAGGGTATTATGTTTTGAAAGAAGAAATGTTTATGTCAAATAGACTAGCTGGCAGCATCTCATATCAACAGCACTGTGCAAACTTTAAAATGTCGCTGCAAAGGTGTTCAATTAAATAAAATATGTTCCCTATCAGTCTATGCGCACACCATTGCATAATTATACAGCATGTACACTCCCAGCGGTAACAGTACTGAATATGGATGTTCTAATAAACCAGTTCCATAAACCACGCACGTGCACTGAGTCGGTGTGACTAATCCCCTGTCAATCATCGCGTCGTGCACACGTATGTGACTGTCGTAAAACCCAGCTGTACGCCATAACGGCACCGGATTAACATACAGATTGAGTTCTCGAGGAGTTGAAATCATTCTGTGCGCGGCACACATGGAGCACGAGCATAATTTTACCACGCACACAGGCGTTTCTGATTCTAACCAAACATAGAATAGCACATTAGTCTAAAAATAGACAAAGAAGAAAAAGAGAGAGCCGATGATTAGAAAAAGCTATTTAGAATACTATCTGTCACTTTGATGTCTTCACATTTAGACAAAAGCAAGGGGGGAAAATAGTCGAAAAAAGATTATAATAATGAAAAATCATATTTGGTTTCACAACAGCAGAGTAGATGCCTACCCATACCTCACCCCACCCCCACCAAACCCCAAGGAATCAGACCATCTAAATCCTGCCGGTGAAACCTCCTAAGCAGCAGACCCCAACCCATCATCACGTGATGCAACGATATAATGTCATGGGTTTTACCGTAAAATGTGAACTCATAAAGTCAGTGATGAAGACTAACTGAACAACTGCGTGTCTGCCGAAGAAGAAGCCCGCCTATGATCAAACTATATATGCAACTGCACATTGTAAGACCCTTTACATTATAGTTATGGCAATGCTAATGAGTTATAAAATCACTTTACGACCAAAACATTCTGCTTCATGTGATTTGGTTTTAGGGATTCTGTGATGGTTCAGGCTTTGGGAATAAGCTTATAACTATCGGTAAACACGTATGTTTGCGATTTGTCTGACTAGCCATCTACATGGTGGCAAGAAAAACTTTAAATGTATTTATATTATGCTAACATAGTCTAGCTTTACCCAAAGTGAAACACAGCCAAGTAACTTGTGTAAGTAAGTGTCTTGTACAGAATATAATTGAACACAAGTCAAACTATTCAATGAGTTTACAAATCAGGTTCTGTAACTGTGTAGCCGGTAACTCCTGACTTCGTTGGGTACGTATTACTCAACAGTTAGTCATGAGTTATGTGCTACATGCTGAGGATTTTAATCCTTAATATTTGTGGACTTATTGTCAAATTTGACATATGTTCAATATGTGCGACCTTATTAGACACACATATGAATGGCATACACATTAATTAAATTAGATAGACCATGCATTTCAGTACCAAAATCAACAGAAAAATAAACACTTGAATTGACACACTATGCGTCCTTTTGTTTGGGTACCTTTCGTAATTACTCCCACTGCTTTAACCCGGAGAGTGCTTATAAGAAAGTCTAATAATATTTAATTCAGATATATTTCAGAAGAACATATTTTACTATGTATTTAAGACTCAATGGAAATCTTTTATAGACAGCTCTTATAGACATTTGGAACAATTCGCATTTTCGTTTTCAATAGAGCGTGCATATGGTCGACTGTCCCGATGAATTCCCCATTCCGTTATGATTTTGTATGTCTACACTAAACAAATTCAAAGAAAATATGAGATCATCGGTCAAAGTATTAGTCATGTAGTCGGTTTGTCCCCGCCACTGTTCAAAAATAATTTACAGACACCCCAAATGTAGACGTATTCTGAAAGTCTGAAATACGTCATAGTGGCACCATGCGTAATGCAATAAACAATTCGTTAAACACATTGTTTGTTACTTAAATGCTTCCAATCATGGGACATACCTACATGTTTATTACCGTTCATTGAAGTCTGGGATATGTGCAAAATAATACTATATTTTATTGTAACTTGTAACTAATCCTTGTAAGTATGCCGTACGCAGTTAAGTAGAATGGTGTGCGTTTGCTTTTAAACTGCACAATTCGTACGTTTAAAAGTGTTTTCTTAGTGCATCCGACAAAATACTTATACTACAACTGAGACTAATTTAAAACAAATGGTATGATATTGCACTGTTTTATTAATTTTACTCCAAGCTGTTTATTTCTTCGGAAAATCATTATTAGTGTCAAGGGTAAACCCTCCCTTAAAACCTCAATGGGGAAAAGGGGGGAGGGTGTGGGTGTGTGTGTGTGTGGGTGTTGGGGGGGGGGGGAGCATGACATACAACATGACAAATGTGAAACTTTAAAACAATATGCATATCCTAATATGTTTATAATTGTATATAATTGCAAAACACATTATGCTAAAATTATCATGGAAATAAAACCTTATTAAACAATAAGTTTTTATTTTTTTTGTTTTTAATCAATCTGTCCAATAACAGTATTCTTAGCCGTATTTAATATACCATCTATGTACATATGTTTATATACAATTATGTTTTATATGGATGTATGTTATACATCTGAAATAAAGTTATCTTATCTTATCTTAATACATGGTAGAAACAGACTTACGACATTACACATAATAGAATAAAACATAAGAAGCACAATAAAAATATGAAAAACCACTGTAGGCTTGAAAAATTTACATGACAAAAACCATCAAAAAATGGCAAAGCACATGACAAATTAAAAAAATTAGAACATTTAAAATGCATATTGTAATATATAATTGCATATAATTGCTAAACATATTATGCTAAAATTATCATGGAAATATACAATACATGGTAGAAACAGACTTACTACATTACACATATTAGAAGAAAATCCTAAGAAATACAATAGAAATAAATATAACAAGTTAAAATTGTTATTTTTAGTTTGTTACTCAATTAAAGCATACAGTCGTGTGTGAGCTATTAATGAGAATATAATTACATTAGTGTACAAACATATGTCTACAGCTTTGAACAGGATGATCCTGTAACCACACATGAAAAACTGGTTGAACTAAACTACATGTTACCACTGTATAACATTGGTACGAATGACTCCTGCTACACCATACTTGTACAATTTAAACACTTAATGAATAAATCACTTATACAATGACTAACAAATGTGAAAATATTAAGAAAGGCTAACACTGACACCTCCCCCCTCGGTCAAATGAGGGTGGTGAAGGGTTAGAGGTGGTTACAGCAAATTACAAAACAACGGCATGTGTTGATTGGTGTTAACTGGTCACTCGAAGAACGGCAAATGGCCCCGGGGAGGGGGAGGGGCGGCAAATGGCGCGGGGGAGTCTAGTACTTGGGTGATGTTATATTTTCGGGGGAAAGATTGTAGTTATTTAGTAGTATTTGAAATTAAATTACTTTCTGACATGTTCAGTGAGTTGTGATGCATCTACTAGTCGAAATCACATTGCCATATTTGCTTACTAGCAATTCTTTTCACACGATTCAAATGTTTTTATACACAGGCAAAGTTAAATCAATGTTACTGGAGCAAAATGTCATCGCGAAACCACTTGTCACGGAGGGGGTAGGGGAGGTGAGGAGAATGGGGAAGGGAGCATGAAAAGGTTAGGGGGGTTTATAATGGGTCTAGAAATCCCATATCCCTTTTTTGGTCCCTTTTCCATTATCCCTCTATTGTTTGCTCTTTTTTCCCTTATCCCACTAATTGGAGATCCCTTATCCCTCTTTTTGGGGCCCCTTTTCCCGTATCCCTATTTTAGCCGTTTTCCCTTATCCCACTTCCTTATTACCCCCCACCCCCCATATAGGCTCACGGACCGTTGACAAATAGCACCCAATAACACTGGAACATCTTTAAGTACATGGCCTGCAAGGCCAGCTTTAAGAGGACAGATGTTACAATGGTCAAGTTAGCCCTCCAGACGACACAGAAAAAAGCAGAAAGATTATCCCAATTAACAAGTTGACTCAATAATCCATAACGGGAGTCCACGGGCCGAACAAAAGTCGAAATCACTTCTTGAGAGAAGTGATAACAATATTTTGGCCAGAACCAGGTAGAATTGAGTCATCGAGTCATTCCCCCCAAGAAGACAGCATTAATCATGGAGCATCGTGAATAACCAAGCTGTTGGAGCAGATTCTTCTGTTTCATGGTTCCATTGCTTCAGTTGCTAAAGGCTGTGGCGGAACCTTCATCTGTCAATCATAAATTCTCCCAAAGGAACGGACGAGGCCACAGTTAAACAGAAAGAACCAGAACCATCCAGAAGCGCGCCATTCCCAACTGAAGCAGCCAGATCACTCCACATTTGAAGCCAGGACACACACGATCCACCTCGCAATGACACTAAACATCTAGCGTCTTCTTGAGCATTTGTAACAAACCATAGTCTGTGTGAAATAGGGGTTTAACAGATTTCTGTAGTACTAACAGTGTACGCAATACCACTTAAAGAGGGGTAGCTTTCACATCCAAAATAATTTTGCCCATCATAGCTTGCTATCATCTTCACTGCTATAAAACCATACACCCGCCACCGCCTAGTACATATAGCTTTGATATATAAACCAACAGCCACACTCCACCACAAATATGGGAAAGTGTAACACCTAGATTAACAGTGTGCTCAAACCCTTGTCACAAAAGACTTTTACAACTTACAACTTCATTGGGAAGTCAGTGTTATATTTTAATTGAAAGTTGGAGTCATAAAACAATTAAAATGCCCCCGATTTGTAACAGTTTAGGACATTTGATATCAGCGGGATTATCAGCTAATAAAATGCCGCCTGTTCTCTCAGCGCCAACATTCGCATGCCGGATTCTGACAGAACATCATTAGGTAAGCTTGTCTCTCTTTTACATTCATGGAATAAAGCATGGATTTTCCAGTAACTTCTATGGATGAATATAGAGCTCATGACAGTAAATACTGTTGGTATATCTATGATTTATTTCTGTGTAGACGTGGGTGACCAGCGTGCTGATGGTCTGTGTACTTCAGATGAATGTATGTAGGTTGTAGACTAGGGGTTGATAATGCATGGCAATGTGAATAGGTTAGCATTAAAACATTGCGTGGATGCAGGTAGATACAATACAACATACACAACTTACAATTATTTTGACGGTAGCATTTCTACAATTGAGTTATCTTATTAATTGATTTCTCTTTAAAAACAATTCATCGCGATGAAATTCATATTGTTAAAAACTTAATAGAATTAGAGGATATGTTCATCCGGCTATAAGTTATAAACATGATTTGATTAATTTCTCATTAATCTCCATGCAGCTGTATCTGATCTGCCATACTTCAGTACAGTGTAAATTCAAGAAATTTACGGTGTAAGGCAATGCCCATATAGCTATCTTAAAGTGTACCGTGCAATTCAAAAACAGGACATCTACACTCAAAAGGAGAAATTTATTGCTTTATTTTATGTGCTGGCTACTTGTATGATCAAACAAGTTAAACCATAAATAACATTCTATATTCAGAAAAATACCATTTTTGAAGTGTAATGTGACGAATATAGCGGATACAAAGTAAATCAGTATCAGAAAAATTGACATTGATATCTAGATAATTTATACTTAAGCTTATAACATATAATTTGGATATTAACTCAATATTATAAGTCACTGAGTGAAGTTAGTATTTTCATTCATCTTTTACTACCCAATCTATGATCACCACACCCAGGGAATGATCAATAAAATGTACTACAGTCTCTAAAATGATTTTTGCCCATACCATAAAAGCATGTAACAAACCAAACACTTCTGCTCCAAGTGACCACATTTACGGCACTTACAGCATGTTTCTCCCACACACTTAATGCTGATACATTCCCCAATAGTCTTATCAGATAAGTGACCACAGCGTGCCAGCTGACCCTACTACGGGGACAACTAATTACCTGAGTTCCAAGCACCTCAAATAATTAATGCCGCCTTTTTGCTTGGCTTTATTTGGAACACACATCATTCTAGTTGGTGTCAGAGGTAACACAACTGCTTAAAGGAGAAAGTTTGTTAGGATTTTTTTGGATAATGTAATTTTATTGATTTGTGTAAGTAGCACTTGAAATAGATATCACAGTGACTGAGATTGGACATTTATGGAATTAAAGTCAGCTACTATTTGAACACACAAATGTATTTCCTAGGGTTGATTTACATATTAGATGAAATACGTAGATAACTGTCAGGAAAATAGTGTTCAATCAAATTATAGAGTTAGGATTATTGTATAGAGGCATTAAAAATGGTTACTGAAGAGCCTGCTGCTTCATCCCTTAACATCCTTATAACAACACATTAGAAACATATGCTAAGATTCCATTCACATTATGTAGTTAAGCATCTGAAATTAATGTTCAAATAATTGTAATAACAATCTAGGTTAATTACAAATCAAAACTCTTTCTATGAATAACATAAATAGACCAACCAGCCAGGGCGACATCTTCAAGGCAATGAGTAGATTAGAATATTTGCATTTATCAAAATTTCTTAATGTCAATTATAGATGATGATAATTCTTTTTAGATAAGCAAAAAACCCTCACAATTTCTTACCCCTTCCCAGGTTCTTCACCAGAGTTATTGCCATAAATGACGTCTTACTTACTAACACCAGCCTTACTCAAAATGTATGCCATTATATTGTAAATTAAAAGGACACAATAAATGATCATATTGGACATGGCCAACATACACATGCAATGAATCTTTTCCTTCCAAAGTGCATGGTGTGCTGCCCCTGTCATTGTTCAGGGGCAGGGTACAAGAGGGCCGTCTCCACAGTAAGGGTTCTGCCAGAATCATGTGCAATAACAGCTGTGATAGCCATTTATTAACTTCGTGTCTATAACAGCTTGATATGAACCCTTTATATTAGCACTTTCAAGATGGAAATAACTGTTGGCCAATTGGCTGTATCACAATGAAAAAATATTTGAACAATTGGAATAAATCTTTTCCCTTAAAATAAAATCATATATGCACACTAAGCTTGTTGTACATTAGGTAAGATATAGTTGCACTGTTGCAAGCAACAATGAAACAATATATAGTAAATCATATTATCAGGGTACAAAACTAGAATAGTACCAAGTCATATGTAGCTCTTCATCAAAGCCCATAAGTCATACAAAGTAAACGTTATATCCCATAAATTTTCTAACCATATCAAACGATATCAAATTTGTAACTGCAAAAGAAAATATTGCCCCCATATTAGTGTTATAGTAACATACCGGGGTCAAGTTCTTTGTTGTTGGGGGATGGTGGCGCTAAACTCTTCAACAACAGTCTTAAAGTCTACATTAAAACTATTAGATTTGATGTTTAAACTGAGATATCTTTGCCCAGTGACATTTACCATACATCATATTTCGAATGTGATACACACTAGCCTGCGAAACCACTTAATCACTGATAATGATATCTAGTTGAAAGTGACATATGGAATATTCAATCTAAAGAGCTGGATTCTTCCTTAAACGTATTTTGATTATTTGTTAATAGATCTAACTGGGGCCAATCTAGAACATGAGTTATAGGTTCTGTCAAAGGGTGATAAGGGTTATCATGACTGTGTGGTAGCTTACACTTACTATTATACTATATATTAGGCGGCATTGGGATTGCCCGGTCGGGGTTCATGTACGGAACTTACTGTTCATTGCGATGTGTTATGATATTTGTGATATTTTATTTTCGCTCATATTCATTTACAAAATTGCATAACAATAAATTACGTATAAAACAGACAAAAGACTAGAGTATTACAATATATAGCTAAACTGAAACATCACAGCACTCCAATAATGTTGCTCTTGTTCTTGAAAGAATTGATCAATCGAAATCACATGCTATTGTGAGTTGTTATCATCTAACTTCTACAAACTTGCTACATTCTATTTCTATTTGAATCGAACATCTACAAAAATTTCATATGCTACCGCCAAACCGTTTGGCCATTATCAGCACTATCACCTAATCTGAAGTTAATGAATTGCATGTGTCACTATAGGTCCAGCTAATTTATGGTGATGAGCAGATCCCGATCCGTAACAGCTTAAGCCAATAGTTCGTTTTAAAGTATTTAGTTCAACAAATATTTAATTGCTGTTTAATGATACACATCTAACATACCTATTTAAGATTTACGACATTTCACCTGGACTCATACTTAAGAATTAATAGTCCACACACTTACACTTAAATGACTTGTACAAAAGCTTTAAACACTGTTGTTAATGATAACTCCATATACATTTTAGCTATTTTCATCGTATAGCTATAGATAGTGCATGTTTGAAAACTTTACAGTTATCAATATTTTGTGCTTATGCAGAAACATAAAGAAAACAATAATATTATAATATATGACACAATCAAATAAATAGCCAATGAATGACATTGTGCATACAAACTTGGAGAATAAACACACTCCATTACTAGTCAGTTTTTAACATGACCATAAACTAATTTTCGCAATAATTATTTCCAACATAAATTAACAACAGAATGTACAGAAACTATTTTGGGATGCGAATTCTTTATGTCCGTGGGAAACGTTGATGGTGCTGGTGATGCTGTTGGTATTATCGTTGAAGTAGTTTGCATGTTCATATAACATTTTAATTTTAGTCATAGCAGGAGTAAGTAGAGACTCAGTAAAACGTACGTATTTGGTAAGAATGTGCTTAACAATATTACACACTCCGAAACCGACCTAAAACCTCGTTTCGGTCATGTTCTACTAGAGATTTCCTGTTACACTTACAACCATAATATTATGTAAATGAGCTTGGTGACACTCCACTAGTCTATTTATTCCTCCCTCACACATGGTAACTTGTTGTCAAACGCCAACAGATTAATATCATTTGTTAGAAATGGGTGTGTATAATATAGTTTTCCCTAATGAAGTCAAATGGACCGCGTTTTTAAGGAGAGGTGTCAGTGACAGTGAATTGTATTATTAGATGGAGTACACACAGCAGAAGGTATGTTCAATTCAACAGCTCCCTCACCAGCCTTAACTTATTTTGTATATTGGGGTCATAAATGTTAATCAGTGAGATTGCAGTGTCATGAGGAAAGATCTTGAGCGACTTGAGTATCCACGTATATTTGCAACTCTCTCTTTGATGCACACAGATGGAGTGCTAGAATGTGTATTCATTATATATTATACATCTGATTAAATTCGGAATAACAGATTATGCTTTTCTTTTCAGGAGTGTTAGACCATTAACAAGCCGTCAAGATGATGCCCCCAATTGACCAGGGCTGGGCCTGGGTGGTGGCTTTTGGTGAGTGATACTGTGGGACTTTTCTTGTAGAATGGACACCCAACTTTGATTGCATAATTATCTTGAGTGGAAAACTCACTAATGTGCTACTCTTATAATTAAGACCACAACAAAACGGAGAATCACATGTAACTTTTCTTCATAAAATTATCTGCATTACAAACAAAGAAATATAGGGATATTTTTATTTAAATTGTTTTCAAAAATCAGGTCAAGTGCGGGAGTACAAAGTTCACAAAGTATTCCACTTGGCAAACAGACATAGGCCTACACGGTACTCTCGATTTCAGTCGGTGACTGCTGTGCTAAATTAAGTTCATTTTAATACTCCACATAAACTTTGGAGAAAACGTCTGTATCTTTGTCAAATGAAAGGTTACATGTTGTAACACTGTTCCATTACAACATTAGCTAATATTATACAGAGATTAAAATTAAAGCATTAAACAGTCTCGCCTTAAGAGCTCGAACTTGTGTGGTTGATTTACAATTGGCTACATACATACTGTACGCATAACACAGACGCGTGATGACAAACATCAGTTGATATATTCGATCTACAAGTACTATCAATTCGTAATACACGGTACATACAAATAGCATGATTGACAATAAAGGTAATTGGTATAATAACTGGACAACACTTTTAATATCTTTTATATATAATATCTTTTAATGTCGAGACCTGATACATCTACATTTGACGCCCACTTTTATATTTGTAATCTAATAATCTCTCTTTATTATAATGCTTGAAAACACTACTGAAGTAAATGATACAGTTCATATCCTTTTATTTCAATCACTGTTTATATATACTATAAAACAATGGCGCAGTGATTAACGTGATACACCCTCAATGCCACGGTCCCCTGAGTACGGGGGTCGCACTATAGCAGTACCCACCAATAGCACTGTATTGGCTTCTGCAGGCTCCGGCGTCAACCTGTTCTTCGTGGTGGGCGGGCTGCGCTCCGTGGGCATCCTGTTCGTGGAGTTCGTCGACCGCTTCGAGGCCAACACAGCCATGACGGCCATCACCGTATGTCTCATCGCAGGAGGATTCGCAGTGCTGTGTACGTAGCAGGCGCTCTGAGTATCAGGTGTCAAAATATGTCATATCTTGACGTCTGATACTCAGAGTGGTAGTAGGGGTGACACAAACAATTCAACCTTTTTGTGGCCTTTTGTTAGATTTTCACTGTGTGTTTTTATGTTTTTAAATCTCTCCACATCATCCTACCACTATTGTTATTTGAGTACATTATAATGATTACTGATTTCTATGTCATGAAAAATGACACATGATTGGTTAGATATTCTATTCTAGCCCTCTTCTAGTCTTGTCTAGTCTAGTCTAGCCTACGCCTGATATTTAGAGAGTATGTACTATTGTACTATGTAGGCAGTATTGCTGTTTTGATTGTGTGGTGGTGGGGTGGGGTGGGATGCATACGTGGGGTAAGAGAGTGAACGATACATTGGCGTTGGTGGCGGGGGATGGAGGTCAAAAAAGGTGTTTGTTGACGACCTAGGCGATTTATGACGGACACAAGTTATTATATTATGTTCTGTACTTATAATATATGTTTAGTTTTAAACTATTATCCCCTTGTTTCATTGCAGCTCCCATAGCCAATGGTATAGGCATGAAAGTAACGATGAGAAAAGTGGTGATCGTGGGTGGTCTGGTGTCCTCCATAGCTGTGTTCTTAGGAGCTTTCGCCATGAACATCTATTATGTCATTGTCATATTCGGAGGATTAACAGGTGAAATTAAATGGAGGGTGGATTTTACGAGTATTTCAGAGTACCTATGACAATTATGCAATTCTACTCATAGTTGGAAACTTCAGAATGCCTATCGGCAGTAAGAATCATGCACAAGAAGTTATAAAATCAATCAATTTCATCAGGACATTTACAAAAGATACAATGTAAGGATGCATTGGTAATGTCAACGTAAAAAAGTAGGGTTGTCATATATGTATTCCGGCATGTAGTAGATTTGATGGTGACCACAAAGGCAGTGTGTTGTGAAGTTGCAACACCCGGCCATTCCTTCAAGAAAACCCTAGAGATGGCTCAAATCACATGTTGCCACCCCGAATACCCTTCCATTATACATTAAATCTAGTAAATCTATATCCACTATTGACCTCTCACGTCCTGCAGGTGTGGGCTACGGGCTGATGTTCGGGCCGTGCATGGTGATGGTGGGGTCATACTTCAACAAGCGGCGCTCCCTCGCTAACGGCCTTGCTGCCGCGGGGGGCTCGCTCGGACAGCTCTGCATCCCCATGGCACTCACATACCTGCTCAAGACTTATGGATACACGGTCAGTGTTGTGTGAATTCCCTTCTCTCTGATTTGGCATTGTAATTAGGAATGAATTTTGGTACTGCCATGAATATTGGCCAATCCAATATGCAGCTTGCTGCAATCAGTTGCAGCAAAGAGTCAGGGTACATATCCCCAAGAAACATCAACGGTCACAGAAGGCAAATACGTACTTTAATCAGCTGATCTAGTAATGATCCTCATACATTTACACTCCACCCGATTTTGTTCTGTAGGGCACAATGATTCTGTACTCCGGCGCTATCCTGCACGCAATCCCCGCAGCCATGCTGTTCCGGCCGTTCACCTTTTGGACGTGTGGCAAGCCTTTCAACCCCCAGGCAATGCAGGCCCAGGCCCAGGCCAAAGAGCAGGCACTTGCCGAGAGACAGGTCTGCACGCTTTTCCCATTTAGGAAAAGAGCTACACCTAACTTTGTTATATATAGTACAAGTATACTAGAATGGACTATTTCACGAAATTCTTGCAAATGCATATATTATTTACAGAATTTTTGCTTTACTATTCACAAATTATAGTCTACAAATAATGTAGTTGGGAAACCCCAAACAAATGGAGTTGACATCAGAAATATCAAGTTCATAAATCAAAAGTTATATACAAAAGGTTAAGGACTATAAATACGCACTTCATGAAGTTTATTGTATATTTTAAGGAGGCCAAGATGGACCAGAACAGTAACATGGATCGCACTGAGAATGGGGGAGTAGACAAGGACACGCATGCAATCGGAGGCCTCGACAATGGACTGTCCAAGTCCAAGCTCTCACTTTATGCCAGGTATCTACTGCACATACTAACATTATTGGAACATAACATAACAAATCCAGTCAAACTTGTAGTAGTCGAACCAACATTACTTTATGTTATTTTGACTTGCGCTTGGAGCATGATGGTTTCTTTTAATAAGCCAAGGTATCTGTGCTCGCAAGTACGAAGTCGCAATCCAGTAAAGCTATAAGTTTCACTTTCCAAACATGCGAAATTCTTTCGTCAATACAAGACTAGTAACCTACCTAACCCCACTTGCAGCCAGAACTCACTAGCATTCGGCCAGCATCAAGATGCGCCCCCGGACGCCATTGACGAAGACGAGCTAGCAGAAGAGGAGGAGGCGGCAGCGGCGGCGGCTGCAGCTAGCCCCACGTGTATGCAGCGAGTGTGCGGCTGCTGCGCCATGTTTGACTGGGCCCTGTTCAAGGTGCTTGCTTTGGAATGAGTAGGATGGACGCTTAAATGTCCAGTATCACACTTCACTACAATTATCCAAACTCTAATGAACACAATGAACAAAATATGTTGAGACTTTCGGAGAGTGTCTTGATAACATACATGATTAAAATGGGATATTCTTATGCAACAAAAATATCCATATTCACAATCCCACCCACTTGAAAACCATCCACTGACCCCTGTTGTTTCTGCTGCAGGACTGGCTGTTCATCGTGTACGTGGTGGGCCTGAGCTGTGGCCACGGCGGCTACATCAACGTGTGCATGTTCCTGCCGGCGTACGCCGTGGAGAATGGCGTGCCCAAGCATATGGTGGCCGTGCTGCTCGGCGTGGTCGGCGCCTCCGACCTCATTGGCAGGATCCTCGGCGGCTGGTTCGCAGACCTGGGTGAGTGGCACATTCCTCGTAAAACATACCGTCATCGATATCATGGTTGTTTCTATTAGATGGCGTAGTTTAGATTCTGAAAATGCTAAACAAAGTATGAACTGTACATCTCCCGCTCATGCAGGCATCATGAAGCGGAACAACATCATGTGCGTGTGCCTGGCATTCACGGGCCTGTGCGGCAACCTGCTGCCACTCATGCCCACGTTCCCTGCCTTCATCGTGTTCGCCATCATCCTGGGTATGATCGGCGGTGTCTACGTCTCTCTCATGGTGGTCGTCATCATCGACTTCCTGGGGCTCGCCAAGCTGGCGCCCGCCTTTGGGCTGGCCACCATGGTGATGGGCCTGGCCACCATCCCCGTGCCCATTGTTCTAGGTAATTGTCATTTTTTCATGTTCTGACATGTTTGGACTTGCCATTGAAGTGACGTTGGGGGTTGGTTTGTTACGATTCGTTATGAGGGCGGTTACGTCACCTATATATTTCAAAATTTGGTGTTCATTAGATTGTAGCACGTTGTTTATATGCTTTGTTCTTGGCAATGAGAGGTAGCATACACATAGATTAAATATCAACATTTACCAGCAACTCTCTTCAAAATAGAACCTCTATAACGGCATAAAGACCCATTCATACCTGGTATGTATTAACTCTCAATGCTTGCCTTGCAAGATTACAAAACTTAAAAATTCGGCTCCAACACAGAACTAGTATGTAACGAGGAAGAGTTCAGATTGTTCATTTGCAGCCAGGATTTTCATTCACAATTGTTCTCTCTGTGTATTAGCAGAATATATCATCAATGCAAAATATTATTGTTTTGTATTCAGGAATCATGAAAGACGTATTCGGCAGCTTTGGGCCATCCATCCACATCTGTGGGGTGCTCATGTTCCTCGGGGGCGTGTCATTTGGCATGGCTCCACTCGCGCGCAAGCTGAACGCCCGCAAGGACAAGATCGACCCTCGCAGACTGGCCCAGTGCACCCGAGAGACCAAGATATAGACACAGCAGCCCACACTTCCTAAAACATACAGAATATACGTTATACAGTTCACAGCATCTTCTTTTAAACTGAGCCACTTGAATGTGTCATGTGGTTATGTGTATAATCCTTCCCACACCCACCCCGAGACTGGTTCTGCATCAATTGTATTGATGTTTGTGTTCCTGAATGCCGTGTAGCCTTGATTATGGAAAGTATGACAGTTTGTGAACCAGTACATCTATACCAATAGAGCTGTGACCAAATGGGGGGAGCGTGGACTCATGGTGTAAGTGACTTGACTATGATGTTAATGGTGACAATGTATCACGTGGTGAATGTTTTGAAATCAATTTATGACAACAATGTTGTGTATGAACACAATACTACATATATTCTATGAGTCTTTATCAAATATATTTGAGTTTAGAAGCAATATTGACGTACAGGTGTGATAAATACTCGAGTTGACAGTATATTCTTTCTCCAGGTCCAAATTACAAAAAGAAATAAATACTTTAAATCACCCTCATAGAAGGATGTTATGAATGTGAATATTTTCATAGATTAGATTCATAATATTGCCTATCCTAGTCTTCCAATGATTATCTGATGATGATATGGACTGTTTGTTGTGGGGAGATGAGTTTTAAATGGAGCTACATGTACATTAATTGTGATGTTTACAGAACCTGAATGGTTATTTTGCTTCCAGTAAAACCAATGTAATGAATCCATGTGAAGTGTATATATAACATATTACCTTGTGCACTGTGTACGTTCGTTTTCTAGATACTTTGTATAAAGCATATTTATATATGGAATTATTTGACATAGCTTCTAAAACATATAGCATGCCTTCTGTGGCTTGCAATGTTTATATGAAAATCAAAGTTTGATCAAGTTCTAGTCATGGTGATTATAATATATCTTTGTTTGTGGTATACATGTGTGATAATATTGGTAAATGAGAATGAATGCAGAAGTGACGTCCGTCAATAAAACTCAATGAAACGGCCTGTGCCACTTACTGGAAATGAATGGAATTAAAGTGTCAATACTATTATTACAGGTGAATTACTATAATGCAGTACTAATCAACATAACCATGAATAATGTAATAGTTAGTGAAATTTGTTCATCAGAGCATGCACAACTTGATGAATATCACTGAACTCTAGGTCTAGTTTGCTATAATGCAAACTTTGTTGATGACTGCACAGATGTTTACTCATAATGGGTTTTTGTCGATGTTTAAAATCATACATTCCATTTTATTTTATACTGCCTGATTTTTTTTATTTATGGCATGTGTGAGTCTGTAATATTTAGCCTTGAATGAAATCATGAAAACAACACAACATCCATGTGTTTATATCATGACAGATGGTGCTGTTTCACTTTGACCTATTTTAATAATGTAAGGAAACAAGTTGGGATAGAATAAACCTCAAATAAAGACATGGTTTTTATTTTTATACACTATCACAATCTTTCAATTGCAATAATCACTTCACCATCATGGTTGATTATAAAAACTGTTAATCTTTACATCAAAATATATATACTAATACCACATTATTGGCGTAAAAATTTAGCCGAGCCATTGGAATTTACATAGGAGCTTAAATGTGTATGTATGATAGTAGTGTGGCATGGGGATCAGATCAAGTATTTTCTCAAGTAAATCTACATTAGAAACTCGTTATCTCAAAGTCTTATGGGGAACAGTAAAGTGCTCAAGAGAGCCAATGTTCGAGATAATCAAACGTGTCATTAATATGACCAACCTCAACAAGATAACAAAAATCGAAATAATCTATATTGAGATAATGCAATTTTTATACTATGTCATTATTTTTCTTGTTAATTCATTGGTTATTACGATGCAGAAGTATCCGGCAACCAGTAGAAAGTTGTCACCCCAGTTCAGATACTATGGTTATCATTGCTTGTACTGAACCAAACTACTTTTATTATTTTTCACATTGTTAAAAACAGTGTTGTAACTGATTAAGAATATATTAAATACAAAACCGGGTTCATTGTGTAACATGAATTATTCTATCAGGATTAGTTTTTGTGGCACATGAGGCTCGACCTTCGGGCTCGCTGTGATACGGCTCTAGAACTCATCCGATAAAATATTTCATGTTAGAAACTAACCCGATTTTGTCTAGTATCCTACCTTTGTTAAAAGAATAGTTGAATTCTTCACTTTTCCAACCATTTATTTCAGTTTTTACTATCTTCTTACATCAGTATAAATTCATAATCCACATATAAACCTTCTACAAACGTTCTTAACAACATCTACTAAAAGCAACACACCATACATGTATAGTACAATAATTTTAGTTAATTATATGGCATAATAAATCCACTCTTTAAAGGTTTAAATCTATAACAAGACAACGTTTTAAAATCTAACCTTTGATTTGGGGCACTTGGAAGTTATGAGGCTAGCATAGTGTTTATTACAAGAACCAGTACCAAGAAACAAGAGTACTATATCCCAGTACCATTGTTAATCACCAAACTTGAGTATCACAGCTACAGTATCACAGATTTTCATGTATATTTGTTCCAAAATGTGATATGAAATTTTGATGTGTGTTCTAGGACAAATATTCAAATTATTTTACCCCTAGGTGGGTCTAATGTTATCAAATTTAAGATATTCTAAATATGTGAGCACACCATGAAGATAAATGTCAATTCTTTCGAACAAACACAATATATACATTCTGAGTGCAAATACACAATTATTGGAAAGAAAATTATACCAATTAATATGATCATCACTATTACATGTGAAATGATTAATATGATCAGCTGTTTTGTTAGCTTAATTATTTTATAAAAGACAACAGAACAACACAATGATTTGTTTTCAAATACTAATCCTACATAATCAACTTTCTGTTAATGTTGTTGTTAGCCCTCCATCATGATACAATACTAAAGTTCAGGCTAGTAAATTATAACTAATAAGTTTGAAGTGTCATTATCAGGGTCACAAAGCACATTTACTGCTCTTTAAGTATCCATCACACAGACGTCATACAGCAGACGTAATGATAATACATCAATATAATTCCCTATACCAAAATAATATGATAACACCATACAAAAAGGTTTTAAATGCATTTGTGATGAGGCCATACTTGTTATGACAGAAATTCTTACTTCTACATCGATAATAATGACTAAATGCATTACATAATATGAATTGTATGCATAAATACCAGAACATGTGCACTGCAATCCACACGCTTCATATTTTAGCGCTCAATTTATGTGTTAAACAAATTACAATCAACCTATTAAAATTATGCATATTTTGTCAAAATATTTCTTTCCAATTACTGGACACACGTTGTGGTTGTGAGAAATATCCATATAAGTCTGAAATAGCAAATAAAATGTGATATGGGTTACTATGTAGGCATGTCATGGTTGCTATGGAATGTTTATATTGAGTTTTCTTATGGAAAAAGAACACAAGCAATGTAAAGCAGCATCTTTTCTAAACAATATATCGAAATAAAAAAGCATACACCCACATTTAAGACCACATCTATCTGACACCCAGAGGGTTTCAATTACAAACATTTGCTTACAAAAGCTAATGCAGTAAAGTTTCTTTATTCAGACTTTCCTTTGTTTATCCCTTAGAGGACCCTCTTTGTTGTTATAATTTGTAGTCTTCTATCTTTTAAAAAGTCAATATCTATATTTTCACTCATCAACAATATTTATCGTATATAGTCAGCACCTTCTAAAAATACATATGATTTTGCATTGATCATTCTATATCACAATCATGGACTAGTACAAGTTGTTAGTAAATGATTGGTGTAAAATTGTGAACTACAAAATCTAGTACCAACATCTGCCTAGCAATACAGAAGTGTGTAATGTGGTAATATGTGCATTGATGTACTTAAACCCACGATTATATATTTATAGGATGTATAGAACACTAGCATAATATATATATAGCAGTGTATGCCATAAGTGTGGAATTAAATATCACAAAATTGTTATACTAGCAATCATCATAGAGCAAAATCAAAGCAATTACAAGTTGTGCAAATAGATTAAAATCAGCTATTAAAAGCATAATAATGTAATAATAAACAAAAATAGATTGATAAATAGTCAGTGATATGCTCAACGGTGGCGATTGATGAGCTGATGCTCACATGCAGGCACATTGTCTTCATCACATGTACATACAGGCTAGAAAATTGTTATTAAAATTACAGACATACAAAAAAGTTGGAGAAAAAATCAAACTGATAAGAATAATGGACTAAATTGATACATAAAATTGTAAGTCAATTAGTCAATCCTTTATTTCTACAGTGCTTTTTGAAAAAAAGTCAATGATTCTTACGTTTTCCACTCATTTTTCCCTAATTGTCTTATCCTACCAATATGTAACTGCATTGATTTTTATGATTAATATACTCATCCTTAAAGACACATAAAACATACATGATGATTGTCAACTACATGTTTACAAACAACAACAATTATCATACTGTCAGCAGACCAGCTGAAAATTATAAATAGAAAAATATATATAAAATATGATAGCATTGTATAGGCACTGCTATGGCAAGTTTTACATCACAGATCAAATCATTATGATAAATACAGTACACTACCCTCTTGAAAATGGAAACAAAATCATACTTTCATATCAGTAGCTCCGTTTGTTACCATGTGTATCACTCACATGTCTTTGAAAGGTTTGCAAGGCAGCAGTAGAAATGAGAAAGGAATGGAATTTAAATACAGACACAATCGCTTTCTATGGTAAGCATCAAGAGTACTTGAAATTAGTCTAGTAATTGACAGTATTACTATGGTAGCAAACAGAGATCACACATTTTTTTTAAATACCGCTAAAGCACAAAAACAGCTTGCAATATCACTAAATTAAGGTACACCCCACTCAGACAATGGTTTCAATACTTGATCCAGATCTATGCATTTTAGGTCCTCCATTCATCTGCTTGTAGGTTTTCCTGAGCTCCACTTCCTTTTTCTCCATGGATATATCCAGATTGCTGGCAGCGTCTGCATCAATGTAAGGAATAGAGTCCAGCTGAAGTTCTATTGAGTTGGGCCTTCTATGCACAATTCCATTTACATTCTTCTTCACAAAATGTTCGCCATTTCCTGTATGAGGCAATGCTCCATTCAACTGGCTCCTCATTGCAACTTTGGTTATTGGTGTTTCGTCATCAAGACCAAAATGTACACTTGGGGCGTCTGAACTATCACATGTATTTTTCCGGACCACACCGGAATCAGGGCTGTGTTTTGGTTCTACGTGTTCATGTTGTAGGCCATTGAGCTGAACATTATACTCATGGACTTGGGCTTCCACCTGATCCAAAGAGCGTGGATCTCCCTCCTGGATTGTGTCCCAAGGATTGTTATAGTTGGATGTGGGACTGTAAGCGTGACTGGTGCGCCGGGGAGCAGTGCTGCGGTGCTTGGCGATGTACTCCTGAAGGAACCGACGAGTGCACTCGTAGCCTTGCTGGAATGTGGAAGCATGGCATGAAAAATGATTGATAGATAGGATATGTAATTAAATATCACACCAAGATACATACTTTCTTTGCGTTCATTATCTGACTTGATAATATTGTTTCTGCTGGTGATTAGATCAAGGCTTTGTAGACTATTGATTGTTTTGTTACACAACTTAGTAGACACACACACACACGCGCATGCACGCCCACACGCATATCTTATGAACTACAACATACCCTGATCATGAATTCGCGGTCTCCCGGTTCTATTACATAGTCATTGGTGCCAATGTAACCACAGTTGATGGCAATTGTACGCTTCACATCTTCAGGCTGCAAATAAAAATAATATCAATAATGTTATGGTATATGTTATATAAATCATCTCCATATCTGTACAAATAATCTCAATATGGATAAGGTTAGATATTAAGGTTTAAAATGGAAATGATTATCTGTAGTGTTTTGATTTGAAAAGAAGCCTTTAGACGCTCAATAACGTTTTAATAAAGTCAAACTTTAAGTTTTTTTACAAAAAAAAAATTCTTTTTAAGAAGAATACAGCTGAACAATAAGGCTATACACTATATATAATGAGACCTAGTACTGTAAACCAAATATATGTGGGAAATAGCAGCAAATGAATGTTAAAATGCACCGGGACAGTCTATAACCACAAAGCACTCACCTTGATGTGAAGTCGTCTCTGACTGATTAACAACGTCTCTATGGTAGTGATGAAATATTGCTTGAAACTTCTGATGTCTACCGTACTTTTATCACAAGTTTCGTAATGAAACATGGGCTCTTCATGATTTGATCTCTCTGCCTTTAGTTCTGTTAAGAACTGGAAACAGATGAAAATATGTAATACATAAGAATGTTACTGTGGTTAGCTGGCAACAATTACGCATGCTAGGAGTCCATTGGTCGCACAGGCAGATCCAACTAGGAGCAGGGGGCGTGTGCTTCTCGTTTTCATCCCCCCAAATTTATTTCAAAGTAATATTTTTGGCATCTCTGCAAGGCTTTGCATGTGCAAAACACATGAAATCCTGAGGGTGTACCACCCCTCTCCCGAAAACCTGGATCTGCCAGTGGGCCTGCACCAGTGGGCGACAGTTTTCACAAATGTATATGTGATTAGGGTGTCGTGGCTTGTGCTGTTGCCGTCTCATTAAAATGCATCACACAAAATCAAATAAATCAGCAGATCTAGTCCTTTCCACAACTGGAGTCAATGCGCCCAGACGCATGTTTAATGCACATGTTTAATGAAATTGTCAATGTATGAATTTGAGCAGAAAAAAGAACACTACACCTGGAAAAAGCGGACATATAATTATACACTCTAAATGATACTTGACCATGTCACCTACTTAGATTTAAAAGTGACTAAAGCAAAGTAATGCAAAGCAAGCTAATTACATAGTATTAGCAATTACAAGCAAATAATAAGGTTCATCTTTAAAAAAATAAAAATTGCATGCAGTTGATGGATTGTCTGTTGAAGGACAAAGTCATTACATTATCAAGACATTATGAAAAATTGAAATTACTATCACATCCAATTCCTCGTTAGGTTTGATGTGGATTGTACAAAATGGTTGATACTTCATATTAGTTTAGTAAATCAAACATCTTTCATTGGTTATAGTTTAATTTAGCAGATAATTATTCTATACATTAATTGCTTTTTTCATTGAAACAAGAATCATGCGTGATCATACCAAAGGGCCTACAAATCAATAGAAAACTTGGAGAAACTGCTTCAACATTATGAGGGTCCGAGAGGGCACGAAATAGGACATTCATTTTGTCTTCTGTCTATACTAATTTCCCATTCATGTTAGCGGTTATGCCTTTTTATTTGGACTTTGCTACAAAGGCATCTAAAGCACATTCACACATTCCAGCCCTCTTTCATAGCCTATAGAAATATAAATACCTTAGTTCTTTCTCTGTCCATTATCTCATCATTTTTCAACTAAAATCAATGAAATTCTAATTAGTTATACTAATGTAGGCCAATGGACATGTGTGTGTAACATAAACATTCATGTAAGAGCCCGTAAGTCAACATGGGCTTTTCCGTAATTGTTTACCGTTGTCATAACGTCAATCATGTAAGTTGGTAAAATGAAGTTTCTTTGCATGCATCAACTATAGTAATTGTAAAAAAAAATGATAAACCATATTTTTTGTTCATTCACAAATTTTGCTAGATATGCATATTTGAGTTTACAACAGATTCTCACATCGTAGACTATTCGTACGTTATTTCTAATACCATGCTGTAAACTCTAATATCTATGTGAAGCAAAGTTTGTGACTGAAATATTAATATTGTTTTGGGTATCTTTTATAATTTACGTAAATAACACAAGAGTGCAAGAAAATTTGAAGAGGATGTATCTCTATCTAGATATGAAAATAATATGAACACAGCAATGGGCATAAAACGCAGAAATGTATAAAAGTTAAAAGAATTATTTATAGAAAATCTACTCAATCATAAAGTAAAGAACTAGAGTGTTCAAAATACACACTGTTCAATTATATGGTCTAAACATATGCACCACTATGACAATGAAAACAAACGCTATATATATAAAATAGATTTTAATTCTTTTAATAAATCAATGCAAAATAAGCAAACTTCACTCTTCATAATTTTATATATGTTATGTCAACACAGGTTGGCCATATAAAACAAATAATAAACTTACATCTTTCATACTAAGGTCTTTGTTCTTTCTACATCGTCTTTGGAACTCTTCTTCGAGCCTTTGCCTGGAATTGTAATAATAATAATTTGCAGTCATTCTCAAACATTACTCTCTTGCAAACCTCCTGTTACAGATGATGTTTTAAATTATTATACCCATCTAAAAATAGAAAAAAATTAATACACAATTACAAAAGACAAAGAAATTTATTATTATCATACTCTTGTAATAAGAATATATATCTAATGGATATAGAATATGCACACACATAACGTTTACTTCTAAAGTTTGCAGATATTTGCCTACAATTTTGAAGAAAAAAATTGCCATCTCATTCCTTATTTGAACATAATTTCCGTAGCTTCTGTGAAGGGGTCATTGTTATCTAAAACCAACTATTGCCTACCTTGCCAGCTTAGTATCGGGTAGATATGAAGGTTTATATGGAATGTCTGCTCCAAACAGAGCCTTCCAAATCTTGTAGTCAATGGCACTCTCTGACACCTGTAATACACAAATTGTAGATGATGTTATTTTGGTAAAAGATGGATTGTTACTCTGCACGTTATGTACATACATGTACTCTATTGTATTTTTATATAACTACAAAACTGACAATACATGACTGACATCTTGCAACTAATCAGAACCCATGGCCAGCATAACTGTTGAATGCAGGTCATATGTAAATGATTTAATAAACTATTCATTAATATAAGAGAAACAAACAAAAATCTTTTTTCTTTACATATGCGCAAGAGAAGTAATTTTACAGACTATATGGAACTACAAAATAAATGTAAACAAAATACTAGCAACCAACCACATAGAGCCCAAGGGTCTTTTCATTTATAGTGCTGTCTGCCTGGCTGGTCCGCCCACTGTCTGTCTCCGAGTTATGGTTCAGCTCAAGCTCTGGGCCGTCAAAACAGTGGACAGGGTACTGGTCAAGCGTACCACCATCAGTATAGAGGGATTCCACACCATTGATATTGGCCTTTACTGCTTGGTAGACCACTGTAACAGATGGATATATGAAATTATGCATGCATATATATAAATTTGGTAGTCCAGGAACGGCCCTTCCCAAGATGAAGCCTGAGTGTTTTGTGGGGGTTCTCTTCTAGGGTGTGCATCATAGCTTAATCAATGGTTAGGTTACTGATGTGCAACAAAGAAAACAAATTTACACATTGGGACAAGGCTGCTCATTCATACGTTCAACCAGATCGATGCCAGTTTGTAATTAAAACAGTTTCAAATATTGAGATAATATGAAAGTCTTGACCCCCGAAACACAGTGATATGGATTTGGCCAAACCATTGATTAAAATGAGATATTGCAGAAACATTGATGAAAAGTTAAATAAACGATAGAACGAAATTGATGAAAAGACATGAATGGATAAAACACTGATAAAGCAATAAATGAATCATCTAAGTACTGAATATGAATACTGACTTGGGAATGACATGGACATGCGCACGGCCTGGCGGATGGGGAGGTCTGGTGTGGTCTTGGCATGGCAGTACTCAGAACACATCTTGCTCAGATTGGTCACCACAATGCACAGCTCCCGTCCGTATTTGTGGTACAACTGAAAACAAGAAAGAAAAACACTGAACATTATATAGTTTTCCTTACAAGTGAGTGACCACACCAACGAGAACGACTTTTCCATCTACAAATGAAATAAATGATATTAGTAAAGGTTTCAGAATACCCATGGGTAGTAAAGCGTCCTAACTGTGTAATGATTTTGGTTTGCCAAATGCAATTTTCCGCTGAGCCTACGCTATAGCATTAGTCCTTTCCCCCGGTAAAATCTCAGCTGCAAAGTTGGCAATCAACAGCATTGACAACATCCTTACAAGCTCATTACTCACGTGTGCGGGTTTTCCGTCTTCTCCAGGGTCGCGCTGTGTATAGACATCAATACTAGATGCTATTTGTCAACTGCTGTTTATAATCTTATTTTACAAGGTGCTTGCCAAGATAAACGTGACGAGGGCGAAATGTGCCATCTTACATTCGGATAGATATGGTTACAGGTCAATAGTTCATCAGCTGTCAATTGCAATTGGTATGAATGACCTAACATATTCTGGGTGAAGTTTAAAATATATCCGTTTGTAGTCGAGTAATTTGTGCTTATTATGTGGTACACAATTGAATATCAATCCTCCTTTAGTAATTATGAATACGGTTAATGGGTGATTACTGCATTTAGTCTTCCATAACGATCACGAACAGAAGGGAGAGAGGTATTGACACAAAGCAGGACTCAGCAGACATGTGCGCCACCTGTAGTTACTAGCCTCTTTGTGGCTAAACAAGCAAACTGTTCTAATTCAGTCAATTGACAACAAAGGTCCATCAACTAGACTATGGAATCAAATGCATAATAATGTAAAATGCTGCCATACGGTTATGTCTTTGAAGCTACAATTAAAGAACTTTATGGCAGTTCTCTACAAACATGTTTGTTTAAACCGTACTCACCTCTCCAAACGTGATGTCGGGGTTGCCCACCTTGTTGGCAATGTGCTGGCCGTAGATGTGCAGGAAGCGCTTGGCGGGGTGCACGCCGTACTGCGAGCACAGCATGGGCAGGCAGCAGCAGCACGCGCACTTCTGGTCTGCAACCGATGAGGCGCACACGTGAGATGGGCAACGATCCCTTGAGCTGCTTATTGCACTTTGAGGAATTCGTAACTTTCTTAGCTGGGGTTGTGAGTACGTGGCAGGAATCACGTGGTCCACAGCAAATGGTATACTAGTACCATATTGATTAGTGCTTGTCATGTAGGACAGACCAACAGAAGGTTAAGTTCGTGAAATATAGAACTTTCATCACTTTAGCTTTGCGCCGGGTAATGATAGATTGGCCATTACACTGCCCCGTCATGATATATGTGGGTATGTTCATTTTCAATGCATATGCGCAGTGTGAAAGAGATACCCGTTATCCGGCTATTTACAACCCACACAGTTTATAACGCATTGGACTCAAAGCACTCACTATGTAGAGGTCACACCTCCTCACTTGAGAAGCTTCATAAAAAGTAAGAAAAAACATACACACACAAAACAATGGACCTATAACAATCTCAGTGAACTTAAATATTTGTACATATATTGGAAACCTATAGTGGACCAAACATAAAATGGGCCACCGAGCTCCCCCCCCTCCCCCCACCCACCAACACACACACACCAAACCCGAAAATTAGGACTCAGACAAACTAGATATACAAATATACAGTTTATTTTTACAAAACACTTGTAAACTTGTTTTAAAGTTATAAACTGTATATTTGTGTATTATATACCAGGATAGATGAGTCTACACTATCATATCAGATGAAATGAAATGGAATATAGAATTACACAATGGAAATAATGGCCTTTTTGCATACACGTTTGTCTTTTTATGTGCAAGTTATCTGATAGTAGGTGTAACTCAGTTTACATCAAATGGAAGAAGATGAAGGTTACTTATCGGCTGACATAGCTTGATGCATATAAGTTTGCAAACGCACATGTATAAAAATATAGTGTAATCATATTACCATTAACTCACCTGGATATGTTCAACGAATTCCCTGTCTCTCGCATACACTAATACAGCATATGACCCTGAATCAACTATAAAAACAGTGTCTAGCTTACCATGAGCCTTGTACTTGCCGGCTTCTGGCGTTTCGTGCTACATAACAATGCTCCTGTGATGACATAGTCATAATATGAGGCACTCAATTACATGTAAGTACCAATTATTAATTCACTACATATAATATATGGGGTGAACTCACGCAGTTCCCACTACAGTAAGCAGGCTATTGCCAAGCTCACCTGTCAATACTGTCTGTCCAGGTCTAATTTACATTTTCAATGGGAAAACGGCAATAAAAATGCTACATAAAAATTGACATCGCCCACTCAGAACAGCTTTGTACTAGTACAAGTGTTTGCAGCTTATTGGTTGTTGAAAGTGAACTATTACAAGTCAGCACATTTTTAAACAGAGTGCAAATGGCACACAGTTTGTAAAGAAAGAAGTAGGTCGCCATTGCAACAGAATACGAGTTCGAACCATAAATGTAATTATTTGCACCTTATTCGCAGTTCTAACTACAATTTCTCGGGTGCAGTTGTCTTCTCGCATTTTTATATAGACCACACGACACGCCATTAATAAAACTAGATATAATAGATACACCGAGCGAAGTTAAGGCCTCAGGTGAGTTCATTAAGTAAAGATGGGCCTTATGTGTACCTATAATCATTGTTCACATTATTATTATAGTGCTGTGCTGTGACCTTCCTTAGGCAGGAGATTCACCAGCTTCTGATGAGTGACACGTGAGCCAGACTTGAGCACACTGTTAATATATATCATAAACCTTCTAAAAGTTTCATGTGCAAGGCTTCTATGATATACTAATAATTGTTCAAGTCTTCAAAGTAGAATGACATCTATATATGAGATGTCAAAAGGCAGTGCCACGTAGCCCTGTATATTATAATGATTTCGTAATGCTTGATCGTCACATCGTTGCATACATACTACTCAATGGGGCCAATGTTAATGTAAGGCCTATCATACATTTTTAATCCACAACTGCACACATTACAATTCGGCTTCAGTTACATTCATGGTACTAACTCTATCGGAGTGCAAGTTCATAATACATGTGCAATCTAAATAGGATTTGTCGCCATCTCACTTTGTTTACACCACATGTAATACACTGACATGCAAGCTATACATGCGACACGTAATGGGAAAGCCGGGATGATGCTAGAGTGCAACTGTAGCCTCTGCTTCATGACATCTTCCACACGTATTAATTGCAAACACACACACCGCCATCACTCTCTACACTGTGGGTCATCATTCGCGGAGATCTACCACAAGTGTGGAAAATTGACGTCTGCTACTAGTCAATGTCCGTAGTTCTAACCAGCTAATAAGTCGACGTCCCCCCCCCTGCCATGATGATGATGATCGCATGGTCGTCCACTTGGCTGCAATACCACTGTGATCCAGCCAGCGGTATCAGTAGCGTACACTCACCCAGGAAGAGCCACTTAATGTCGACGCTGAAGACGTCGGAGACCTCCTGCGGCGTGCTGCCCACGGCCAGCAGCCCCGCCACGATGGCGCCCACCGAGCTGCCCGCCACCTTCTTGATGCGCCGCGTGTCCACGCCCACGTCCGAGAGCGCCTGAGGGCAGAGCAGCCAGCCATGCACTTATGGGGACACAGGGGTAGGGAAGAGCATGCCACGTGATTCGATCAAGTGTATTTTGTAGTAGTGCCAGGGAGGTGTGCGTCTTGTGAATGGCTGGGTAAATGCTACCAACAGTGAGTGGAGGGTGGGATGGGAAGCTGCTAGTGGCTGGGTAGCACAATGGGTTTAGAACTTTAGATACGCCAGGGAATTGGTGTGTATTGAAGCGTATGACATGTTCAAAATGTACATCTGCATTGTATTTGGCTCATGTCGGGGTTCACTGGAGAATCGAATGTTTTGTCAGCTGGATGACTGGTTGATAAACATTTAAATCATTGTGTTCAGCAAGTGTGTATTTAAAAAAGCAACGTATATTCTAATGCACTACTATGTTGAAATAGGATTGAGAATGCAGTGATGTAGACATGTGTTGTATAGCCTGCTGAAGGTGGTAACACACGGTTTAATTGGAGAAATCATGATGAGATACGTGTGAAAGCTGCAATGTTAGATACTGGCGAATGTGTAAACATACAGTGAGGCAAAGCAATAGCATAGGAGATTAGGAAGCAACACAGTTGTGGAAATAGCAAAATCGAGAGGAGGAACAGTGTACAAGTTCTCTGTAATCACAGCAACCCACACAAATGAATTTAAATGAAAAGAAAACGGTACTAACAGACAGACATCGACCAAAAGATTATAAACAATATGCATAAGCCCCGTCTTACATGACTAATGCTAACTCACGAGATTCGTCTGTTTTGTAGAAACTATGCGTATCTTACCTGTCATATGAAACGGCGTGTCGGTTGTACCTTCTTATTGCACCTACCTGAGTGTGAGGTGTTAACCCATGAGTGAGCTTATAGCTACACGGTAAAACTCCTAAATGCCATGCAAACCGCCTTATAGCTTTATATGATAACAATAAATTATCAATTCGATAACTTGCGTATGCTAGGTTTGTGTATCAAAACAACTTGCGCATTGTTCTCACCATGAAATAACCACTTGATATCACCAGCAAAGATGTCCGCGATCTCCTGGGGATTACAACCAACCGCGAGCAGCCCTCCGCAGATCGCTCCGGCTGAGCTGCCAGATACACGACGCACCCGGTCTAGTACGCCAGCGTCATACAGCGCCTGTCATGGCACATTGTGACTTGCATGAGCACATTGTGACTTACAATGGGCACATTGTGACTTCTTCGCTGTGACTGATATGAGTACATTGTAGTATGAACGAGTAAACTGTGACGACCTAGTATCACGTATTCGACGTGTCTTGTATCCATAACAACTTATTTTAGTTCCATATTATCATCACCAACATGGTTTCTACTTTAAATATGCCTACTACGTGTAAATACTCCGGGCTTCTACAACTTGTGAGTGAGAAAATTAGTGTGTAAGATTTTAGATGAAAATAATAAATATGTGATTGCAAAGAGAAATTATGGGTGAATCACAGCACACAGTCAAAATAATCCAATTCACATATTTACATCTATTTACAAAATAATATATAACATAGTAATGTGATTATAAAACAAAATCTATTAGCAAATATAAATTGACTCAGATGAATAATGTTTACACGAGTGATTGCAAAGTCTAAGTATTTATGTCTGGCATGATGAAAATTACTTCTCTAAATTTGCAACATGATAATATCTAAAATGAGCATAAAATGTAGTTTGTATAAGAATGCAGCCTCGACGGTAATAAATCTTAATCAGTTTAGAAGTCCGGACACACGAGCTTTGACTTTTGACAATGATATAATTGATTATATTCTGGGAACATTCAATTAGAATGAGAGTCAGTCTGACTTCACCTAACAACACGTTGGAGCCTAAACATGATATATGTGTTATTGTAGAGCTTTAGAAATGGCAGAAATGGAAATAAAAAACAACTCCATTAACTAGCAAATGGCGCCTCTTTAAAAAACTTGGTTCTTGAAAGAAAAACAAAATGACTCACAGATACAGGTAATTGAAAATAAAATATACTCATATATATTCATACATATATGGCGTGATTGCAAAGTCAATGCAATTAGTAAATTTGACCTACACCAGTGATTGCATTTTAATTTCATGACGTAAAACATCGGGGAAAAGGGATCAGAGAGGAGTAAAATAAGTAAGTGAAATGAAATGACATCAGCTCATACATACGGCCAAAGCTCCAATGTAGCAGTAGCATTTCACCCCTCCGCCGGACATGGTCATGTTAATATATGGGTAATTGAAGCTCCGCCACGTGACATCGTCCATCTCATGATCGTCCTTCAACTTTGAAAGAAGGTCACATGGTCTTTCCACGCTTTCAGCAGCCATTACAGAGTGTTCACATTGGTTATTGTTCATCATAACCCGCCGGTTATAAGACGCAACGCCCCCTGCTTCGCATTTGTTTGACATATTAGCCAACTGATCGTCTGACTTTTTGACAAAAAGTGCTTCCGGTGAGCTGGCCATGTGATTTGGGCGTGCGTCTGAGCATGACCCCGTTTCACTGGTGCTATCATTGCCATTATTTCCAATAACAAACTCAATCTCCTGGTCGCGACGGTACTCCCGCTGAGTTTTAGAGCAGGCTTTCAGTGGGCTGTGCCATGATTGACTATCTTTGACTTGGGCTGTTTCATCTTCATCGACACAAGTGTGCTTATTAGTTACCTTGGTGCAAACTGCAGATTGGTCGTCATTTGCATGGTAACCTAATGTGATGGGCTCGTTACTTCCATTAAGACCAATCGTATTATTCTCATTTGAATGCTCAGTGACATCCAGTGCACTTTCGTAAATGCTGGAGCAGCTTGTTTTTAGTCCCATTCTCTCACCCAGACACACATCACTGCCACCACTCTCCTCCGTAATGTGTTGCGCTACATGTCCTTTCATCCCATTACGCCCATGTTGTTGTGCGGACCCCATGTCACTGTCCACACCGTGCCCTTTATACCCACCACTCCCACACACATAATCCGCTCTTTTCGTGTCACTATCCCCATTTCCTAATCCACCCTCATGTTCAATAATCTCATTTGCTGTTTCCACTTCACTTAATGTCACACCTGCCTTTGTGTCATAGCCCTTACTTGTCCCACCCATTCCATGTACACCCCCAATGATAATTTCACTTATGGGTCCTTCCTTCTCTGAAAGTGGAGCATAAGAATTATTTTTACGTGAAGGTTTGTGCAATCCAGGTAAACTAGAGAATCCATTGATACTTTCCATTTCCCCTGCACTTGTTTGAAAGTTATGCACACCACTGTACCCCCACGGTAGACTATGACACGAGCCACACGGTGCATCAAGAGAATTGGCGGCCTGGCTCGTGGGACCTTTCACCCAGAGTGGAGACTCTTCAGTTGATGCTCCATCGCCTTGGCCCGATAAAACACCATGAATCAAATAACCCTCATCATTCATATCTTCTGAGACGTTGGCACATTTATTATTGTCTGATTTTAAATAGCTGGATGGATTAGCATTTGTTTCCACACAGTCAAACTTGATGGATTCTTTGCCATTTTGAGCACCACAAGATTCGTTTTTTATTGCCCAGTTATGACCTGTGGTATTTGCATAATTGCTACCACACATTGTAAATGCTTCTGATATAGATCTATTTGCCACTGTAGTTGCCTTTATTGGACCCATTTGAATTAGCAATTGACTTTTTACGAAGTCCCCTAGTTAAGAAGGCATTATAGCCATTAACTGTGCTCAATTCAGGGGTAGAAACGGTCTGTTGATGGATTTCACACACTTCGTTTAATTCGGCCTCAAACGACCCACTTAAAGATTGGTATTGGCCAGCTAATGGGTCCAGTCGCAATTTACGTGCAATCCTCTTCTTCAAGACGCCCTGCTCGTTGTGTGGTTGTGGCAACCTGTTCTTCGGGAGTGTAGAATTACTGCATTTGCCAGTTCTGTCAGCACATTGATGATTATTCTTCCGCGCCATTTTGAGAGATTGATATTGTTCGCCGTTGTTGTTTATTCCAGACCAAGAGGCACTTTTTCTATTTTCATCATGTTTGGACCGGCGATGTACATGAGCGATATCATCATAGGTCTGAATGCATTTTGTGTCAGTATCTCCACAATCCAACCCTACCAAAGAATTGTTACTTAAAGGCACACTTTCGTTCTTAGCCTCATGATATCTATCCGATAGAGCCACAGTACTACCTTTGGCCATACCTGAGTACTGTTTCAGGTATGGCTCTGAGTCGAGAGTCAGTATTTTGTGACTGGATTTAGCCATATTGTTTGCATAACTATTTAACATTCTTTGCGCTTTAATTGTATCCTGGATCTTTTCTGTGATGGTATGACTGCCCATCCAGGCTATCCCATGGATAACCGGCTCGGTCTTTGGACGGCTCTTACGATTACCCATGATTGCATGGAGCTTTAGAGAAGCAACACAGAAAGATGGTCACGTAAACAGTTTATATCACTCATGGCGTGTCCTGTAAATTAATCACACAACGGTTGAGACCTATTTCAGCATGTTATACACACATTTAATTACATAATTATTGTTGAATGATATTAGATATTAGAAAAACCATCAATAAACCACACAACAGTTTTGACATGGAACCTAAATCATGTCTATTCTGCACCCACTTGCAGATTTTGGATGAAGGTCCAGAAGTCCCTCTCCCATTTCTGAGATAATAGAATTCACCCTCGCACTGTTTGTGCCACCGCAACCCCCTTTCCAAAATTTATATCCGCCATCTTTAACGCTTGTCCTTTCTATCATAAATAAACTAAAGTGGGTATAAATTGTTCCAGTGACTGCGTCAATCAATTAAAAACGTCCACAAGCACTTTGTCTAATAGATGGAACCCCATCGACAGAACTGGGTTTGCAAAGGTTCATCGCAAATACACCTGGGAATCGCCATAAATCACTTACATTTTCTATGTTCACTAAATCGAAACCCTTGCTCATACGCCAATCAAATGGAATATTTTCTCTATGAAAATGCCACACCTGCTGATCCACTTCACCAAAACAGATTTCTCCCATTTGATGCTGCGCACGCTGCTTTCCCTCCACAGCATGTGCGTGTCACACAATGAATAAACTGCTTTCTTAATACACAACGCAGCTACTGGGGTTGGTCTAATATGATGAAATAAACTGTAGAATCATGCCATATAACAACTAATGACACTTTGCAATATGCACAACCCCGCCAGTAGATTTTTCAACTGGCCGTGTTTCTTCGTGCGTGTACCTGAATCTCAACAACCTTAAAGCCGTGATGCATATAATGTAGCATTCAAAAGAATGGCCCCAGGGGCGTCCTTTAAATCACAGCGTATTAGCGATGTCACCTTCAAGGGAATCGGTAGAATGAGGTGGGATTATAGCGGGGACACCGAGTCCTCGGGTTATCCGGAAAAGGGGGCGCCCAGTGGATCAATAGTACGAGATGATATCACGGGCAGATGTCCATTCCCCACTGGATCGGAGACTTTATATGCCATCCTTTCTCCATGACGACAATTAAAATGTTGGGTTCAGAGTCTCTCATACTCAGGTGGTGAATATCTATCAATTGACGCCAGGTCATTGTCATTAGTCGTCAGCTCTTGGCGCCTGCCGCCACTTACCTTCTCTGTCCTAACATATACATACCTGTATGGTACAAAGTTCAACGATGGTGTTAGCTTCTCGGGTTGTTAATTATTACTACAGGGTAATATTGTACACCATCCATATGATTCAATTTTTAACATTCATTTGAAGTATAGCACAATATAAATGGAAACACATAAGAAACACTAACAAAGTCACTACACTGTGTAGACAACAATACACAGAATACTGTAGTCCCGATCGGGAGGTACCTTGCAGAACTTTAGGCGAGGTAAACGGAATAGATAGCATTCCTCTATCTATCTGTACCATGTGCACAAATCCCCATTGACAGAGAGCCATCAAGTATTCATATGCAGGGAATAGGCGATGGTATTATGGATTGCTGTTTTAGGAGGCTCCAATAGCTATGATTATTTGCCATGGGTCTCAGTTTAAGCATGACGCGAAATCTTCAGGGTACAGCTGTATTCCAGCCCGGATAACCGACGCCCCTGGAAGTGAATCTCGCGTGGATCACTGTCGGCAACTACTTAAACGCAACAGGATTACATACTGGCACAGAAAAAGTCTCAGCAGCTACTCAAGAGCGTCATTAGCAGCTACCCTAATTGGTAATGTGTCTGTGACACCATGGCGTGTGATAGCGTAACGATTAGGTCATCATAAGCCAGTGCTAAAGCGTTGGAACATAATAAATGAGCAGTATAACATCTAAATAAGAACATTTGAAAAATGACCCAAAGTCGTAGTCTCAGTTGAGAGATGGTCTTTTTAGGAGGGTTTGGAACTGGACGGAAGTCTTATTGTTGAGGAGCTTTCTTTACAGAGGTGACATCAATCGGAGCTTATATTGCAAGCATTGCCACCCACTTGTCGTATACACTTATGCATTTAGTTCCAATAAAGATTTTGAAGTAAGGCATCCATTCTGCTTTGAGCCCAGTGAAGCCTTACAGCTGCAAAATTGCTGTGGGTATGTATAGGTAGTACAATCTGCAAGTTAACAGATGGTTAACTCTCGAGGGTTAACTAATACGATTATCGACCTGTCATAATATAATCTAATAATGTATAATCTACTCTGGTCTATATTGATCTGGACAATGTGTAATAAGGACATTGGTACTTATATGAGTAAACCTTATCTGATGATATGTGAAAAGAATTTGCATCAAACTGACATGCAGAGATTAGCAATATCATCGCATCATTGGTACTTTCACAATATATGAATGGCCTCCTGGCCAATCATTCTTAGAAGATTGTCTGAAATGATCAATATATACTGCAAACTACACGTACGGTATAAAAGTGTCTAGACTCTGTATTCACGAGCATTTATGATGAAATAATGACTGGCCAATGCAAACATGCTATACATAACTAGTGTTTCCCGCTGGTGAAATGATACTGAATGGTATGTATTGATATATATTTCAATGATTGCTAGATGAAGTCCATTGACTGAGCAAATGTGCCATATCTGCACGAGAGAGAATCAATACACCAATGGGCAATCGGGGGCCATTCTACAGGGCCTCAGTATATAGACACAATGGCAAATTTCAAAGACAATATTTCAATACTCCTCTACATAATTACATTGTCATTGTACGTTGGTGAGTTGAGTGCTCCATGCCTCGAGTCAAACTGGCCTCACATATTGTAAATTAATCTACAAAGGCGAATGCCAGACCTTTCTGTGGGCGATCTTGTGCAAGATTAGCAACTGTGGTTTTGGCTGCTGATATCTAGTGCATAATGCTCTAAGGGATGTCACAGTAATATCTTGTCCAGAAACACCTGATAGCTTCATGTTCTGTGTATCACATTGTGAGTACTAATGTCCTACCTAAATCCGTCTGGCTCACTGGAACCGCTTTTATTGGATCGCATGTCACAATAGATACCTCACACATGTATAATATATGGCTTAGTCCTATATAATAATGATAATGTCAACGAAAACACTATTATCAAACCCATGCCGCTTTCCTGTCTGGTCTGGGCTAATGCGGTCACCAATGGGCCTTGGGGTCGGTAAGTCAAATGCTTCAGTTACCACCAGTAATCGATATCAGTAACTATCATTACCCAGTGTAAAATGTAGCATGGCATCAGTATTTGAAGTTTTCTGGTTCATGTTTTTATCTTATGATTATACTTTTCATACGAGCATTAGATCTACTATTTCTGTACATTTTACATGGTAATCTTTTAACAGTGTTATGGATTACCCGGTACTTCGTGGAATATAAGGCCATATAACGATTCTCATAATTGTATAGTCACGTAGGCCTATCATTGTTGTTTCTAACAAACCAGACACCATGTATATGTAATACGGTGTTATCAATTACGTACTGTTTCACACCCGTTCAATATAACGACCCAATAACATAAACTTATGTACACTATTTGATGACATAATAAGCTATTTTCACGCGACCAACGATCCTCTATGCCAATAACATCGCCCATTACTCACAACAAAATCCACGAAGTGACATCCTATTAGAAGAACATCCACCAACAAGTGTACGAATATCCTCAATATGAACTTTACGACTGTTTCTAGAGCACCTAGACAGGTGGTTAGACATTTGTTGTCATGTGCTGGTTAGATCTAGTAGCTTGTCGCTAGATTTGTATTGATGAGGCTATATTTACGAGTACTAAAAACTATGCCATTTTACACTGTCTCCAATCTAGCTACAAGCAGTTTCCATCCAGCATATTCTAGAGTGTACAACAATACATTTTATAACAAACAGTCCTATTTTCTGCTCAAGACATGGTAGCGGTATTGATGACCGTAAAGGTTATGATAATGTGTGGTATGACCCCTAGTATGGTCTATAGTTTCGACAGAATGGGGAAGAAAAAAATGTATATATGGGGTATGTTCACACCACTGTCCCATTGCAGATTATAAAAGATAGTAGTATGTGTTCAGTGCATGCATAGTATAATCATTTTAAGACTCATTTTTAATGTAATCACCAGAGCACATCCTCCTACCTGGCATTGCTAGAAAATCACTTACAATTATTTCTTTATATTCAATCTCAAACCATTTATTTTGATATGTAATAATTCTTATGTCCATGTGGTCACATATACTCACACTTGTGATAATAAAAGGGAAATGATTCTCCCCTTCTCCTGATTGAATATAGTTCACGTAATCATGTGATAATTATTTCATTGATTGATTAACACAGTTTGATAAGTAACATGGCAACTCCATATAGAGGGTAAATAATGCATTGATTCTTGCTCATCCAGGCGATATATGGCGCACATCTATATTCACATACTGATAATTCCTGGTTACTCATTCGTTTCACATATTATTGAAAATAACATCTCATTCAAAGTCTGCGTTTATATGGAAGGTTATTTATGACCTCAACCAATCAGATTGGCAGTGGAAAAGAGATGTCCGTGAGCCAAGTATGCATAATCCGGACCAGTGTGGATTGCAGTATTAGTCTTAATATCCTTACCCCCTAAACAGTGGCTTTTTATGAGCCAGATAAACTCTGTTTTAAACCTTGGACAATGAGCAGAGGCAGGTGGTATTGGTGTAAGGTCTCACCCAAAGGCAACTGCATCAATTAATAATGAAAGAATGAATGAATGCAAAGGCAACTGGATCAAAAGAATTTGATTTTCATTTGAAAGGGGTATAGAATGAATGTTCTTTCTTCATTATTAATTGATGCAGTTGCATTTGTTTCATTCATTATTTCCCTCGTTCATTCTAGACCCCTTTCAAATGAAGATCAAATCCATTGATGCAGTTGCCGTTGGTTTCACAATTGGCATACTGACCCAGCATGTTATATGTGCCTATAAATCAAAATCGCAATGTTACTTGTAAAATATCACTTGTGTAGCTGATATTGCAATCTTTGAATGAAACATGCAACCTCAAAAGATAAGAGATAACTTACAACAAAGACTTTATTTATCGCTTACAGTAGAATATTTTGAGATTGGATAATCTTGCCACAACATCTCATATGTCTATCTATTGCACATTTCAAATGAAAGTTACACGCCTGCGCCTACAGCCGATATTTTAGAGCACCGCTGTAGGCATAGTATGATGTTGAATAAACCGTATACATACGAAATAAGTATCTTCACATTCTACCAAAATATAATGATCACTTGAACACTAATTTCTCATAATGAGTATTTTCTGCATACAGTGATGCCGGCCTGGCCAAGATCTCAAACGACGACTTCAATTTAAGTAGATTTTAATGTTGGTTTTACCAAATCAGCCGTTAAAAGACCAAAATAATAATTCAAATCTAGGAGGTACAATTGGAGCTGATGAAACAATTTCATTCAATACCGTAAAGCGTCAGTTTCTCCAGATGTGTGCTACATATAATACCAAATGTTTTGCACATTTTTACTTCTCCAAGAACTCAATTGAATAAATACAAGTTTGAAAAGCAATTGCACATTGAGGTTTGTAGCCTATTTTCATTGTAGTCCTCCTGGGTCATCAATGTATCAAACACATTGAACATGTTGCTTGCTACAAGTTCCCACATTGAATGGAATGCAGACTAGAAATATTTGCTGGGTAAATGTAGGTAGTTAGAATTCATAAACTCTATGCGACACTCATCAAATTAACCAGATATGAAATTATCGGAATTGTGTTTATAGCTCATCGAAAAACAGATGAGAGAGCATAATATATGACACTCAAGAGGAGTTTCCTCTTACACCCACGCTGTCTGAGGCCTGAGGCAGAAAAATCATTGACGCTCAACATAAAAAGGCAAGTATCTACCATTGTGTGTACAGTTTTTATATAATCCGATATCCTCAGGTATTTAGGGCTTATCATTCAATTCTTTAAGAAGTCATTAAATATGATTAGGTCAAATATGGGTAGAGCTGACTCTATAAAAGAAGTGTTTGTCGATGGGGCCTACACACAATGATGCATGTTTAATTATCCTATCTTTTGCTATTTGTAACATTTTAATCAGCTACAACATATTTCATTTTAAATTGTCCAAACTAATCATGGTTAAAATGGAAACAGTTTATTACACTGAACTAAAATGAACTTTCAAGTGAAAAGATTGAACTAAAATTAACCTGAATTGCTCATTTTCTCATTAGATTAATCAATTAAAACTAATCTTGTCCCAACTCTAGTCAATAGTAACGAATATTCATATTCAGCGGCTACCCAGATAAGATAGTATACATGAGGCACCACTGTTCACACAAATCACTCTCATACGCGCCATTCAAAGTGCCATTTCAATTAAATCATTCATATCGCATTTCTCAATCCAATATAGAGAGATGTCTAGAAATGCCACTTCTAGACAACATTCCAGATCCCACCCACAATACAGGCGTTTCATTTATCACAACCGCTGTTGATTTTCTCATTCACGCCGAAGCCACATATATGTCTGCCACAATTGTCGAAGGGGGGAAAAGGCAATAAATAATACCACAGGCTGTAAGTTGATCATGTGCATACATACTGTTTATGCATGGCATACTCAATGGATTGCATAGAAACCTTTAGAGGACGGTGGCTCATTTATCATGAATGCAATCAATCTATAGTTAGAAATTGTCTACATATGGGGAAGAGAACCTGGATAGTTGCGAAATGTACCATTTCCTCTCAGTATTTCCCACTTTCCAGTCCTCGGTGTGAGATTATTGTACACAATGGGGTGAGCTGAACAAAACACATTCTGTGTGCTTATTTGCGCAGACATTTTTGCCATTACCCCATCTCCTCCCTCCCATTTTCTCCCCACACCAAGCCTAGCCGCCTATAGCACCCTGAACTCGTTCCTTTGTTATTAGGTTTCCAATTGGTTACAAATGCAAAGGATCATATGGTTATGTAAACACACGTGTGGAATATAAACCATTCTTATCTGTACACTAAAACAAACCATTGTCGGTTTCTCTCCTAGTTATTGGTGACTTTAAGGTGAATTAGATGGCCAATAATTTGCTGCACTCAAAACGTATAATGCAGGGAGATTCTCTAGCGTCCTAGAGCTCTCAGCCAATCAGCATCCAGAATGGCAAACGGGGAGGAAAGGGCGTAATTGTGACTATTGGATTATTCAGTTCGTCTATGCATTACGTCTGTTTGGAAGGTCACGTCAAACCAACTATGAAATCTTTGAGTTTTCGTGTGTAGCTTATATTAGGGCAAACGTAGCAGAACCAATCAGAGTGTGATGAAGTCAACCTTCAACACACCCTTTTTACATTATGGCATCCCTGTCAATCTATCTCTAAGGTTACGTAAACACGAACAATCGTCCAATGTGATATAGCTGACGTTTTGCACCTTACGCCTCCAACTGGCCACACCTAGTGACCCAAACATTACTCGGTCAGGAACACCATGGTAATTATGCCAAAATAACTCAAAATCTGACCAAGACCAACAATTACCTACCCGCACATGCGTTAAAGAGAATAGAAAGAGACTTTAACACCACCATTATTTCCCCCAAACCACTTCAGTTTGAACGCTAACGTTATTCGAAGCATTCTTCTAAATCTTGATTGGAACTAAATCATCCCTGAAACAACAACACCCACAGTAAATGCTTCCAATTACATCCGCAATTCAAATGGCAACAGGCTGAGGCAGCAGACATTGCTCACAGGCCAGCTGTATACGATTCTTCAGCAGAATACCATCAAATTCCTCTATCTGTAGCAAACTTTCACATTCCAGCTGCTATGTTTTTATGCATCTGATGATACAATGATCAATCATGATGCACTTGCACTGCCTACCATTACTGTACGCCAATTTGCGCTGCCGCACATAAGATGTAATTCACATTGAAACAGTACGACTATGGTCATCTTGTTTTGCCACTAGTTATCCATTGACAGTTTGACACACGGTTCACGCAATTGCAGCACAAAAGATGTATTTAAGTAAAAGAAGATAGTACACTACCAATATTTCTTACAACTCCAACTCAAAACCCACTATTTGAGACACACGTAGCATGCTGGTGCAGCTGTGGCCTACGATAATCCCTGTTAATCCAGAATGCACCGTAGAAGTGCCAGATACACACCGACAATGCATCACGCAATAAGAACATTACACGGTCTACGCACGAGCATGTCAAATATATATCAAATAACATACATATATCCATCCACGCGGAGTCAGCCTACTGGCACCAATTGCTCAATGAGTGCGAGCATTAGGCGGGTTGTTAGACTAGGTTCACGTCTCTCTTGAGACATCTTGGTGCCATAATTGCTGAGCCCATGTTTTGATGGGTTATTCAGTACCTCAAAGCCTGGCATTCACCTATCTTTTGGGATGCTCGAGCTCATTAGTACTCCATCAAATAACGGTCCTTTCCAGTGCATTGTTGACATTACAAGCATTAATGATGGTAACTTTATATGGCACGCTATATAAGATTATGATTGACACCCATGATGAATCACCCGAAGCGGTCAATGATTTACGTATTTTGTGCCTGAAGATGTGACCGCTAGTTGCACATAGGCCAGGTGCAATTACTCAATATACACAAGACTATACAGCTATATACTAATAATGTTCATTCTATCTGCATTCTTGTCAATTATGATGTTTACCGTGCCACAGTGTCAAAATCCATAAAGTTACTGGTGTCTGCGGCCAATCACAGCAGCTCATTTGCATACAAAATGAACGCATGTGTTCCATCAGGAATGTATAAGGGCGATACTCCGCGTTATAAATTCCTGATTCTATCCATAGCTGATTATGTTAAACATTTCTATTGCTTTACATGGTTACGTTTCGTACACAACAGACTGATGTGACGAACTCACCTTTGGTTGGGTGACATTCGTGTGATGGAGTTTAAGTCAGACAGCAAGGCGCTGTTTGCCGTAAAACAAATGCACACTTATTTTGTAGATAGGTGGTTTGTTTATCAATTCTGCAATCCAATTACTTATCCAGGGTTAGTCACGAATTCACTCAAACGATATCCAATTTATTTAAGACACTTCGTGCAAGCATGTTCATGCTACATGAAGTAAGTGCCACAGACTGAGTAAGGACATGTCTTTAGCAAGGATAAATGCGGTCCTCTACAAAGGAACCACAGCTAGTATTGCCATACTATAATATTTACATAGAGACGTTATCAAGATGACAATATTTGCATCATGTTGATAAAAAATCTATTTTTATGATTATCAAGCAAGGATGACACCAGGTGATTACTTTTGTTCTGCATTATATTACCTATTCTATATGTTCCACATATCATAACATTCTTCTTATGAGTTTGGAAAATAGAAATGTAAATATGTAAATTAATGTGTTATCACAGTTCTGCATTACTAAACGGGGGAACTGAGACCAGTCGACAGATCTTACAATCAAGACTTGGCTTATAGATATTAGTTGGACATTTGTTTGTGAACATGTATTGACAGACACTGTGTGTTCAACACCCATTTTGATAATATACAACTTCACGAGGCTCATCACCACATGATAGCCAAAACAAAAACAAAATCTTTCCTCATCAGAAAGCTTTACACTCACACAACCCCACTTGTAATATGATAATATTGTGTGCAATAAGATATTTTTTATTTAACTCGTGTTCAGGTAATATGGTGTGTTATAAGAAGTACATGATACTTCAACTTTAACACCAAGTGCGTGGAAATCGTTCAGATAGTATTGATTGAGCATTTAATGAGTAACTAATGTATGTTTATGGCCCGTAGTGATGGGGTAAACCTCAAATTGATTGGGCAAAAGCACAACAGAGCACGACACCATTAAGGCTAGTTCATGTTTAATACTGATAATGACTATTATATTGATATTTCATAGCAAATATGTAGCCCACATCAATTCGCCATGTTCAACAATTAAAATAGCATAGCGTATCCATGTCTCTTTATAGGTAACAACCAGCCACAGTGGCACAGTAAAGCCATGGAACCCATCACCAATGTGACGGCATGAATTCTTATAATTTCTTCCTTTCAATGTGGTTTAAAATTTTAAAGCTAGTTTATTTCAAGAAAAGCACATCTTTCTCACTGCCATTATTTCATTCTTAACCTCATATGTTCAACTCTACCAACTTGTCACCTTTTCAGCCTGGCTTTCTTGACCTTTCTCACCATAAACTACAAATGGAGCGTGACATCACACAAAGCCGTTCTTTTCAACAGAAACACCAAGGATACTTCATTCTCATTCTAGCCGTGCTAG
>CM032667.1:52157433-52172947 GCA_019095985.1 Streblospio benedicti
TGAGTTTGGAAAATAGAAATGTAAATATGTAAATTAATGTTTATCACAGTTCTGCATTACTAAACGGGGGAACTGAGACCAGTCGACAGATCTTACAATCAAGACTTGGCTTATAGATATTAGTTGGACATTTGTTTGTGAACATGTATTGACAGACACTGTGTGTTCAACACCCATTTTGATAATATACAACTTCACGAGGCTCATCACCACATGATAGCCAAAACAAAAACAAAATCTTTCCTCATCAGAAAGCTTTACACTCACACAACCCCACTTGTAATATGATAATATTGTGTGCAATAAGATATTTTTTTATTTAACTCGTGTTCAGGTAATATGGTGTGTTATAAGAAGTACATGATACTTCAACTAACACCAAGTGCGTGGAAATCGTTCAGATAGTATTGATTGAGCACATTTAATGAGTAACTAATGTATGTTTATGGCCCGTAGTGATGGGGTAAACCTCAAATTGATTGGGCAAAGCACAACAGAGCACGTCACCATTAAGGCTAGTTCATGTTTAATACTGATAATGACTATTATATTGATATTTCATAGCAAATATGTAGCCCACATCAATTCGCCATGTTCAACAATTAGAATAGCATAGCGTATCCATGTCTCTTTATAGGTAACCACCAGCCACAGTGGCACAGTAAAGCCATGGAACCCATCACCAATGTGACGGCATGAATTCTTATAATTTCTTCCTTTCAATGTGGTTTAAAAATTTTAAAGCTAGTTTATTTCAAGAAAAGTACATCTTTCTCACTGCCATTATTTCATTCTTAACCTCTTAAGTTCAACTCTACCAACTTGTCACCTTTTCAGCCTGGCTTTCTTGACCTTTCTCATCATAAACTACAAATGGAGCGTGACATCACACAAAGCCGTTCTTTTCAACAGAAACACCAAGGATACTTCATTCTCATTCTAGCCGTGCTAGCAGTAACATCTTGATTTTGTTTTTTCAGCTCCCACCCACCACTACCCCTTGGGATTTTAGGTTGTTCTTCTTACGTGTTTGTTTATTTCAGAGATTGTTGTCGGATGGGTGGGGGGGTGGGGGGGGGTGTGAGATCAGCCGAGCTGTTTCCCAACAAATTTGGAAATTACTATATTTACTTTCTACTATATAATCAACTTTGCCCAAACTGCATGCCGCATGTCTAAATTTGTGTACTTATTTTATTTTCCTAGCTTTAGTCATTTTTGTGTAGGTGGTAGTCTTTTAAACTTTTCTAACTCGCTAATCCTTTTCCTGTTTAAGTTTATGACAGTCTCAAATGTCAAAGTTAACTAATAACTATATTATGAACCTATTATTGAATACAGATAAAGTGTTTTAATAAATTTTATTCCTAAAGTTTTGTCTTGTATCTTTTCACAAGAAATAATTAATGGTTCACATGAGGTAAACACAGTAAAATGTCTGATTTTAAATGTATTGTGATTTACGTGAGGATGGTGACTTTGTTAATTGTTTAAAGCTCAATAGAAACCTTCCATAATTGGGCACATGCAGTTAATAGTGGAACATGGTCATGTGAACACCCGGGACACTTATTACTTCTCCTGTTATCAATAGATTATGATTTTCTCGTCCAATGGAGTGAATTAAATATATATGATAAAGAATAAACCTTTGCAATGCAATGGATGATGTTTTCACTTGATTTTTGTCCTATCAAATTAGCCTATATACTCATTTCGATTCAATGAGTAAATCAGACTAATAATTGATTTATACAGGATGTTTATGTGATTGCATTGTGAGAATATCCTTGAGTGCATTAGCAATCAGGACAGTCTTTCTTTCCCAAAACCTCGGCAATGCATACATTTATTTTGTTTTACAAATGTAATGCTGTAAAGAGTTTTTCATCACGAAAACGGACCGACGAAAATGCGTGTAACTGTATTGTATATTACATAATATTTGCCTTAGCATAATCTATACAAGCATATGTTACAGTAATGTTGGGCCACCACATTATAGGATCCAACGGAATATCAAGTGCAATAGTATGTACAGTCCCCCCCCCCCCATACATACTATGCATGCGTGCTGGAAAATGAAAAGCTTTAAACTATAGTCCAAAATTTAATCATATAGTATTTATTTTGTCCCCCACTTCAATATTGCCTCACGTTATTGGCGTTTCCATGTACACGTATACTGTCAACAGTGTCCTTTTTTATGCAATAGGTAACGCGCACTTAAAGGCAAAGGTTGACAACAGAGGGGCAAATATTATCATAACTGCAAGGCAAATGTGGTGATGTGAATATATTGAGTTTAGCTGCAAATATTGTATGGACACAATGCAGTCGCAAATAATTGTTTGGCTACAATACACTGCGCATTGTTGTGTTGCATTGATGGCACATCCATTGAGGGGCTGGGTAATTATTGTATGGCAGGTACAGGCCAGTGAGGTGGACTGGGCCTTTATCACGAACATGAAAATGAACAGTTCTATCGTTGATCAATATGTGTGTGCTACTTCTAACATCAAGCAGGTAATTTCTTAGTAAAGAAGGTTTAAACACACCCAAATAGATCTTTCTGTTAGAAGATATTTCACCGCTAAAAGCAAGCCAAACATGAGATATTGATCTGGATATTATAACTAATGGTATAGATCAATGTACACGAAGCAATGTTTACCTCTTATCTTCACATGACTTTGCACTGACTAGGACAACTTTCCTTGACCGGGTAATGCTGATGGTATGCATAGTTTGACAGTCGAAAATTTCATATACATGTACGTTTTATTGCTAACTGAATATCCAGGTTTTCAGAATACTGGGTGGTGGCTCAACTGTGGAATTCAATGCGGGGAAAAATCCTTGTGAAGGTGTGCAGTGACACTCATCAAATCACGCTGTCATTCTGCAGATGGGGAGGGGGGGCGGGGGTGCCCTCTAACTAATATCGTTACGTATACAATGGACGTGATGAGGAGTTCTCTTCATGGTACAGCTCTGATAGGTGGATATTATGAGTTATTAGAAAGCACACCGTACCGACATTGTTGTGAAGGTTTGGGAGTGTGTGCCCTTGAAACTTTGAGCTGTGTGGGTCTACTGAAGTTAACGGTATCACAATAAAACCTAATCGACATCACTAGACTTGGTCCCTTAATTACAATTAAGGTCATCCCTTTGTAATATGTACAGTTCATATATACAGTTCTCGTTATAGGTCGTCAATGTGATATCTGCCTGTTTAGTGTTGACCGTCGTGTAACCAAGCAAAGAAAGTGCAAGCAAACAAATATGCTGGTTAAATATGTCTGTGAACAAGTATAATATTCTGAATGCTAAGGAAATCTAATTCCACTTTTGATTCAGTTTTTACATACTGCTAATTGACACCACACTATTAGATCGTTCTTATGTGGCCTGCTTAGTACGAATATTCGCGACATACTGGTTTTAAGCATCCTTATCTATTCGGGCTTATTACTCTATATTGCAAATACCATGAACATGGACTTTGAAGGCTGTATGAATGGGGAAGCCGTGAAACCCACGATGGGTTTTAAGGTAGATCTATCTAGAACGTACAAATGCACGACATAATGCACTGCTGGCATTATTAGCTCTTACCTAACAAAGGATCGCTCACTGAGCGTTAATCTTATGATCTTTATTTCCACAATATCAATCATTCTAGCATAAGTTGCGAATGATTTTATCGGATTAAATTATAGACTGCATAAATTGCCACGCCTAGTAACTTTGGTCTTTGCTCAGTGTGTCCGATGTGTAGATAATGAATTCTAGTTGGACTTAGTCCTGGATCAGTTGAGCGTTTAGATTTATTATGACATTCAATACAGTGTACACTTTTGTACATTTCTATATCATAGACTAAAACACAGCATGAAAATATTGTCGTACTTTTCATGGTCGCATTACAAGCTAATCCGTGCTGCCTGAGCCATTTACCGGATGCCGTTAACCTATCGATCCGGGCACCTGCCAGGCCACCTGCCTCAACTAACGTGTACACTGTTTCTACGGCCTACAATCACTAGTCACTGTGAGGATTAGGCAATAATCGCCATGTATATATGGTTTCTATTAAACTCAACACAAACTTAAACAGAATTGTGCACAGATAACGTTTATTATTGAAATCAGATGAATGAATATTGGCCTGTCCTCCTATCAAATTGACTTATTTGTGTAAACACGCAATACACCAGTTTTCGTATAACTAAGAATCATGGGAAATAAATAGACAAACAAACCAAGCACGTGGCTGCTTTGCATATGCATGAAGCTTTTTCGCTGTCTCATACGAAATATTTAGGTACGATCGTACAAAGGTGTCTCAAATAGTTACAACAATTTTTACCCACGTGGTACAGTCTCAATCAAAGCTTTGTGATGCTACGGCGTGGCAGAAAGAAATGATATGTTTGTCTATTTTTCCCCAGAATGCAATTGTTTGTAGCCACCTGCTGGTTTTAGACAGGAACTACGATTAGAAAAAAATGTATGCTATACAAAATTGGATGCGCTTTTTTAGAACTTCTCAGAAAACAAACAACTTATATTCTGTCTCCATTATTTACATCATAGAATTTCAAGCACATGTGAACTAATACTCGTAGGCTATAGCCCATACATTTCATGTGTCACTTTTATAAACAAAAATCTGTTTTGGTTGAAGGAAGTTATGGGACAAAAGGTGAGTTCGGTTGATTCTGGTACCAAGGATATCAATCTGTTCACGGGAATTTATTACCTGTTCATTCAATATCCTTTTCAATAGGAATGCACTTCAATGGCATATAAATACTTGTTGACTGCCATTTTTCTATGCGCAATTTTTTTTATCGCTTTGCATAACAATGAAGGTTTTGTGGCAGAATAAAACATAAATTAACAAATCGATAAACAGCATACATGGTCTGTGTATCGTACCAAAAAGAAATAGTAAACCTATTATCAAAATGTACGTGAGTATTTGTCAAAAATTTGATTCTAAATGCAATGAAAGAAGTGTGTAACACAAGAATGAAATACAACAATGATGAACTAACGACACGCAATCACTGACGTAGCAATTAATCTGAGTAAATAATGAACGAGTTTCCCTGAGGCGGGCCTATAACCGTTTATGCGTGCCTGCTGGTGTTATATTGAGTCCAGTAAGCTGGGCCTCACTTCATGCATAATGAATGAGGCAATAGTTAGGAGCTCACCGTGTATAGACGTGCATTTTTCATGAGGGTTATCAGTGCTTTTGTATGTTTAACCCCATGCTTATTACACTGAATTTGATTTAATGCGACCATATGACAACATTTCATGTTATTGTATTTTACAGTGACGTAGTAGCATGAAACAAATAATAATTCCAAGTAGTGACAATATGTAGGTGACAAAATAACAGAAAGTGCGCGTATAACTGCAAATATAATGTAGTTCCAACTTGTACACTATATGCAAAAACATAGATTTAAATATGCTAGGTTAGCAGTACGTAATGCTTCAAATATGGTATATTTCGCTATGATGTTGTATTCACCGTGATAATGCCCAAAAGGCCATCGGCCTGCAATCATTATAAATCAGCGGTTAACGGACAAAACTGAGTATACAATCAGTTTTGTATGTCTTAAAGTACTATCGTTTCCCACGAGCATGAGTTGGATCCTACAAATAGACAAAATTCCAAATTCCAAGCAAATAAAGCGTCAACACGTGTTAACATGTTCATATTTGCTGCTAGGCACAAGTGCTCGTCTAGTACGAGGGGGTGACGGACGTGAAAGACCATTGCCCTATGTGGTTGAGTACGGTTGCAGGATCACATGGCTATGGCGATTTTAGGTCTAACATAAGTACAAATATTAGACTAGTATTAAGCACGTCCCCCTCTCTCTACCGTTGCGTATTTTTTCCATCTTTGGATCCTGCAACGTACTCATTCAGATTCAGAGGCTGTGACCCCAATTTGCCATAACTGGCTACACTGATTAGGCTGCTGTGAGTGCAACGTGCCGATGTAGAGAGCACCCAGACGCAATTCCCACAATCTGGCTAGGATGTGGAAGTGCACCCTGCTGAGGCATTGGTCTCAAAGGGGTGAATAAGTAAGTTAGCCCTGTATACACAATGGCGCCACAAGGTACGATGACGCTGAACTTAATCCTGTGGCTGATCACGTGCTCACCAGACGACACGTGTACCCTACTCATTCTTAGAAACGTCTACATTGAAGTTGGAGACATGAACATTGATTTTGGTTGTTTGCTTAGGCTTTTTGTCTCCAACTTGCAATGATCGAAGGTTTGATTGGAAAAGTACATGTTGGAAAAATGCACTCAAAGTTGTTAATAAGAAAGAATAATGTTATGTATGACAGAAAGGCTATGGTATAATAATAGAATGTATACTTATGAACACTTATTCATGCAACAATTATTGGCATCATAAAATAAAACAAACAAGTTTGTACGAAAATATATATTGTAAAATCGCAAGTAAATAATGCACATAAAATTATGATTCTGAGATTATTAGAGTTCTAATTTCTAAGAAATGTTTAAACGTATGGCAATTAATTTGTTCGTAATTTCTAATGAAAGCAGGACATCATTCCCTTTTATAATCAGGTCGTTTATTATTGTTGATGACGCTTTTGACGTTGTTGATAATGTCGATATTGTAGAGGAACTACATACACATTTGAGGACTTGTGAAGTTGTGAGATAATATATTCATTAAAATGTGTATGACAATATTACCATGATGAACAGCTACCACTAAACAGCTATCTTTCAGCACATAAGTAATTATTACACTGAACAATTCTTTCCCCCACCATGTCCTGAATTCTCTTTAGAAATGTATAATTGTGTGTAAACCGAAAAGTACTGTTGGTCAATACAGTATTACAGTATGAGGACCACTCTTCACTTTAACATGTCCTTTTATGAACCCAGATTGTTTAATGACTATCAGCTGCTTCAGCATTAAGAGCATAATCAACTTATTTCAAGAAATGTTTGCTACCTAGGCTTGCCTAGCAACATCGATATTTTTGTGTTCACACCACTCATGTTAGGCCCTGCATGATTTAAACATTTTACAGTTGCCTTTATATGCCTATCCCCACGCGAGCAAACGTTACTTAACTTTTTTGGTACTGGCACATTTGGACTTGATTGAGAAGGTCAAAGGCTTTCTTGGTGACTATACATTTGACATTGATACAACAATTAATACAATGTAATAAACGTCACCGAATAGTTTGGCAATGAATAAACTTTGATGTGTGTATGTTCAAGGGAACATGTCTATACAAACAATATACATCAATACATACTGCCGGAGGGTTTAGGTCAATAAGTCAAGGATATGTCTCTTCTGGTCAACAGGTTGTTCCATATGCATTATATGGATAAATCATCGGGAATGTAACATTTGATATTGAGTTGGGTGAGCCTTGGTTTATTTAAAAGGTGTGTCTTACTGAACATTGCTGAGGACAATTATTGTTCTCAATAAAATGTGTGTACATCAAAGCAACAAAAACATCACGTTGAAAAAAAATTTGACGTTCACATGGTGGCAAAAGGTTGAATTGAGATTATGAACTTTGAAAAACTAAATTTGAATATAGGTGGAAAGATCAAGCACCCAGCCCCCTACCCAGTATATGTAATGATTGGCGCCTTAGGCTCTGCATGATTCAGTTTGATGTATCCTCAGTTGAATAAAAACGACCTACTAACATATTTTTTGAAAGCAGTTTTGCCATTCACAACACACACACACACACACACACACACACACACACACACACACACACACACACACACACACACACACACACACACACACACACACACACACACACACACACACACACACACACACACACACACACACACACACACACACACACACACACACACACACACACACACACACACACAAAAAGTTGTTCTGGTGGGCCAACAGTAAACTGTGTAGTTTCATATTACAATAGCACATGTCAAGATTCCAAACTTAAGACTCGCCCATTGGTCCCACACGTGCTGTGTTCACATATTACTAACACGGTGTGTACATATAGTTATTTGTATTGGTGGCCTCCAGTATTGGGACATTTTGGCTTGATTATAATTCTACTTGCCTCGTTATCTACCATATTGGGAAATGCAACAATACTTTACCAATACGGTACAGAGGCTTTACATTGTTACAGGCTTATCATTGTGTAACAAGTCAATCCATGCTGGTATCACCGTCACGAATGCATTAGTGTGTAGACAGTGTTCGTGCTGTAATGCAGTGAAGGGGGTGTTGACGCTGCTATCAAATCCTGGACATCGTATAAGTGGTAGTACGATTACCATTTACAATGTGCATAGTCATAAGATTTCATAAATGTAAATAAGAGCACCGCAAGTTGTTTTATGAGTATTGTCACAACAGGTTATAGTGTACACAAATAAACAGTTTGTGCCTTTTCTAGTCTGTTTTTTCATTCCTGTCATCTGACATATGCATCCTGATAGATTGAAGAATAACTAAGTAACTTTAAATCAATGTAGGTCTTGGTATCAGACTATCAAATGCCGGAAGGACAAAGCTTACAACTGCTTGGAAAAATCAACAAATACGTGATAACTTGACCACACTGTGCATTGTAAAATGTTACAGTAGAGGTCGTTATCAGTCATACTGCTAGCATATAGCATTGGTCAAATTATGGTTAAGCAAGAAAATGACCACAAATAATGAACAAAAAGGCAGTTTAAATAGACATCTATTTACAATCACAATATACCATTCATCAAGATAGCCGTCAAACTAACAGTGGAGTGGACCTTGGTGACTGACTGCACATTACGTGCAATAAATCTTAAGTTACATCAGTTACCCATTCATAGAGCCTTACCGATATTAGAAGATTTTGGAATGTTTATTCATTAAAAATATAATCGTAACTTCAAGAAAAGAGTGCACACTGCCATTGATGACAATGCTGCTGAGCATCGCTGAGAGACAGCCGCGCCTGGTACTCTATGTTGACATCCTCATCACGTGATCTCAGCACAAGTCACGTGCACGGCCATGTGCTCGCGGTTGTCAAATGGATTGTATGGTCCTGCCATATTTTATCATGGTGTCTTGGTTTTGCCAATCACACACATTTGCCCATTCGCGCATTTTTTTTTCTTGCGAGCGGTGTCTGTTTTATTACGGATATTGGAATGGGGCCATTGTATTTAAAGGCGTCTGTATACAGAGGGGACTTGCATTTTTTTTTTTATCATAGACGTCATAGTATACAAGTGTGTATTAGCAATCATCAGGGTTCGGGGCTCATTTAACTCGTGAGTTGAGTGACCCATAAAGTAGAGCAAAACTGAACCTCAATTTTAAATGATTGTTCCATATGAAATCTGTTTCTGCTGACAATGCTACGTACTAATGCAGCCTCATTATTACACACAAGAAAGTTAACCTTGATGACATATAACCTTATCGTGTCGTGTGGATGTTGCACGAATCTTTGACGCTGTTGACACATTGGCATCAAAATTCTAAGTAAGGCAGCAACGTAATATTTATATGCTAAATTCACACGTGATTCACACCTACTTGTACGGTTGAATTATTGTAAGTAATTAGTAACTGTGTACACACACGAGTGAGTCAATGATGAGCACCCTCCTCCCGGCTGTGTGTGCCGTTACCAAGCACGGCAGCAGTGGCGGCGTGCTTCCGTTTGTTTAGCGTAGTCGAGTGGGTGTTCTCCTCTCTACCACATGTGATCACATTAAGTGCAGACGTGTCCTATATATAGTGTCTGTGGAAGGTGATATACAATCGATGCTCGTCAGCACATTTGGATATTTTGGATGTTGTCTGGCATTATCAAACATCCAAATGGATGTGATTCAGGCATACACAATGCAAGCGCCATACAAATTTAGTTTGAAATTCCAAATAATGAAGTTGCAAAAGTGTTTTCCACACAATAACACTTGATCTATTCAACGACTTGATTTGGCATGATTTGGCAAAGCACATTATGTATAAACAAATCTCATATAAGCAGTATTGCTACCAGTAAACATGTGTGTATTGTCTTTCGCTATAGATTTTATCTTCATAGACACAACATAAAAATATTGGTGCAATATAATAGAGTTCAATGACAAATTCAGTATATCGACATTTTAGTTTATGGAATAACCATAGTTCTTTTGTTTGTGTCAGGGTATTATTAGAGTTAATCACCAGCACTTCAATAGATCGTTTATAGGTCAGAGGGACGTTCTGAAAAATAATGCCCTCCTTGGTTAAATAATACCCTCATGAACTAAGTGGACCATGGACATTCCATTCAAGTAGGAGATTACCTGAAACACACTGTACAAATATGAAAACGATGTGTATGTCAGTAAAGCATATGCTTATGAGTAGTTTTGATATTTAAGAAAGACCATTTAAGACAGCCTAAAAGAAAACACACACTTTTACAAAAAACATTTAATTATAAACGCTTAATGTTGAGAAAAACATTCACAGTAATGCACATGTATAATTGAAATGCAATTAATATACAAACATCATCTGAAACATAATTAAAATTAAAAAGTAGTTACACTACCTAAAACATAAATTACATATATGTGCTCCTGTGGCTGAGTGGATAGGGAGTTGGATTCGTGAATAGAAGGCCATGGCTGTGATTCCACCTACATGCTAAATAGTCAGGCTACACAAATGAATGCTAATTGATTGCAAAAACACGTTTGCTCCATGGTTGTGATGACATGCTGCATGCTCCCTGCTGGGGAGTTAAGAAAGACCATATAGTGTGAAAAGCCTGCTGCCAATGACAGGGTGTTAATGTAGCTCTAGTCATCTATATATACTTATTGAATTATTATTACTTGTTGCTGAATAGTTTTCCCTTTAATCTTTTTACACTTTGGTTGGATATTTGAGTTTGACAATTTTGTTTCATGTCAAATGATTTTTATAACACAGGCCATATTGTAAGCGTTTTAGGACATTTATCTTAAACTTTTCTTGGCCACTAGTTAGGACAGCATGTTTTGTAATAGTTTTTAGTAGTAATAGGCAGATCCAGGGGAGCACAGGGGGCGTGCCCCTGCCCCATTTCCCCACTAAAATGCTTCATTTTCGTTGGGTGTTTGGCATGTCCGCCACTGATCGCCATCGATCGCGCGTACAAAACCCATGAAATCCCTTAAGTGCGCCCTCCCTTTTCCAAAAACCTGGATCTGCTATTGGTGGGTGCCCAATTGCAATCTGCCCATTACTTCATCATACCTTTGAGTTCAAAACATATTATCGTGCGTCATCATCTAAAATGCATTTTATAATGTTATGATTAAAAATTGCTAATGCTATAGATGCAAATGATACGTGTCTTAAGATTATTTCCCAATACCATGAAAAAGCATATATGGTCCAAAAATGAATTGACAAAGGAAAACCACTTAACCATACCTTTTGTAGGTTTTTTCTTTTCTTTGCATTTTCGCATTATATCCAGATACTGTGTCATCCTTATTATGTCCATTGTAAAATTGACTTATAATGTCCACTGTTATCCATTTAAAAACAATCAAGTAAGAAATATTGTGTTTTGAACTGCAATGAAATATGAACTTCTGTCTACTATAGCTACTAGAGATCATACGAAATGAATTAGATTATTTCAGGTATTGATGTGACATATTAATTGCCACTGTGTTGACCTACATATTTTAATTTTGGGATTAATATTGTACACTTGTTTTTGTTATTTAGTTTATAGGTTATAATTAAATGGAAGAGTCCATATGCATGAGGTGTGATACCTTTTCAAATTTTTTTACAATTGACATTTTACTGATTTAGTTGAATGAATTACTCAAGAACTCACAGAGTATTGAGTGTTTTAGAACTGCGTCCCTCGGTCAGATTCTGGAGGGTCTTATTTCACAGAATGCAAAATCCGCGGTGATTATCTAACTCTAGCAAATAGGGTTGTTAAAAAGAGAAAACAAAAGAAACATGTATCAGTATCTCACTATGTCTCCCCTATATACTCATGCTATATTGGATTTAAGCATCAAGAATCTTAAATGTTTGTATCCAATTTATCCTGTGTGACACTTTTCAGAATATGCAATATAATCTATTTTCTATTAGATTGTGTGAATGTTTGTGGCAAACTGCAAAATTAGTATCTCTGTATTTGTTGTAATTGACAACCTTCAATTTGCAAAATGATATTCTAAAAACCGTTTTATATGATGTATTTTATACTTTATAAATGTATTTATAAGTTTCAAACACACACAAAATGTGCTTTGGCCAAGCAGCACTTCACGTTTACTTCCACATACTTCAACACCATCATGTCACATTTGAGAACACTAGTGTACCGGACAGAGACAGCTACATCCACTATGACAGCTACATCCATAAGGCCATCTACATATACCGACTGAAACCCTCGTGCATATCTGGGACAGTGCCCCAGATGGTTTCATGGTACCATCCCGTGAAGAATAAAGGTGTGCTTCGGTGGAAGAAACATGTCCTTTTAGTCATTTGGTGCTCCAATGATTTAGGCATCCTAATTTTAAGACTGCTGTATGAGATGTCATTCACTGAAATGGAAAATACTGCCGAGGTTGCATTCTTATGAACTACTACTAATATTACTTTTGTCGTTGTATGAAGTTTTGCATACCTTGAGAGCCCCTATGTAGGCATATCCCTTGCTGCCACCACCGGACATGACCACGTTCTCAAAGGGGTAGTCATGATCGAGCCAGCGAAGATCTTGGAACCCGTTGATTGAAGATTGCTCCCTCAATAGCTTTCCCTGTAAGAACAAAACATAAATTAGCAATATGTCCATGTATTTCAGAGAAGAGTGTAGATTTTGGCAAAGGTGACTGATATGAGTTTATAATTTGACGTGGCTCTTGCATGGAAGAAATAATAACATTAAGATCAAGTGCGAAGATGAGGTGGCAACATCTTGAACCCACCAGCTCAATCGTTTTGCCTTCCTAATGTATTCAGTAACCCGAATGTAATTCTACTTCATTGAGAGACACGCCCTGTTTTCGGAATATGGATAAGTGGACATCCAATACATTAGAATCACGCTCAATATCCAAACACATGCAAGCTGGGAAATGTATTCTTGTTATATGTATATGTACTATATGGTATGCTATTGTTTTGCATTTCTGCAATAAAAGTGGGTATGTAGCTGAACAGTGTCACGTCGTGGCCAAAACGTGCATTGGGCGCACCGTGGATGACATAGGTAACAGATTACATGACATCAACGTAGTGTTATAACAGTAACACTAATATTTGTTAACATGCCATGAACATTATATTACGCAACGGTTCATAATAATAGAATTGATTATCATCATATACATTTCCTTGCCAAATAGCTTTTAGAATAGTGTTATGGAAATATTGTTCCGCTTGATGTGAATGACAAAGGTGATTATTGTTGACATTTCAGTTCATTAATTCATTGATCTTTTTAAATTCTAACTGTTGGAATATAAAGGCACGCACGAGGTTGATGGTGGGACCATTGTTGTGTGCTATTCGAAGTATTAATAATGTGCTAAACAAACTATTTATAGCTTCATGTGACAATAGAATACTCGTTTATTCAATCGTCTATCTTGGGTATGCCTGGTACATAAGGTTTAATAAATTCATTTTTATTTTACTGCATTGATAAACACTTTTATACGTGCGAATTTGCAGTTTAAAACAATATGCAACAACACGTTTAACGAATTGTTTCATACATTACGCATGGTGCCACTATGACGTATTTTAGACTTTCAAAATACGTCTACATTTGGGGTGTCTATAAGGCATTTTTGAACACTGGTGGGACCAACCATACGTGTAGGAAGAAACACATGATTGTTCCAGGCCAGAGTGAACTGTGTTTAAAGGTTATTTTAAGAGGCTGGAGAAGTCTAGGACAGTTTTTATAATATCAGGTACATTTTAAATGATTTGCCACGTGAGACCGAGACTCGTCGTCCAAGTTTCGTGTAATGTAAGTGATAGCACGTGTAATTGTAAGAGGGTAGTAACACCGTTTACACATATGTAAATGAACAAACGTGAATACCTGGTTCTGAACCTGAGCTTTTCAATTTCCTTGCCTAATATGAAGGACCGCTCGTGCCGAAAGTCCGATTTAGTAATTTTGATAAAAAAAAAAAAAAAAAAAAAAACAAAGACTTGTTTTCAAAATTCCATGTATGGCATATGTTTAGTATTTTTCTTGTCTATAGATGACTTCAATGTCTTATAAATGGCATAGCCAATGGTCATATATTCAACATTTGTCAGAAAGCATGAAATAATGAAATGACACGTTAGTTTAAATTCTTATTATTTAATGGTCTCGAACGGACAGTAGTTTTCTCATATTCCAGCGCTATGCCCGCATGGAATACACTTGTAAATATACAAATGTAAAATCCTTTTATTATGAATACGTCAAACCTTAAGCTCCCCGACAGGAACCCCCGACACTAAGTCCCTCTTCTGCGACACCCTTACACAGCCCACACATCCTTCCCTGATCCACACTCATACCCATTCAGCTCCCGTGCACAAACAGGGCCTTTTACCATACATACACAAAGATCATGTTCTAAACACATCTTCTCAATTGAAACCTATGAAGTTATAATGATCAGGCACACCCATATTGCCTCGCATGTAATGTACTATGATTTCTGACTTCAAAAGGAAATTTGATTTAGTAAACCCCACCCCACCCCATGTTACCTGGACGCCGTTGGCCTGGGCCTCGAGCTTTCGCTGCTGGCTGGGCGGCGCCTTCTCGTGCAGGTACTGGATGCCGTGGATGTTGTAGAGGCGCGAGGGTGGCGGTGGCTTGTGCTTGCTCGACGCCTTGTTCCCCATAGTATCAGCTGGCAGAGAGGAGGAAGGTTTGATATTATATAGCTGTGGGCGTAATTTGGTTAGATATGATGAGATGTGTATAGTGGAACATGACACGTTATTACATCGTGGGCACATCTGAGGTTGTACAACGATCACTCTGCAGAGCAAAGTCGATTAATTAATCTGTGTATGGTCGACACCCGAATGATACGAACATTTTGTCGTCTCCAGACTGTGTCCACATCAGAGAGGTTATGCTGATAGATTTATGAGGGAGGTGTAAGGGGTACCGGTTTGTCACATCCATCTTTTTGTCAGATTTGCTACATCAAACCTTTCCCACTTTTTACCCAACTATAAAGCTATATAGTCCCGCCCCACCACATCCACCCACCAACAATGAGACGATATGGTGACATGTGTGCAGTGACAATATATGGGATAAAGGTCCCAGGGAAGAGGTTATTACAGATGTTACGGTCCAGTGCACTAGTCTAGTGTAATGTAGTTTTCTATATTTGGCAACTGG
>CM032667.1:52182600-52197545 GCA_019095985.1 Streblospio benedicti
TGCTTAGATGAATTTTATTTGGAGGCGTTGATCAAATGGTATTAGTAATCCCATGAAGTCTATACATAGCATATGGTCTCATTTTTGTACTTATTCAATAGTCATGTGTTTCAGTGTTTAAATTAAGGTTTTTAAAAACAACAGCCATATGTTTAAAAAAAAATTCATAAAGCATATTGGTAAATTCACTGTAAATTGCCATACCATTTATGTAAGGCCCTTTGTGCATGATGTATTATTATGATATAGCGCTCTGTAGAGCTGAAAGGGTTTTAAATAAATACGATTTGAACCCTTCTTTAACATTCTTGGTTATTCAAAATACAGCATAGAAAGGAAAAAAGTACAAAAATGATCGAATGGTCTTTGCCAAAATGCAACATAGTACAGGTCTAGTTAAAAATAACTAAAATTTAGCGATCCACGCTTAGAAAATTATTTCGTTTTAATGTGCAAAACAATGAAAATTCGTTGCTAACAATGCGCGAATGTTTGTATTTCTTGACCTATATGTACCATTGTATTGTACCAACACATTGAAAACGAAACCTTTGCGGTCTTGACTACCGAGAAGTGCAGCGTTGACGAGACGTCAAAGGGGCCAATGACAATAATTCTAAATGATATGGTGTCATGTTGAAGCCAAGTTGGCAACCACAACAGTGCCGTACGGATTTAGATTTGTGCCAAGAAGATGGCTTACAGGAAAGAATACGGATTCATAACACCAGTCCTACTCCCCAACCAGCGAGACAGTGGTTGTGAGCTGTGTGCACCATGCGCCGTAAAATGTATATAAAATGCTCTGAGAAGGCAAATTTTATTTGTCAAAGTGTGAAAATTGTAACCCGGTGGTGGGCTTTGTTGATGTAAACAGTAAAGTGGAGGGCAATTAGTCTATTATAAAAGTGTCAAGAAGTGTCACATGGCTGGTCGGTACTTCCACCGTACTTGCTCCTGTATACTGCTCCACATACATCTTATTTCCAAGATGGATCATTTGATGCACAGAGTTATCGGCGCAAGGCGTCCTTTGATTTGAAGAATGTGTACATCCGCAAATTGCATCACGCACCTATAGATGCAACAACGTCTTCAAACCAAAGAACACCTTGCTTCAATAAATGCTGCGTGCACCGAAGGATCCATCTAAGAAAGATGAGACCAGTGCCGGCTGAACAGCAGCACTGGCCGATCTTGTCACATTTAAGAAAACTAGTGTACTGTACAGAGACAGTTTGATCTACGACAGCTACATCAACGGTGTCATCTTCAATTCTAAATACGCCAACAGAGACCCGACTTCAACACGAACGCTGGGGCCCTCGAACTCGTGTGCACATATAGGACAATGTCCAGGAAGACGTCACAGCACCATCTCATGACGGTTAAAAATGATTGTAGGACAGTTGCTGATCAACTTGAAAGCTTCAATGGTATGCTTTAAAAATGTTCAATATCCAGTGAAACGGCAATATATCATTTTCAGTTGTGTTGATACAATTGCAGGAAATGAAAAAAAAACAATTACCTCAAATGGCCATCTCAAAATCCAACTTAATTCAGCAAGATAGAAATTGGATACCTATGAATGATATTAGCTATGCAAACATAGTATCAATTGTGGTCATACTGTGCAGAAAATGTAAGCAGAAAATAGAAAAAAAAACGTAAAAAGGTTCTGAAAATCACACTTAAATTCCTGAAATCGCACAGCCATGCTGGTCACTAGGTATATAATTATTGTATCAATTTTAAATGGTTCATTCCATGCAGTATTAAAGTAAGTGACCAAATTTGGTGTAGCGTCATACCTCATATTTATGTAAGGTATAAAAAAATAGGTTCATTAGCATACGCTGAAGCTTGTCTGACGACATACACACAAACATACATACACAGAAACTAACAACATACACACAAACATACATACGCAGAAACAAACCAAACCCAAAGCATTTGCTTTAGCTGAATCGATGCAATAAGGTTTTATCACTGCTACACAAAATTCTACTATGAATTAATCTATTACTGTAGAAACATTATTTTTGTTACCTCCTCTTTAAGCGTAGCGGTGCATATTCTGAACAATGGAATTATGCAGCACCTTTCATAAATCTCGGTCTTTCAGTTCAATTAATCAACGCAGTTACAAGTATTGTTTCGCATTTTGAAAATAATGGTAGAATAAACAAGGAACGTAAAACTACTAACAAAGAGTCTACATGTATATGTCATTATCTACCACTTATGTATCAAAATGATTGTCTTTGACATTTGCAACCAAATAAAATCAATCTTGACGTCAAATTTTCGCTCATGATTTATAGACTCAAAATAGTGTTACAGGTCTCACGATAAGAGCCGGTTCTGGACGAGGGTGATAGCGGATTCCTCCAATCAGCGTCAACCCCCAAGCAGCTTCATAACGTCCTCTTTCAGTGGTTTGGAGTTTGCAATCAACGTATGACGTTCTCCATTCAACGCGCCGTAACGTAAATTAGTATTGATTTCGTTTTTAAAGTACTGGAGTGATTTGCAACGGGGTATTACTATAGTACTTTAGTATCCAGTACAAAAATGACAAAATAGTAATGTTTTTGCATTTCGAAGATATTGCGGTTTCAATGCTATTAATTGTAAATTAAATAGTGCAAACATACTTTCATTTTTATAGAGGTCAACGAGCAACAGGTACTCATTGACTGGCGTTAATCCATCATTGAAATAGGTAGCTGTTGAAGAAAATGTTTCAAAACCATAATCCATATCGTTCTAGAAGCTCTCTAGTGTACTATAGTCTATACCCTCTTTTAAAGAATAAGTCAAATTCTGAGACACTGTATCTATGATCTAAGATAGTAGTCTAAAGACCTAGAGATCATGTTAATTAGGGGCCATTTGAAGTCATAAGAGCAAAACATTAAAAAAAATTATAAGTAATTTATGTGTATTTTGTCTTTGAATAGTGTAGAGTGATTAATCAATTAATATGCATTAAAAGATCTCTTAAGCTCTTTTTTCTATCTTTTGAGAGCTCCATGGCACCTTTCTTTGCAACAAAAACTGGAACGTTGGGAGCTTACGTGCTAGAGAGATAGGGTCTTTGTATATTCATTGAGCCTTTGCTTTTATAACGATTATTCACATGATATCCTTTCAAAATCCTCACATTGGCCGTTTTTAATGACCTAATGCAAATTGTTAATTATTTCTTGCCTGCCCGCTAGCTATATTATTTTCTTCAGATCATGGCATACGGAGGACCGACGATCCACATAATGCCTGCAGAATTCAAGGCAACACATGCAGCCAACTACTCAAATGCTATGCTGGAAGCGATGTATGAAAAGTATGAAGAAAAAAGCTATACAGATCTAGTAATCAAAGTGAAGGACGTATCCATCCCATGTCATAGGATTGTCGTTTATTCTGCATCCCCTGCTTTAGAAATGGATAAAGATAAAAAAGCTCAAAACACACGTGAAATCCTCTTGGGTGACTTAAATCCTGAAATTGTGAGTAACATTGTTAGATTTTTGTATGGCCAGGAGGTTGTTTTTAGCTGGAATTCTGTAAAAGATGTACTGGAAGCAAATAGAACATTTCAACTGATGAATTTAGATGATCAAATTTCCCAATTAGTGTCACAGCATGTGATAGTAGACAATGTTGTTTCAATGTGGCAACTATCCCAAAAATACAAACTAGATGAAGTAAGATTTAAAGCAATTACTCTTATGGCAACTACAATGGGAACAGTTGGAGGATCAGTAGAGTTTAAAAAATTGAAGATTAAAGAGCTTTTAACCATTATAAAAGATGATGATTTGAGAATGGAGAGTCGCGATGATCTGTTACTGGCATGTGTTGAGTGGGTAGATTATGCGCCTGTAGACAGAAAAGACAATATGATTGATATTGTGAAAAACATTAAGCTCTTCAAATGCAGTATTAATGCACAGAAAATAATGAAAAAGAAGTACCAAGAATTGGTACATGATGTTGATGTTTTAAGCTTGATTCTTGATGATGTTCTCGATAGAGAGCTTCTTGAGGCTGGTGCCATTGAAAAAGCAGTGTCAGCACGGGAGAAGAGAACACTCATCCTCCTGGGTGGGCTGGTTGACAACAGTGTAAACACAAAGGTCCTGGTATCCCATCAAATTGACAATGGGTTTGACTGGGAGGAGCACCTGACACTGCCAGAGAGTGCCCTCGCCCACTACTCACCCATTGTCACCCTTGAAGATGGCTTTATCCTGCTTTGTGGCGGAGAAGACAAGAAGAGGACGACACGCTATGATGCCCAGAAGAAGGTGTGGCGTGACCTACCTCCGATCCCAGAACCCTTGTCCTGTGCTTCAGCTGTGGTCTGCAGCAATGGCGTCTATCTGCTGGGCAACCACCCTCCAAGTGCCTCGGTTTGGCGTCTTGATCTTGCCTCCCTAGCCTGGCAAAAGCAGTCTGACATGCGAGAGAAGCAACGTTGGCCAATTGCCACTGCCATAGGCACCACAATATGGGTGGTGGCCAATGACGTTGGCTCAGCTGACAAGAAGCAGCCCATTACCCTACAGGAGTACAAGGTCATCCGCTCATGGGTGTACAAGTCACGCCTACCTACTGATACACCTCGCACACGAGGGGCGGTTCTCGTGGCAGCCATGGAGGACAGCTTGTACCTGGTGGGTGGCCAGCAGAAGGTGGCAGCACATTACCATATCCCCAGCGATGCGTGGACCCTGCTGAATCCACCACCGGATGTCCACAGCTATGGCGGTGCCGTTTTCCATGCTGGTAAGATCATGCTGGTCGGTGGCCATGGTAGCCAGAAGGATGCATCCTTCTACAGCATCCACCCAGATGATTCTCAGCAGAACGCGTCCGTCTACAATATAGACACAGGAGAATGGTCAATCATGCCCAGCAACTTACCTATCGACATGTGTGCATGGGTCAAAGTGGCCCTTGTCTCATGGGTGTAACTTAAGTAACACCTTCTGGAAACTGTCAACTTCAGTTTAAAAGCTTTGTTAATTAAGCTTACATAGCTATTTGTAAATGTGTTCCAATATGTTTTTATTGACGGAATCATTTGTGAAAATATGCCATTGGAAAGGTGATTGTTAAAAAAAAGAGTTTTTATAGACTTTTATTGTACATATTTTTGGATCCACAATATCCTTGAGTAGATAGAAAGTGTAAATCGTTTTGAAAAATAGAAATCAAATTTGAACATACATAATCGTAGTTAAACGTATAAGCTTTTTTCTAATCTGTCGTGGCACTCAACTCACTGTTCACTAAAGAACATTGATAGAAGAATTGGCATTGACTTGAAATAAAATGTTCATTAATCCTTAGTACTAGTAATGATGAATTAGATTATAACACGTTATTGTAACTATATAAATTGAATATTTAGGGAGCTATAATAATGCCATTAATATATTTTGGTTGATTTTTGATATGTGTTGTAAAGCAGTGAGCCATGAGTTTTTTTATATAGGTTTGTAGCAAAAAATACCAAAATAAAGATAGATCTACTGATTTTTTCATCAAAAATACTGATTTGTATTACCAAGTGCAAAACTGAATTTAGGAATAACGGGATTGCATGCCAGGAGGTGTCATCTACTTCCTGATAAAAAAAGCTACCGTAGTCAGTTTTGTAACGTGCGTTCTCTGGATATGTGCACATAGATTTAATGAACAAATGTATTTTGTATCTTTATTATAATTAATAACCAGATTGTGTAACAATTGTTGTTAGTTATGAAATGTCCAATGTTGTTTGTAATCCCATTGTGAATTGTTTTTATTAATTTTATCAATGCGGGGGTGGATGTTGTGATGTGAAGATTTTTTGTACAGAATGTCTTGTTATAGATCTGTAAAACTGATGGTCTAGATAAAGTAAAGAATTTCTCATTTAACAAGTTTTAGTATCACTCTAGGTCTCATAACATGTATAATATTGAATTGTAATTTCAAGTGCATTTTGATTACTTCACTGTAATTTGATAAGTTACAAAGTGTGCAAATAAAAAATAAACTTTTTAATCTTTTTGAAGGGATGTGTGTTAACTTTTCATTGACATAAAACAATCAATTCATTAAATATTCTGTATATTTGGGATACAACACTAGCTAAGGTCTCATTATCAATACTGTATAGTTTTCTTTTTACGGCTGTATTCTTGAGAAGATGAAATTTTGTTTTAGAGTTTAATTTTGATTTTATTCATTAATTTTAATGAATAATATCAAAATTAAACTATAAAACAAAATTTCATCTTATCCAGAATACAGCCGTAAAAGAAAACTATACACTATAGATAATCAATTCATTGGATTGCTTTACCGGTATACGTTATCCATGTTTGGCAGAATATTCATTAAGCCAGGATATCTCCTGTGCTAGTGTAATACATCTCAATGAAAACCTAGTATATGTTGATTAATTTTATGATAAATCAGCAAAATATATCAGTTACAAATTGTTCAAAGAAACATGAGCTGTAAATGGTGAAAAGAATTATTTAAAAACACGATTTTACTGGGATATCAGGGATGTGATGTGGAAAAAAGTCAGAGGTCACATGGCCGTAAATGTATAGATAGATAAACTGATGACTCAGGAAATGCGATCAGCATTTATTTGCTGATTACATTTCCGAACTAGAAAACTAACATTATCTCTTCCAAGCATCATTTAAGTGCTCTTGTTTCTTTTATCTTCTTGACCCTTATCAACAACTGTACTTAACACATTTTTATGAAAACGAAAGTATACACTTTTCAGATATGAGGAAGTAAAATATACCGCCTTCTGGCCAATTTGAATTCAAATGATGCAGGTATATTTGTGGCAATTGCAGTTATTTGCATTTTATAAATGGCATTTATTTGACAAAAACAACTCTTAAAGGTCCCCTTCAAACGTGGGCATACCTAATGTGAAGGTGTAAATGTAATATGTATCTATTGCATTATGATTAGCAAACGCCTAAATGATGGTACAATCGCACTAAAATGTAAACTACCGGATATTTTATCTGATTAGACCGTGTTCATGTGTTCACAATTGTGTGGAATTACGGTCATCTGCGACCTTTGCACATTTAAGCAGAAAGTCTTCCTGACGACCCAGAAAAGAGAGAAAAAAAATAAAAAATAAAATAAAATCAACAACCCATTAATCCAAAATGAGCCCACGAACGGTGAAATATCAAAATCACTTCTCCAGAGAAGTGATAACTATTTTTGGACCAGAACCAGGCAGAAGTGTGTCATTTCATCCAGGAAGAGAGCATTAATCGTGAACAACCTACCTGTTGGAACAGATGTTTCTGTTTCATGCTTCCAGATTGTAACGGCAGTGGCGGCACTTACTGTTTCATCCGGCAACTATGATCCTCCCAAAGCAGCAGATGAGGCCATAGTTAAGCAAAAACACCAGTAACCACCCAGAAGTGGGCCATTCTCAACCGAACCAGCCAGATCACTCCAAAGTTGAGGACGGAACAAGCCACCTCGATAAGACACTAAGCTTCTAGCGTCTTCTTTAGGATCTGGAGCTAGCATCGGCTATGTGACATGGGGGGGGGGGGGCAGCAGATGAGGCCACAGCTTAGCAGAAAGACGCTGAACCAGCCAGGAGTGTGCCATTCCCAACTGAACCAGCCAGAGCACTTCATATTTGAGGCCAGAACGCCCACAGTTCACCTGGAAATGAAACTAAGCTTCTGGCGTCTTCTTGAGCATCTGGAACTACAATTGTTTATGTGAAATTGGGGGTTAATTCAAATAAAGCCAGCATGCAGTCACTAAACCCATCACCAGCCTCCCAGCTTCCAAAATGTAAATAAAAAATGCTTTTACTACATGTTAGAAATAACGTACATTTGCCATGGTTGGAATTTGTGGCAGTGAATATTATTTTGCGTCAGCTGGGCCATTTAATAGCTAACGTAAACCATAACTGGTTATTTATGACAACATTTATTTTTGAAAAACCCACACATTTTATACCTTAGCAAATATTTTCGACCTTGTCTGTCAGACAGTCTTTTTCAAGCTGACGTCACACAGGATGGCAGGATGTGACGTCGGGAAGTAGGTCAGTGTCGGGGGGCGCGGGGGGGCTGTCCCTGCGAGCCGCCCATGGCTTCAGTAGAATGTCATATGCGTGCGGTAAGGTGTATGCACCTTCATCTGGTGCATTGTCTTTTTCCGTTTTCCTTATAGCGATCGCTTCACGGATCTGCTGTCTCTAATGTTACAACCCCCTGTATATGTCCATTTTTGACTTATAGAAGGTGTTCGATTGTGGTCCTTGACAAGTCATATGATGGGCTAGGTGTGAACTAGGTGTGAACTAGGTGTTGAGGAATGGCTTGCGAAAGTAGTTTAGTCAATAGATCTACATATTTCTTCAGTCACAACACCGAATTTTACATTAATTATTTACAGTTTCGGACAAATGACTATGTCCATCCTCCGACTCTCACACTGCGCATGTCAGTCCGAGCCACTCTCCATTGTCATAATGGAGTCGTACACGTGTGAGAGTTGGTGGCCCCCCTTGTCCCGGTTCATGATATCTTTGTTCACCCTTAATGTAGATTGCTTCCTTGATGGTGCGAGTCTCATAATCACTTTCTCTATCTACGATCACTGCTCCTTCCCAGTCAATCTCATGATTGTATTTGTTGACATGGGCTGTTATAGCACTTTTATTCACCTCTGTCATGGACTCTTTCCTTGTAAGACGTGTGAGAGAAACTTTTTTGTTCTGCTTAGAATCTTTCACATGTTCTTTCAACCGAACACCAAACTTCCTGCCAGTCTCACCTATGTACACTTTCTTGCGGTCTTTGCATGGTATCTTGTATACCACCTCACTTTTATCCAATTTATAAGTTGCTTGTCCTAAGGATGCACTAAAGGGGGGCACCAACTCTCACACGTGTACGACTCAATTATGACAATGGGAAGTCGCTCGGACTGACATGCGCAGTGTGAGAGTCGGAGGATGGACAAAGTCATTTGTCTGAAACTGTAAATAATAAGGTAAAATTCTGTGTTGTGATTGAAGAAATATGTAGATCAATCGATATAACCACAACGATGAACTCTTTCAAGGATAGGTTAGTTAATGTATCCCAATGAGTGCAGCGATGTTCGTGCTGGAGATGAATTGATAAATGTAGTGTTATTGTTCGGGAACATCAGGTGTCTGTTTTTAGTCCACTACTATTCATCATAGTATTAGAAGCCCTTTCTCAGAAATTCGGTATAGTTTTCATTTGGGAATTGTTGCGTGCTTATGACGTTGTCATTATAGATACATTTGTAAATCTGTTGAGGAGCTATTAGATAAGGTGAATCCATGGAAGCCGGGTATACATGGAAGCCAAGGGACTGCAAATAAGCATGTGTAGAATCAAATGCCTCGTCTGAGTATGCTACGCAAATGTGGGGAATGCCCATGACTGTGATATGTGCCTGAAGGAGGCGGCAAGAAAGTACAGAAACACTTAGCAAGTATGCATAGATGTAAATTACAGAACGGCTTGGAGGGGACGGTTGTGGTGTAGACTGGGCGATTTTTGCCAGATTTGTTCTTATAGATGAAGACTTAATTATTTTATTTTCTGACATCAAGCTATATCATTATTATTTGAAAGTGATCTGTAGTTGCTTCATATTTTTTCATCAAATCTAAGGATTGAATTTTTTCTGTACTTGCACGAAGGCGTATCATGATGTATTGTGTTTGGCGAAAACTTCTTAGCGGTTAGATGTCACGAAATGAAGATTAACTTTCCTTTTTCATCATAATTTTATTCTTCATTAATGTTCGTGTACAGAATGCATTGTATAGAGTACTTCAATAGGCAGCGTGAAGATTATTTTACGATTGCATAGACATTTTATGTGAAAATATACAATAATAGAAAAGAACACCAGTGTCTCACTGATAAATGCAATAACTCTTTGCTAACTTTGCACACCAAAAACTTACACTCCAAAGCATTGACATACAATCAACTATACCAAAAAACTATTGCTAGTAACTGTTCCTTTCTCGTATACATCTGCATTACTGGAAATAAGTTAAGTAAGCCTGTCCATATCACAGCTTAGTTATGCATTTAATGATTTGAATATTGAATTCTTTGTCATGGTACATAATGCAATCATTTTTGGATAGAGCTAATTATTATCAGTGTACATGTTATACATTATACATACACAGTAGCAGGGTTTCGTACGGTACAAATCTAGTAGACCTACTGCTTGAAACTAAATAATTGGCTATTTTATTTATTTCTCTCCTTTATTTTTCTATTAAATGGGTTTTATAAGTCATATAATACATAATAAATAACGCATACTTGTTTAAAAGATGCCTAATACATGCACTTTTATCAATATATAAGCAATTTTAAAAAACAGGGTCAGTACGGTTTTGCACAAGTGTGTTTTAAACAGTGATTTAAAGCTTAATATATACGTAAATAATGTAAACTACTTTAAAAATGTTTAATGTATGAAGAGCATAATGCCAAATTATATAGCTTTTGCTGGTTACAACTGGACAAAGTTAAATGGCCTTTTCACTTCAGCAGCATTAAAAGTATTACATTCACACAAGTGTAAATTCCTTCAAAAACATGGCTAATAGATGCACATTTAAAAATACATTTGCTATATAAAATATAAAGCTCAAGTACTGGGGTAACATATTGGAAAAGATTCATTGAATTGTAAATTGATATAGGCGTACTTGATTTTCATATGAATACTTACTTACATTTAGCTCCACACACTTTTACTTATTTTATTCAACTCTAGTTATTTAAAACCATATATAAGATTGTACATATGAGCAGAAGCTATAGGAGTTAACATACCCCATGCAATAAAAAACAATGGCAAGATAGAACAAGGTCACTTCCAGTTATGGCAGCCAGTTGGAACAACTGTGTTATGTAATGCACTTATAGGATTATGTAACAGGGGTTAAATTTTGCATGATTTTTAATTGTGTTGGAGAAGGATTTGTTTGCATAGCTTGCTTGCATAGTCAAATGATTTGGCTTGAGATCTATATTGTCTACAGGTTTCTTATAGGTTTTCATACACATGTACAGTACTAAAACAGTTTTAGCTGTACAAAACCCAACCCTGAATATACATGTTTCAAAATAATATAATTATTCAATATCCTATCCTCCAAATTTCCGTTAAAACTCAAAGTAGCTGTTCATGCCACATCACATTTAAAACTACTGGTGTCATACACCATATAAAATCATTGCATAAAATACTGAATCCTTCTTTTATGCTTTGCTATAAAATAACGTTCCTAAAGCTAATATACCTAGATATATATATGTAAATTTGTTTAATTCAGCTTCAGTAACGTGCTTGTATATATACATGTAGTACAGACAAGATTATTTGTAAAACCAAACAATAGGCACTTTTCTTTGAAAACTAAACAAGATGTATTAAAAGAGGATATAGTTGTGAAATGAGTGGGTGCCAGGCAGTTTAGATATACTTTTAAAAAAGAACGAGTTACAGCGTTTACATTCATACAATGCACAATGGTCATATCTGCTGCATAACATATCATTTTTAATTATACAAATGTAACTTTATGATGATTCTATATTGAATTCAATACAAAATGACTTTTCACTTTTCTGTCTGTACATAACCACACAATTAAAATGATACAATCTACTGTCAACCCATACAAAAAACTAAAACATACTTATATCATTAATGGATTATTTAAAATTGGCAAAGAAAGAGTGTGGTTATACAATTTTAAATTTCCAAAATAACAGCATCAGAATCTCACTTGGATAAATATTGATAAACATACATACTGCACACAACTGTATTGAATCAATCTAATATGTACCGTATTCCCGCGCATTAAAGCCCATGGGCTTATAACCGAAAAACAGCACTTTTTGGACCTTTTAAAAATGGAAAAAGTTCCCACTTACAAGCCCAGGGGCGTATATTCGCATACTACGCCCACCCCCTATTTGGCGATGAATAAGCATTGGATTTTGACTATATAGAGCCACCAAGTTTCTTAACCATGGGTTCTTACGTGTTACTGTACGGTACTAGTCTACCAACGCGGGCGATGATGAGTGTACTGACTTTTGACAACGTGCACGATGTTTTCCTTTAATCATCAATGGTAATTATTAGTTTCATATCTTTTCTAGCAATGCTGTCTTCATATTCGTCATTGTCACAAGAATTTTCATAGCATGGTAACATCGTACAAACCTATTTTAATAAATATTTGAACTCCGGAAGTTCGCCATTATAAATCATACTCACGCACTGGGAGATATACGAAAAGCATTTAACAGTTGATGTCCGAGTCCGCTATATTGATTTCTAATGCATTAAAACGAGGTTGTGTTGTGGAAAGCTCCTAGAGAATCACGCTTCGCTTGCAACAAGAACTATGCCGGTAAAGTGTTTTGAAAAATATATTATTTGTTAATTCTCACTTTGGGTGTATTCTAGATGCAGATTAACACAAATATATATCTTCAAACATTGATTCAAGCTCCCGCCGAAGGTTTATATCGATGTTCATTCTGAACCATTGATGGAAAATAGTGAAACGTGTCGGAGCTTCTAATATCGCCCAAAGCATGATCATGGTATGACCGTATGTGTACGCATACGAGCACAGGATTTCTTTAGGTGTGTTACGTTGTTTTCACGTGTCTTTGGTCACTCATCTGGGTTCAGGGTGCACGTAACTATCAATTTTCATCGATTTTTTTGGCAGGGAAAAATATTTTTATTCTCACTTATTGGCCCATGGGCTTATATTCGAACATTAAGCCCATCTTCGATGTTAAGCCCATGGGCTTTTATGCGCGGGAATACGGTAATATCACATGGTTTTAAAATGCTTATTCCATTTTCCTCACATAAATCTCACAAATATGATAAAGCCACTGCACTTTCATTCCAGAATCCTTGAAACCTGTTCACACGCATGTGTATATTTCATTTAATTCAGATATACACCCATCATTCCTAATAACACTGCCCATATGAACACTATATAGTGAGCATCTGGCAAGATCATCATGGAATAGCGAGTTTCAACTGCATAGCTCACCGCCACGGTGAGTTGCTCATTTGAGCCTGAATGACTTCATCACCTGCTCATACACTGTCCACGCAAGCGCTGCCATCAGACTCCGGCGAAGGGTGCGTGGCACAATACCTCTCATGAAGCCAGCAGCGCCCTCAGCTGACCACACACTGATCACCACCTGACTCACTGAGCGCACACTGTCCGGGTGAATCTGCAAACAATGTTAAAAATATTTACTACAAATGGCAACAATAGCGTGGACTTAGGACATACTCACCCACTCTAACTCACTCACCCACCGTACTACACCCTGCCCATGAATAGCAATGATTAGGAGAAGTGCACCATATAACCATTCACAATATCAACCACAAACTTGCACCCTTTTTAAACTTAATCGTGTGCAATACATGATAGCCCCAAACCTGCATGTGCGTCTTGACCACGTCTGCCGGCTGTGTGACCATGGACGCAAGGACCCAGCCACAATGCCGCTTAGCGAACACAAGTACCGGTGCCTGGCTCTTTGTACGCATGCGCACCAGTCGCCGGGTCTGGGTGTAGAACATGAGGTACAGGCCCGAGAACGGGCTGTCACGGAGCAAGGTGGCCGCCAGGGATCATTGAACAGACCGCGCACCTACCAACAACAAAGTGCAGCTGAAGGGACTTGTCGCTGGTGACTGGGGCATGGTCAAATTGAATTTATCAAAGAGTGTTGTGGATTGATAGGTTGTTGAGTGACGTTTGATGACGGAGAGAATAGTGTATATGGTAACGAAAGTTTGTTGAATAAAGTTTATTGATGTATGTTAATTGGCTAGTGTTTGTGCTGTTATGTTTGGTGTTCTCTTAGTGATGTTTGTTGATCTATGCTAGTTGGTTGGTGTTCGTCGGGTGATGTTTGCTGATTTATGTTAGTAGGTTGGTGTTTGCCGGGTGATGTTAGTTTTATTTGTAGGTCAATGTTTGCTGGGTGATGGGGATTTTTGATGATGGAGGTTGTTAAATTGCCGCGTCGGGGAATTTTGAATAAGGCTGTTCAATTCCTATATATGTAAGAACATGAAAAAGTTTTTGGCTGTTGAATCGCGGTCTGTAGTGACGTTTTTCCTACTGTGTTTTGTGGTGGCTATGTGAGCTACATATAGATATCACCCTTTGCTTAGGATGCAAAGATGCAAGTGTTGTATAAGAATGCACGTGATTAGATAAAACTGTGAATACCTTCACCACGGTAGATGGCACAGGGCTCCTGCCACACTGCGGTACTGGAACTGACCACTCTCCGAGTTTTGACAACGGTCAGAGACAGGATGACCAGAGACACAGCGAAAGCACACACCCCTGGTTAATGAATCCCTATTCAATGAGCAATTCTTATAAAGGAAATTTTTATATAGGCCTACTATAACATTTTATCGTAGGACATAGTGAACAATCATTACATCCAGTTGTAGGTCTATTGATTGTCATATACAAGGTGTAATCACACATACATGGTGCTGGTAATTTACGACCATAAATTTTAAATAATACAATGATCAATGGCCGTTGGAAAGAATCAGACGTTCATCAATGGACCTGCCAAAAATGATGTTTTGAATATTATCTACTATCATCAACAGTGTCATTTCAAAAATACCAATGATACACATGTTATATAGAGAATGTAATGCTGTGTCATGGCCAGTACATGTATTGAAAACATACTTAGGTTCCTTGACCATGATCCGCATCTACAGACTCCAGCAATATGGTTTAATACAACCTAACGAAT
>CM032667.1:52197645-52222621 GCA_019095985.1 Streblospio benedicti
TTGCACTTTATAAATGGCATTTATTTGACAAAAAAACAACTCTTAAAGGTCCCCTTCAAACGTGGGCATACCTAATGTGAAGGTGTAAATGTAATATGTATCTATTGCATTATGATTAGCAAACGCCTAAATGATGGTACAATCGCACTAAAATGTAAACTACCGGATATTTTATCTAATTAGACCGTGTTCATCTATTCGCAATCGTGTGGAATTACGGTCATCTGTGACCTTTTTTAATGGACTGGAACAAACAGGCTTATGAGACCATTTTCAAATACCACACCGTAATACGGGAACATCTTTATGAACATGTCAGCAATGCCACATTTCAGCAGAAAGACTTCCTGACGACCCAGAAAAAAAATCAACCCATTAATCCAAAATAAGCCCACGAACGGAGAAATATCAAAATCACTTCTCCAGAGAAGTGATAACTATTTTTGGACCAGAACCAGGCAGAAGTGTATCATCTCATCCAGGAATAGAGCATTAATCGTGAACAACCTACCTGTTGGAACAGATGTTTCTGTTTCATGCTTCCAGATTGTAACGGCAGTGGCGGCACTTACTGTTTCATCCGGCAACTATGATCCTCCCAAAGCAGCAGATGAGGCCACAGTTAAGCAAAAACACCAGTAACCACCCAGAAGTGCGCCATTCTCAACCGAACCAGCCAGATCACTCCAAAGTTGAGGACGGAACAAGCATGTCCACCTCGATAAGACATTAAGCTTCTAGCGTCTTCTTTAGGATCTGGAGCTAGCATCGGCTATGTGACATGGGGGGGCAGCAGATGAGTCCACAGCTAAACAGAAAGACGCAGAACCAGTCAGGAGTGTGCCATTCCCAACTGAACCAGCCAGAGCACTTCATATTTGAGGCCAGAACGCCCACAATTCACCTGGAAATGAAACTAAGCTTCTGGCGTCTTCTTGAGCATCTGGAACTACAATTGTTTATGTGAAATTGGTGGTTAATTCAATAAAGCCAGCATGCAGTCACTAAACCCATCACCAGCCTCCCAGCTTCAAAAATGTAAATCAAAAATGCTTTCTACTATATGTCAGAAATAACGTACATTTACCATGGTTGTAATTTGTGGCAGTGAATATTATTTTGCGTCAGCTGGGCCATTTAATAGCTGACGTAAACCATAACTGGTTATATTTTGCGTTGGTTATATTTTGCGGTCTAACAACCCCCTGTATATGTCCATTTTTACTTATAGAAGGTGTTCGATTGTGGTCCTTGACAAGTCATATGGTGGGCTAGGTGTGAACTAGGTGTTGAGGAATGGCTTGTGAAAGTAGTTTAGTCAATATATCTACATATTTCTTCAGTCACAACACTGAATTTTACATTTATTATTTACAGTTTCGGACAAATGATTATGTTCATCTTCAGAATCTCACACTGCGCATGTCAGTCCGAGCTACTCTCCATTGTCATAATGGAGTCGTACACGTATGAGAGTTGGTGGCCCCGATCGACCCTGTTCGTGATATCTTTGTTCACCCTCATGTGGATTGCGTCCTTGATGGTGCGAGTCTCATAATCACTTTCCCTATCTACGATCACTGCTCCTTCCCAGTCAATCTCATGGTTATATTTGTTGACATGGTCTGTTATAGCACTTTTATTCACCTCTGTCATGGACTCTTTCCTTGTAAGACGTGTGAAAGAAACTTTCTTGTTCTGCTCAACATCTTTCACATGTTCTTTCAACCGACCACCAAACTTCCTGCCAGTGTCACCTATGTACACTTTCTTGCGGCCTTTGCGTGGTGTCTTGAATACCAGTATACCACCTCACTTTTCTCCAATTTAGGTTGCTTGTCCTTAGGATGCACTAAACGGGGGGAGGGGGAGGGGGCACCAACTCTCACACTGACAATGGGAAGTCGCTCTGACTGACATGCGCAGTGTGAGAGTCGGAGGATGGACATAGTCATTTGTCTGAAACTGTAAATGACAAGGTAAATTTCTGTGTTGTGATTGAAGAAATATGATTGAAGAAATATGTAGATCAATCGATATTAACCAACTCGAACTCTTTCAAGGACAGTTTAGTTAATGTATGCCAATGAGTGCAGTCATGTTCGTGTTGGAGATGAATTGAGGAATCTAGTGTTATTGTTTGGGAACATCAGGTTTCTGTTTTTAGTCCACTACTATTCATCATAGTCCTAGAAGCCCTCTCTCAGAAATTCAGAATAGGTTTCCTTTGGAAATTGTTGCATGCTGATGACCTTGTCATTATAGATAAATCTGTTGAAGAGCTATTAGATATTAGGTGAATGCATGGAAGATGGGTATACATGGAAGCCAAGGGACTGCAAATAGACATGTGTAGAATCAAATGCCTCATCTCGGCATGCTACGCAAATGTGGGGAATGCCCATGACTGTGATATGTGCCTGAAGGAGGCGGCAAGAAAGTACAGAAACACTTACCAAGTATGCATAGATGTAAATTACAGAATGGCTTGGAGGGGACGGTTGTGGTGTAGGCGATTTTTGCCAGATTTTTTCTTATAGATGAAGACTTAAATATTTTATTTTCTGACATCACGCTATATCATTATTATTTGAAAGTGATCTGTAGTTGCTTCATATTTTTTCATCAAATCTAAGGATTGAATTTTTTCTGTACTTGCAAGAAGGCATTTCATGATGTATTGTGTTTGGCGAAAACTTCTTAGCAGTTGGATGTCACAAAATGAAGATTAACTTTCCTTTTTCATCATAATTTTATTCTTCATTAATGTTCGTGTACAGAATGCATTGTATAGAGTACTTCAATAGGCAGCGTGAAGATTATTTTACGATTGCATAGACATTTTGTGTGAACATATACAAACATACAATAATAGAAAAGAACACCAGTGTCTCGCTGATAAATGCAATAACTCTTTGCTAACTTTGCACACCAAAGAACTTACACTCCAAAGCATTGACATACAATCAACTATACCAAAAAACTATTGCTAGTAACTGTTCCTTTCTCATATACATCTGCATTACTGGAAATACCTTAAGTAAGCCTGTCCATATCACAGCTTAGTTATGCATTTAATGATTTGAATATTGAATTCTTTGTCATGGTACATAATGCAATCATTTTTGGATAGAGCTAATTATTACCAATGTACATGTTATGCATTATACATACACAGTACCAGGGTTTCGTACGGTACAAATCTAGTAGGCCTACTGCCTGAAACTAAATAATTGGCTATTTTATTTATTTCTCTCCTTTATTTTTCTATTAAATGGGTTTTATAAGTCATAATACATAATAAATAACGCATACTTGTTTAAAAGATGCCTAATACATGCACTTTTATCAATATATAAGCAATTTTAAAAAACAGGGTCAGTACGGTTTTGCACAAGTGTGTTTTAACCAGTGATTTAAAGCTTAATATATACGTAAATAATGTAAACTACTTTAAAAATTGTTAATGTATGAAGAGCATAATGCCAAATTATATAGCTTTTGCTGGTTACAACTGGACAAAATTAAATGGCCTTTTCCATTCAGCAGCATTAAAAGTATTGCATTCACACAAGTGTAAATTGCTTCAAAAACATGGCTAATAGATGCACATTTAAAAATACATTTGCTATATAAAATATAAAGCTCAAGTACTGGGGTAACATATTGGAAAAGATTCATTGCATTGTAAATTGATATAGGCGTACTTGATTTTCATGTGAATACTTACTTACATTTAGCTCCATACACTTTTACTTATTTTATTCAACTCTAGTTATTTAAAACCATATATAAGATTGTACATATGAACAGAAGCTATAGGAGTTAACATACCCCATGCAATAAAAAACAATGGCAAGATAGAACAAGGTCACTTCCAGTTATGGCAGCCAGTTGGAACAACTGTGTTATGTAATGCACTTATAGGATTATGTAACAGGGGTTAAATTTTGCATGATTTTTAATTGTGTTGGAGAAGGATTTGTTTGCAGAGCTTGCTTGCAGAGTCAAATGATTTGGCTTGAGGTCTATATTGTCTACAGGTTTCTTATAGGTTTTCATACACATGTACAGTACAAAAACAGTTTTAGCTGTACAAAACCCAACCCTGAATATACATGTTTCAAAATGATATAATTATTCAATATCCTATCCTCCAAATTTCGGTTAAAACTCAAAATAGCTGTTCATGCCACATCACATTTAAAACTACTGGTGTCATACACCATATAAAAATCATTGCATAAAATACTGAATCCTTCTTTTATGCTTTGCTATAAAATTACGTTCCTAAAGCTAATATACCTAGATATATATATGTAAATTTGTTTAATTCAGCTTCAGTAACGTGCTTGTATATATACATGTAGTACAGACAAGCTTATTTGTAAAACCAAACAATAGGCACTTTTCTTTGAAAACTAAACAAGATGTATTAAAAGAGGATATAGTTGTGAAATGAATGGGTGCCAGGCAGTTTAGATATACTTTTAAAAAAGAACGAGTTACAGCGTTTACATTCATACAATGCACAATGGTCATATCTGCTGCATAACATATCATTTTTAATTATACAAATTTAACTTTATGATGATTCTATATTCACAGAAGGTTCCTACCTCAATACAAAATTCTCTGACTTTCCTCATACTTTTCTGTCTGTACATAACCACACAATTAAAATGATACAATCTATTGTCAACCCATACAAAAAACTAAAACATACTTATGTCATTAATGGATTATTTACAATTGGCAAAGAAAGAGTGTGGTTATACAATTTTAAATTTCCAAAATAACAGCATCAGCATCTCACATTCAATATCTCCACTTGAATAAAAATTGATAAACATACATACTGCACACAACTGTATTGAATCAATCTAATATGTAATATCACATGGTTTTAAAATGCTTATTCCATTTCCCTCACATAAATCTCACAAATATGATATAGCCACTGCACTTTCATTCCACAATCCTTGAAACCTGTTCACACGCATGTGTATATTTCAGTTAATTCAGATATACACCCATCATTCCTAATAACACTGCCCATGTGAAAACTATATAGTGAACATCTGGCAAGATCATCATGGAATAGCGAGTTTCAACTGCATAGCTCACCGCCACGGTGAGTTGCTCATTTGAGCCTGAATGACTTCATCACCTGCTCATACACTGTCCACGCAAGCGCTGCCATCAGACTCCGGCGAAGGGTGCGTGGCACAATACCTCTCATGAAGCCAGCAGCGCCCTCAGCTGACCACACACTGATCACCACCTGACTCACTGAGCGCACACTGTCCGGGTGAATCTGCAAACAATGTTAAAAATATTTACTACAAATGGCAACAATAGCGTGGACTTAGGACATACTCACCCACTCTAACTCACTCACCCACCGTACTACACCCTGCCCATGAATAGCAATGATTAGGGAGAAGTGCACCATATAACCATTCACACATCAACCACAAACTTGCACCCTTTTAAACTTAATCGTGTGCAATACATGATAGCCCCAAACCTGCATGTGCGTCTTGACCACGTCTGCCGGCTGTGTGACCATGGACGCAAGGACTCCAGCCACAATGCCGCTAGCGAACACAAGTACCGGTGCCTGGCTCTCTGTACGCATGCGCACCAGTCGCCGGGTCTGGGTGTAGAACATGAGGTACAGGCCCGAGAACGGCGCGTCACGGAGCAAGGTGGCCGCCAGACCGCTGAACAGACCGCGCGCACCTACCAACAACAAAGTGCAGCTGAAGGGACTTGTCGCTGGTGACTGGGGCATGGTCAAATTGAATTTATCAAAGAGTGTTGTGGATTGATAGGTTGTTGAGTGACGTTTGATGACGGAGAGAATAGTGTATATGGTAACGAAAGTTTGTTGAAGATGTTTGTTGAATAAAGTTTATTGATGTATGTTAATTGGCTAGTGTTTGTGCTGTTATGTTTGGTGTTCTCTTGGTGATGTTTGTTGATCTATGCTAGTTGGTTGGTGTTCGTCGGGTGATGTTTGCTGATTTATGTTAGTAGGTTGGTGTTTGCCGGGTGATGTTAGTTTTATTTGTAGGTCAATGTTTGCTGGGTGATGGGGATTTTTTGATGATGGAGGTTGTTAAATTGCCGTGTCGGGGAATTTTGAATAAGGCTGTTCAATTCTATATATGTAAGAACATGAACAATGTTTTTGGCTGTTGAATCGTGGTCTGTAGTGACGTTTTTCCTACTGTGTTTTGTGGTGGCTATGTGAGCTACATATAGATATCACCTTTGCTTAGGGATGCAAAGATGCAAGTGTCGTATAAGAATGCACGTGATTAGATAAAACTGTGAATACCTTCACCACGGTAGATGGTCACCAGGGCTCCTGCCACACTGCGGTACTGGAACTGACCACTCTCAAAGCGAGTTTTGACAACGGTCAGAGGCAGGATGACCAGGCCAGAGACAGAGCGAGCACACACCCCTGGAGCAATGAATCCCTATTCAATGAGCAATTCTACATTATAAAGGGAAATTTTTATATAGGCCTACTATAACATTTTATCGTAGGACATAGTAGAACAATCATTACATCCAGTTGTAGGTCTATTGATTTTCATATACAAGGTGTAATCACACATACATGGTGCTGGTAATTTACGACCATAATAAATTTTAAATAATACAATGATCAATGGCCGTTGGAAAGAATCAGACGTTCATCAATGGACCTGCCAAAAATGATGTTTTTGAATATTATCTACTATCATCAACAGTGTCATTTCAAAATACCAATGATACACATGTTATATAGAGAAATGTACGTTGTCATGGCCAGTACATGTATTGAAAACATACTTAGGTTCCTTGACCATGATCCGCATCTACAGACTCCAGCAATATGTGGTTAATAAACACCTAACACCCTCTACGGCGCAAACGTAGATCTGCCACTGAATACCACGCATACGTACCCACTGCGACGGCTTGGAGCGGGGACAGGCCTGCCGCGCCGCCGCTGCCGCCGACCCGCGCGCGCAGCACCTCTAGGCTGCTGAAGTACACACCTACAACAACGGCACCTGCTCAGCTCAAGCTGCTCAGCCTCCGCTCCACCACTCAGCTCCCATCAGCTGACATCACACCACTCCCCTCACGGAAACCAAGTTGTCGTTTGCTATTGCCGTGAGAGAATAGGTTTTAAGAACTGTAACTTTAGCATACGCTAGCAATAAAAAAAAAGATCAATGCTCAACCATTATGTCATTTTTTGTAAACATATCCCAGCATGAGATCTTATATTGAAAACAGGAACTAGATTCTCTTTATAATACGCCTAGACCAGAGGTATTACACGAGCAAATAAAATCTCGCTATTTTAGTGTAGTGTGCATAGCATTATCCAAAAGTACCTACCCACACCAGGCACCGTGCGGAACAGTGATGGCACCAGTCCCTTCCACAGCCCCGCCAAGCGCTCGTGCCGGATGACCTGGCTGACCACGTGGGCAAGCCCCACCCGGCCGGTGGCGGCGGCGGCGGTGGCGGGCGGAGCTGCCAGCTGCACGGCGGAAGCAATGGCGGGTAACTGCAGCCTCGTCTTCACCAAGTCTAGCGGCTGGAAAAGGACGGTGGAGCAGGTACCGCTGACGATGCCAGCTAGAAATGACCTCACTACGGGTGAATCGAGTGTCAGTCTGGGTGCTTGCTGGTCTTTTCCTTCTTCAGGCATCTTGCACTCGGTGTTGGTGATAGTATTTCAAAATACTGCTGGATAATTGTATCTATTTGTATGCCGGGGGTCCACGCCAGCGGTGAAGTCGTCAAGTCACACAGTGCTTCTCATTGTCTACTAGTTTAAGGAGATGCCATATGTATAGGTCACATGCACTCTCCCCTTTTTCCTCACTTTATTCCACAGACGTTTGGTTATCAGCAGCATCTGCATCATTAGCAATGTTATGTTGATCCAATGTTATTCATATTTTCGTTGGTGTCGACTTCTATCATTTATAGTTGCTCTCTGTTTTAACTATTGCACGGTACCTGGAAACAATGAAGACGTAACTTAGATTTTAAACAAAGTAACTAATAGCAGATTAAGCTGGATTTATCAAACTAGAGTCCATAACTGTGGATATGCCTCCATGAATGAATTATGAACCTGGGCAATACAAGCAAACAATTTACTGGCAGCCATTGTTCATGTATATGTCCCCAACTGCTGATAATACTGAATATTTCATTATGTTGCACTATTAGACCTATTACGGTACGGAATTCTATCACAGCGTTCAAATGGACAAAGTAGGCCTACATGTAACTCCATATTCCTACAAATCGGAAGTTATAGCGCGTAATACAATAAGAATAAATAATAATTTAGAGCCTTTGATAAGGTGGTCACCCTTTTCCAGTATTTGGTCCATCATTGGGAGTTGTCAATTCATGGCAGCTTTCATGAACGTGGTGTTTTATCTTATCAGCGATCTCCTGTATGTGCAAATTTAAAACTGAATAGCTCGTTTTGTTATAGCATTTTATCATATACTTACATCAACTGTTGCCAGAAACACTTCTAATATGTATTTATTTGGTTAATATCCATGTTGCCTTCATCTTTTCAGTGAGAGATTTAAATTAACTTGAATTAAATGTGTATTTTAATATGTACTCTACCTACTTATATATATTTATATCCTATACGAATACCTAATATAGATACAGTCTCAAAATGCCTCATTGTTCCCGCTACTAGGTTACAAGTGCACATAAGACAAATCACAAAACAACATTCCCATAGCGCATTGTAATCTTTGACTCACTCTTTTCTGTCGACATTAAAGTTACACCGCAAGTCTTCGTTCTTCTACGTGTGTTATTTACAACAACCAGTATAAAGAAAATATCCTTGCAAGCCCATCGGTAAGCCTACATACAGTACCCATTCAACATAGTTCGACCACTTACTCACACCCCGCTACACAAATATATACACCCTACATATAGATCAGGTAGCTCTCAGTTTAAATGGACCGATGTGACAAACACGCAGCTCACCTAGGTATTTTTAATCCACTAGCGATCCATCAACAGTCCCGATAGACCTGCTACTTGTTTACCACAACAGACACGACGCCTGGTGCTTAGCCCTGACCTAGTTTTTACCTAATATGGGCAATAAGCCCTGGGTTGGCCTGCTCACGTGATCTCAATTTCAAGGCTGAACGCGGTCCAGGAAACGGCTTTTAAAAGAGTGAACTATGTGAATGCTTTCAAATATTGTTTGCATGTCCTTACATTTCATTATCATATAATTAATTCCGGTCTCATAATTTTCCATGACATAAAGAACAGTGCACTTGACTAGTGCTAACAATAAACCCCCCACCCCCACCCCACCAAATGATCGCATTGTACCTTGTAACCGCTTATCTATATCTTTCACTGAACAACATTAATATTAGGAGAATATACACATATGACTGAAGAGAAATTTCATGACAAAATTGAAACACATTCTTAATAAATAATAAATATACAACATGAAGGTCTATTTCTATACATTGATTGTGATATGTCAATACAGCTTTCACAGAAATTCCATTGTGAATATAGAATGCATAGAATCTCCCTGATAAGTTATACATAAACATCAACCATTTACTGTCCAGCGTAGCCATGGTAGCAGCGGTCACTTGGCTGATCACATGTTGTTATTCCCCTTTTTTTTACCTTGACCAATTTATAGCCTTGTGTTCTTATAAAATGTAGATCACCAATGCTAGTTTATGGCCCGGAGCAGTATTACAAATAATACATACAATATAATGGCAAGTCTCATATGCGTGTTCTTTATATAGTCCGCACAAAATACTGTGACACAATACATGTATTACGTTTGTGAGATCAGGAAGTATGGTAACGTCAAATATCCACCCGGCGGAAAATCTCTTCAGGTTCTAGCTTCCTTATTGGGTTTTATTTTACCCGACTTTGAAGCAACACCAAACAGGTTTTAATCGCCAATTAGCTCATATGAAATGCGATAAATGTTGAGTGAAACCCAATTGAGTAAGCCGACAGAACTCAAACCGGGCATACCGTGATTACCGTCTTTTGGCTACTGTTCAATGCATATATCGCTTTGTCTTTAACATGCGAAGTAGGTGTAGTTTTATCTGTTTGTGATAAACAATATTAATATTGTGGTTACAGACAATGATATAGTTGTGAGTCTTTTTCACAGACTTCATTATTTACTATAGACGCTAAATCCCACTAAGTTCTAGCACGATACCACCATACTTATGACAACAACACATACGGTACGTTGGTACATCTGTCAGCCCAGACATAGGTCACCACACTTTCTGCTCTGATTATCAAACGAATCACGATAATGTTGTATTGTTGTATTTTTCCCAGCCCATTATATCAAATTCCCACGTTAAGCTGTTTTCACAATGCAGCCCCATTAATTGACTAAAAAGTGGAATATGTTGAGGGTGTCTGCCCCTGTGTGTAGTGTATGTGTATGCTTTTCTATTATACTCATTCTGACTTGGTTTTTGTAGACAACAACATTCCACACCCATTATCAAAAACAGACGACCCAGAGTTAATCGAACATATTTAGGTTGTCCTTTTAAAGCAGCCTTCAATAAAAGTGATAATTCTGTAACTAGCACTATGGTTTGAGTCACACAAATAGCTCATTACATGTGAATAAGCTCACTGGGTATATGCGTATTAAGTTTGTCCGGATTGGGTTGTTATAGGTGCTATGCATTTATTGATAGGGCTTCATAATGAATACTATAAAAAGGTAGCTCATTAGATCATACGAAAATATGGATCCTCTCCAGAATCCCTTATAAATCGTATGATAAACGCCAAATCAATTAATGGAGCAGTGTCACGGTATGGGCTCAGTATTGGTTCCCTATTGACAGCACAGTTTTATCTACCCCCAAAAATGTAAACTTTCTTGTTCTTTCAGTATTTCTGAAACTGCCAACCAGTAATCCATTGTTTGTGTTGCACAAAACAACATAAATAAAAACAATTAGTTTTAACATAATAAATGATAAAACAGTGACTAAAATGAGTGGATTCTTGTGTGCAAAACACACAGAAATACATGAAGAAGTCATCGAGCTTTCACTAGCCTAGCTGCCTACTATTCAGCGTGCTTTTAACATGCATTAACTACTTGCCCGCATGCATATATAAAATAACCCCTTTATACAAATCCGATGTCCATATTACAGTATATTGCTAGCAATCAATACCAACCTTCATACAAGAATATGCTACATATCCTCTATATTACCGTATCCTACAATCTCATACCGCGAAAAAGGAAAGGATCTACCAATATCTACTGAAATTGCGTCTAAACATATTTTGTCTTCTTTTTATTCAAACCAAAAAAACACATGGCATTTCAAGTCACGTGAATACCTCATGGCATTGACCTTAACGACGAGAACCTGGGCTGCACTCAGTGCAAGGCGTTCAGTGAAGATGTGATACGTGATGAGTAGATCTTGTTATTTCTTGAATTACAGTGTGTACATGTTAATAATAACACAAGGACACAACTTGGACAGGTGCAGGCATACACAGTTTTCCTTATTGTTTAAGGTTTTAAAAATCGCTTTAAACCCATTAACCACACTTTAAAACTGACTTTGTATGTCTGTTCATTTTCAATTTTCAATTTTCACTTACAATTTAGTCATTTCTGCCAGTTTTTATATATTAAAACTCCTTATTCAACAAAATATACGAGTTTTTGTATTGGGGCGATACTATAATACAATGATCACCCATACCTGTTCTACCTGAAACAGACTTTAGCCTGTGCTAAGTGTTGGTGGTCGCAGCTTGCTGAAGATGTTCACTTTGATTGACGTTGGCAACACCGATTGTTAAAGTTACATGTATATTCATTGAAGCTACTTACGTTAGGAAAACAGAATTGAAAAAATTCGGTTTCTATGAAAATAAGGACAAGTGTGTATGTACATCAACTAAGTGTCCGATTAGGGAGGCTGAGCGGGCTGCAGCCAGGGCCCAGTGTTGACCGAGCCCTATTAGACTGTAACCGAGTTATAACCGGTTATTATTTACATTAATTACCGCATTGTAAGCACACCCGAAAATGGTTAGTAGCTGCAGTTCAATGTCAACACCGTAAATTGTAAACACGCTGAAGTACCGTCGAAAGGGGGTGGAGGGGCGGGGCGCACTTGGCTGTGACTGTGCACCGCTACAGACAGATTTTTAAAAAAAAGACTCTAAAATTACAATATATACTTTACTTTATAAGATTATGAAACTACAAGTAATAAAACTTTTTTCTGCGTGATTATAGTATAATGGGTCCCTTCCCTGTATGTTTCATGCTACACGACTGAAGAATCTCGTCCGTGAACCTTGCCCAGCCTCCCGCGGGCTTTGATCACCGTGCGTGTGGAGGAAGTGCATACATGGAGTCTGGGATGTCTTGCGAATACGTACATGTATCTATTGTTTATATTTGATAATCCTCAAATTTAACAGTATTGAGTATGTGTCAAATACAATTGTATTTTCCCACACGACACCAAATGCTATTACATTGATTAGCTGAAGGCTCTAAAATACTAACAGCCGAACTCTACTTACAAGCATGATCATGTTTTGTAAGGGCATGCTCATTTTCTTTTACGAAAATTGGGTTCACATTTTACAATCATGAATACCATTATGAATGTTTGTAACGAAATTTTATAGTACAAAATCTATAGACGAACTCCTTTCAATGTGTCCCATAATTTATGCCACCCTTAATGGATCGCCTACATACAGTGACCTTTATAACATACATGGACCGCGTAATGCCGCTCTAAATTATATATTAATTATATAATATGTAAACAGGTACTTGCTTAGACGGTGTAGATGAAAAAACAATAATGGCCAATCAAGTCTCATGCCCTGTTTCTGAAGTAAATATCGCCCATACCCCCACTCCACCCTCGTTCACAGATCAACAACAAATATTGCTTGCATAGCTGGGGTCTACAGCCGCCGCACTGTCCTAACACCCCTACCTCAGCACTCACCACTGTACCACTATTTCACTATTCCACTTAGCCTCCTACACCCACCACTTTATCAACAACGCAAACTATGATTCAATAGCACGGGTCTACAGCATATGTACTATCCTGATACCCCCAACCCTCACACTGACCGCACCCACCATTGTTCTAGCAATGCCCCCCCCCCATTCCGACAGCATCCAACTCTGTCCTGATAGCACCTGACCACATCCTGATAGCCCCCAACCCCAACCCCAACCCACCCACCCCAGCCAGATAGTCCAAAACACGAAATTACACGCTGATTATAAATGAGCCTACAGTGTTGGACATACTTGCATAATACACACAGTCATACCCCAGATATAGACCCAATTTAGATACTTACACACTGCAGTAGAACATATCTATAGTTTAGACCATCCAAGGGCTGTCCTCATAAAATTCGTAGCCAAATGACCGTACTCCCTAACTATTAGGTGGATTGGAAGATTAATATTTGAACTCATATGACGCCTTTGACGTCTTTATGACACCAAATAACTCCCAATATGTCAGCCGTCGTTTGCTATTTTTGTTATAAAATCGCCATTAGACAGCCAACAGGACCATTTAACCATCAAAACTGTAAACTTGCCCATCTACCCCGTTCCATGAACGATCGCCAGTACCTCAGATCACGCCTAACTAGTCACGTTTGGGAGGAGTTCATCGGACAACGTGATGGTTATTTCTTTCTTTGGGTTGCTTTACTTTTCTCTGTACTCGCGTTGAAACGTACGTCTGTGCCCTAGGCAGAAAATGCAAACAAGAGACAGTCCCCGGCATAAGGAAGGTATACAACTTTACTTTTTTTTCAATCAATTTATCCACTCACAGTTCACTATTGTGTGATGAGTTGAATAGTACAGAAGTATGGATATGCTCTCCATAGCAAGGGCGATATTGATATGCATTTTCCCGACACATTATCTTTGTGCGGGTTTATTGAACCAATATTCATGTATCACGTCATCAAGGGCCATTGATCCCAATATAACAACAACGTTATGAATTAGTCATTTCTGGCCCACTTATTGACATCAACTCGTACATAACTAATATAATACATTGAGTATATATGCACATTGATGTTATTCATGTATATCAAAATGGCCTGGAATTACATTTTCTGAAGGCGATTGTTCTTGTGCTGCATTGACTTTTAGGTGGTTTCAGAGGAAATAATCTCAATCTCAATCATCCTTGGTTATGTCCTTCTGACATAAGCTAATTGCTACGTTGACAGTGTCTGTTGTTATTATGGGTATTTTTCTCGACTGCGCCGAGTCAATAATTCAGAAAACTACAACTTTAAATGTGATTGGAACCCATTGGATTGGTGATTGGAAAAGAAGAATGGCCACTCATTAGTCTCAGTTGGTTTCTACCCTCTACGATGCATGTGGCCGTGGGGATGAATGTGTTTGAAACACACCATTAACAAAGTGCTAGTGCAGCTAAAGGCCCCAGCATAGTGCGGGGAAATGGATAATTCAATATCTACTATAGATACACTTTTCTATTTTACTTGTAAATAGAACCAAGAATAGTGTTATTTGTTTCCAAAGTAAATATTGCAAGGTATGTATGTATCATATTAATAGTGTACAATCTGCTTGCATTCTTGCTACTAGACCTACTTGTGTAGTCTGTGTAGTCTGTACCTGGGATCATCACTTTGATAAGTACAAGGTCAATATGTTTGCATTTGTTCATAGGTTGTCACTTTAGTATTTTAGTGAAACTTAAGAAAAACATGTAATGTGTATATTTCCTTGTTTTGATTTTGACTTCTAGAAGTGCACAGTAAGTCCTACATGTATGCACGTTCAGATAATTCTCCGTGTAGTCCTGCAGCTCGTGGGATTTCAGTTCTAGTGATCAGTAGATAATAATTTATGTTTGTATTAGCAAATATCAGAAATTAAGTTGTAATAAAAGACATGTAAAACGTGTTCAAACTTCATTGTAACACTATGGATGACTGTATAATGTTGAGTATGATGGACTATTTGTGATAGGAAGGACTATTTGGGAGTAGTGCTCCGCCAACTACAACAAGAAGCTGTATAAAAACGTGGTAGTTTAAAGATTTATCAGTGCCTATCCATAAGCCACTGCAAGTCCCTAACGAGGCAATTCCAAAATTTGCAGGAGCATTTGTTGGCGTTCGACTTGGCCCTTGTCTAAACACAAGATCCACGATCGGACATGCATGTCAAGCCTGGGGAAATAGTGTCAGTGTGATAGTACTACCCATAGGTCCCAGATGTGCACAGTGTGAAAGGTGTGTCATCCCCGAGAACCCTGATGCGAGGAGCTTCCAAACAGCACAGAAAATATTTGTAACAGGATCTCGAAACATTAACAGTAACATAAGTAGATCCAGGGAGCCCCGCCCCCTCCTTTTCCCACCAAAATACTTCATTTTCGCAGTTTTTTTTATGAAATCCTAAAGTGCCCCCCCCTTTCCTTAAGTGCGCCACCCCCTTTTCGAAAAACCTGGATCTGCCTATGAGTAATACACATTTCACAATTGGCTGTAACTAAAATTGTACATAACGCTGTATTGCAATATCGAATCAAGAGAGGGTAGTATTCTTACAACCTTCAATTTCTCCAATAGGCATCATAGCATTCGAAGTATATATTTACGACCTAGGTCTACGTATATAAACCGTCTGTAATAAATGTATGCACAAAATACAACAGCCTTCCACGTGAAGTATTTGAAACCCCATGAAGGGTTGGAAACATGAACGTAAACCAAATATATCTTCACTCCTCATATTTTAATAACAATACAAATCATTCATTATTTTCAAATTTGTTCTTGTAGGAGATAAATTCAAATGTAGACAGTCACAAACTTTTTCATTTCAGGATTCCTGACTTACGCATCGATTATTAGACACAAATGTAGCACAAGATGATGACTAAATCTACTTGATGTTGAATTTACCCTGATAATTATGACAATCGCCTCGTAATAATTATATTAACGAAGATTTGATTAACCTTCGCTAATTTTGCTCTAAACAATTATGTGCATATAATTGGCGCACTCTATTACAAAATCATGATCAAATCATCATTATCAATGAATTAATCTGGCAAGGTGCATACATGTAATTACTTTCCATACCTGTTGATTATCTCATACACCATATAAGAAATGTATTTAAAACACAGGGCATGCCCTGCAGAAGACAAAAACAATCGCCATGTGGCTACATCTTTTGTGCCCAAGTCTTGCTCTACTGCTCCTCGTTCACAGCGACAGTAGTGTGACGTCACTGTTCCCATACATAGGGGGCACACTGCTACATATCACTCGACGAGAATTCCGTGCGAGTGGGAGAAACCTGGCAGAAAGCCTTCACGGGCAGCGTGTGGCGTGGGACAGGATGCACCGGAGGTGTCACGACTATTTACTCATTACCCGCGGCAGACACCAGTTTACATTCTTCTGCGGAAGCATGAGCCTTATGCTCCCCAAAAGCAACTTTGGATCTGCGGGCCTCGGCGTTCAGGCAAAGCTTGTTACCAGAATCAGGATAGCCGGCGTGGTTGGGGCTGAGGTGAATATTACCATGGTCACAGTCAACGTGTTCTTCTCTGTCCCCAATTGTGAGAAAAGCTACGTGGCTCTCGTAGGTGAGTGAAGATCAGCACTTTGAGGCGTGGTCAGTTTTCAACTGTTCGATTTTTGTTGAATATGTGGATTATTAGAAATGTAAAGATCTATGTAAAGTTCAACGAAAACCGAACATTCGGAGATATCCCATCGATTTCTGTTAAACTTTACCGAGGTAAAGTAAAGAGTGCACAGTTAGTTACAAATGTTTCAGATGATTTGAACTGAACTAATATCAATGTCTGCCAATAGTATTATATTTGGATAAGCTACAGCATTTACTAATGAACCGATATCGGTTCCAAACTTTTCACAACAGTTGTATATGAGGCAAAACCTATGTAATTCGATTTGAGACCCACTGCTTTCACAAACAGATTTAGGTTAATTTTCAGTATTTTCGGAAATAATGAATTAAAAGAAAACTTTTACACTTTTAAACTTAGTACAATACATATATACCTAGTGACCACAACGTTTTTCAAATTTGGCATTTTACTATTATTTTATTATTAAAGTGTAATTTTCAGAACGCCATTTGATGTCTACTGTTTACATTGCAAGTGCTCTTTGAGAAACAATCTTCAAATCTTGCACACTGTTTATAAGAAAATATGATCATCACCAGTATTCGAGTTTGACACTATGCCGATTACAGTTGGTTGTCCAATAAGCCGTTTTAGGTCAATTTAGGGGATTCTCTACAGTAGTCAGATTAAAGTGCGGTTTAACCTTCGCTTCGAAGGTGTATTAACAAAATGGCGTCCACGGTAGCCGCCCAAACCTCTAAATGATCATAACTATGTAACTATCCACAATGGGCAGAGTAGATACTCTGATTATATTATATAGACTTTTTAGAATTATTTTCTTTGCCTTTCACGAATGTGCCATATCATTCAGTTGTGATTTTTCAGCTTCCTGTTTACTCATTTATCACCTGACTAAAGTTATCACCATACTTCTATCAAGATTAAAACCTGTAGTTGGTGACATGATCCGTGTGAAACTGGAAGCTAAAAAATCTTTCCTATTGCTTATAATAAACTCTAGGTTTGGAACTCAATGTAACGTTTAAAACAACTTGAAACGCTTCATGTTATGAGTTACAGTTCTAAATTGATAAATTAAATACATGCACACAATATCAACATAATGCAACAATAATGTCTTCTGGCGTGAATTGGGGGGTTGAGGGTGTCAGACAATATGCTAACTGAACATGAGTGAGAATTTACCCATTAAATAATCACTTCCTACTACAAAACCACACAATACAGAACGTTCTATAAAGGATCCATTGAGCGTGAGTGACAAAATCTACTTCCTTGTAAGAATATCATTATAAAGCTTATAGACTAGTCGGATTTTCAGAAAATCAAAGACCCTGAGGCATTTCAGACTAAAAGTTGCCAACTATGTGTTTCTGAAGTAAAAATATGTGCTAAATCCATTTTGGTGGTTGGCAAGCTGAATTTTCACTTTGAAGGGCTCAAAATGCGCTTTTTCAAAATGGCCGCCCGCCGAATACTAAAATCCATGAAATATGGGAAATATGGGTTTTGAGGCACATAATAATTTGAAATCATGTGGAGTATAAACCTAGATCATTGGGTAATGTACAATAATTCGGCAAATTTGAGTATTTTCAAGTTCAGCCATCTTCATTTCACGATGCATATGGCCACCAAAATAGTACATAGTCCTATGTAAAATATCAAATGTTATTAAGGATTACATAGGAAGCTTTACTGTCTCTATTGACAAACATATGTGTGAAACAATTTATTTTGAAAATTAATGTAATGAATAATAACAATATTGTCAAAACTGATGCTTATCCTATAAGGTTTGAAACAAATCAAAACATATGGAAAACACTCACAAAATATCACGGTACAAATATAAACACATATATGTATGAATTACAATGAGACACAAATCCTTCCAATAGGAGTTTATCAACTGTTCAGCTTTATGCATACAACTACATCTTGGTTGTCAAAGCACTTGTATGCCGTAGTACATATGAGTTCAGCCTTTTTGCTCTTGCAACGACCTAGTCTGAACAAGATATAAGCTCAATGCATTGTTCTGTTACAGGTATGTTTTTCCAATATCACAGGGACAAGTTTTCCATCCTTGATTTTCCATCCTTAGCATTCAAGATTTTGAAGAATTTGCTGAGCCTGCTTCCAGATGAATGTCTTGTATTGCGCACGTTTGAGATGGATGTTAAAGAGTCACTACTTTGAGGCAAGACCTCTTGTCCACTCGCTTTTGCAAAAAGTGCACTCCTGGCTTTGTAAGCACAGGAAATATTTCGTTTGGACTTGTATAGTCTGCAGATGAACTCTTCTGCCATCGCTGCTCTAGCATGTGACTTGTCAAATCCCTCCAACAGCTGATGGTGCCTTTGGAGAACTTTGAATGCAGTCTTCTTTGTATGCTCTGAGATGTAAGACGTCGAGTCATACCAAGTCAATCCATGAAATGCAAGTAGTTCGTTTTCTGCTCCAGCTGGCGGATCAGACAAGTCTTTAACCTTGGGACTGTATTTCCTATTCCTGCACTTCCTGCTCTCATCCAGATTCTCAAGGCATTGATTTTTTATGTGTGTGCTAACATAAGCACAACGTTAGTGTCTCTTGCAGCAATAATTATGGAGTCAGCATGGCAATGAATAACATGAAGTGTACAGCGCGGATCTCCCTCCTCATGACTTGCTTTCTTCTTCAGGTCTTGATGCTTGCTGCACTTCAATAGCATTTTGGACGCCCCCGCCCCGCTGTGGTGACCAGCTTATCTGTATGTGCTTGCTGTATGAGCTCCTTTGATGAAAGACAGGCGAAGACTGCTTTGTTATTGAGGACAGCCATGAAATCGGACCAGTTTGCTAGAAGTAGCACATGCTGGTCCTGTATCACCCTCCTAATTGGAAAACCTTTTCGTGTACGATGTGTTCCAGGCTTTATAAATACGTAAAAGTATCTATCAAATACTATGTCTATTCTCTCACAATGTCGACCAGCCTTGAATAATGATTGCATAAATATGTCAGCCATTTCTCCGAATGTAGAAGCTCTTGCTGGCTTTCCAATCAGATTTACCTACTTGTTCCTGCCCATCTTCAATCAGACAGCTGTTGCCTCTCACTGTGATTTACTTTGAACAAACGATACCCTCAGTAAGTGTCTTAAGAAGTACACTTTTGGGTCCTGTTTTGAGAGATCCATTCATTTCTGCAATTGCTACAGGCACAAGCATCAAGTCATGTTCCAGAAAATGATCTAAATCAATCTACTTTTTCAGGGGTAGCCAGGTCCTTTGTTGCAATGTTCTGCAACCTGTCGGCAGTGCTAGTACAGAAGACTTTGAATCATGTCAAGGTTTCTTGAACTAAACCCTCATCCTTGATATCTGTATGTGCGGCAAGGTCTGAGCTCAGTATACATAGCATTCTCCTCAGTTGGACAATACATACTTAGGGTAACTGTGTGATCTGAGATTGTAGGAAGTGCCCATCTACTAAGAGCTGATGCCGATTTGGTGATTCATCTTATGCCTCCACCCCTTTCCTCAGTTCCATTCAGTAATTCCAGTTTCTTGTCTTGATCTACTTGTGTTTTAAATTCATACGTGCAATTTGTTGGGATTATTCTTGGTGCACTCGCTAACCTCAGGTCACGGCCACCCGACCCTGTCTTACTTTTCACATCTCAACTGCCCCTAGGTCAGATCCAGGTCACTCTTCTGATAAGCCGACACCCGGCAATGACCTCGGCCCGCCGCCGCCTGTCTGACCTCAATCCACTCGCACCAAGTCACCCCAGGTCAAGGTCTCTTCCCCTGGCGCCGCCTCGGCCCCGCCACCGTCACATCCGGCGCCCTGCATCTTCCTTTTGAAAACACAAGGCCTGCCTTGCCTTCAAGCCCGCCTCTGCGCCTCCCCCTCTTCAGCCTACCACCCTGCCTGGCGGGACCAGGCACACGTCAGCAATCTTCACAGCCTGGCCACCCTGCGTCCCCGGTCAACCCTGACGGGACCAGGCACACGTCAGCACCTTCACAGCCTGGCCACCCTGCGTCCCCACCCGACGGGACCAGGCACACGTCAGCACCTTCACAGCCTGGCCACCCTGCGTCCCCAGCCACGCCTGACGGGACCAGGCACACGTCAGCACCTTCACAGCCTGGCCACCCTGCGTCCCCACCCGACGGGACCAGGCACACGTCAGCACCTTCACAGCCTGGCCACCCTGCGTCCCCACCCGACGGGACCAGGCACACGTCAGCACCTTCACAGCCTGGCCACCCTGCGTCCCCACCCGACGGGACCAGGCACACGTCAGCACCTTCACAGCCTGGCCACCCTGCGTCCCCCCCCGACGGGACCAGGCACACGTCAGCACCTTCACAGCCTGGCCACCCTGCGTCCCCACCCGACGGGACCAGGCACACGTCAGCACCTTCACAGCCTGGCCACCCTGCGTCCCCACCCGACGGGACCAGGCACACGTCAGCACCTTCACAGCCTGGCCACCCTGCGTCCCCACCCGACGGGACCAGGCACACGTCAGCACCTTCACAGCCTGGCCACCCTGCGTCCCCACCCGACGGGACCAGGCACACGTCAGCACCTTCACAGCCTGGCCACCCTGCGTCCCCACCCGACGGGACCAGGCACACGTCAGCACCTTCAGCACCCTTCCAGCCTGGCCCCACCCCCAGGCACACGTCAGCACCTTCACAGCCTGGCCACCCTGCGTCCCCCGACTTCACGGGACCAGGCATACGTCAGCACCTTCACAGCCTGGCCACCCTGCGTCCCCACCCGACGGGACCAGGCACACGTCAGCACCTTCACAGCCTGGCCACCCTGCGTCCCCACCCGACGGGACCAGGCACACGTCAGCACCTTCACAGCCTGGCCACCCTGCGTCCCCAGCCACGCCTGACGGGACCAGGCACACGTCAGCAATCTTCACAGCTCGCCCACTCGCAGCTCATAGCCTCGCCACACTGGACCAAGTGTACCAGCACTAGGCCACCCCTCGGCAACTCACCAAGCCCTCGCCACACTCGCCAGGCGTCGGTGGACACGTCTCACACCGCGCCACACATCGCCTTCCTTATCAACTCGTATCAACAGATCGAACTCGTTCCCCCCACCCCCCAGCTACTGACCCAACTCTCGGAAACAGTCTCAGCTGAAGAGGAAGAGCCCAAACTTCCACCCTGCACCAACGTAATAGTCCTCGCATCCTGCCATCGACAGCACAAATCCATTACCAAGATATTATACTGCCTCATATACCGTCCGAACCCCACTTGCCCTGTCCACAGCCGCCAGCCACAATACATCACCCTCACCTCCGGTGCCCCACGAGACTGATACACACCTTCACTACCACTGGCCCCACAGCCCAGCAGCAGCAACAGTAGCAGCAACAGGACAAGTTGCAGCAGCGAAGCTAAGTAGTGATACAGCTTCCTGCCCAAATACACTTCAAAACTCTCTGAATATTCACCCCACCCTGTACGGAATAAACCCGACATCCTCTCACTAAGACTGCCGCGCTTCCACAAACAGCTCGCCCTCATCATCATTCTACCTGCGGCCCGCAGACCCACTCGCCGCTCCCTCTCCAGCGATCGCCACTGGTTTGATCACAGCAGAGAGCAAACAGACCACATCGAAAGCTTATATCTGCTAGCCAAGCCGAAACCTATGTGTGTCATTAGTAACAACGCAGACAGCAGATAATCAGCACACGTGCACCATCCATCACCTCAACCACTCTCCTGCAGCTGCCCACGTCCACGGGCCCTGTCATCGGGGAACATCAATTAGCACGCCAGCGCCACCTCGCCCCTGCTGGCCCCTCATCACTGTCCACACTGTTCACGGTTTCCAAGGGACCCAACAGACAGACTCAACCACTGCCACATCGTCATCATCAGCAGCAGCGGAAGTAGCCGAAGCAAAGCTTCTTGCTCGGATGCTGACCATATCCACTAACAGTCTAGCCTCACTCTGCTGACCTACACACTCAGCGCTACGACCATGTCCACACCACAGCCAACCTTAAATACGTCATAAAAATCGTTATCAACTTCACCATAGCGACCACGGGCTCGTGTATCAGTATGTAATAGCTTACTCCTGCTCAAGGATACCAATGTGAATGACACAACATACCTCAATCTTTGCAATGACTCCAGAACATAACTCGGTAGTTCTGTTCATGACTGACACGCCACTGATATCTCACATCAACCCCTCAACCGCTAACCTCAGTTCGAAGATCTGCCACCGGGAAGCACTGCACATTACGCAATCGCCAACTTGCCCTGTGTCTGGGACTTCTTTCTCTCCACAGCTTCCCCGCGGCGTCCACGGCCTCCACCCCGCGGGGCCCTGTCACCAGGACCTCTAGACTCACGCCGGCTGTGCACCCAAGCCGGGAGTCCATTTACATCCACCACAGGCGCTCGCCAGCGACGTTCGTTCACCTAGCCGCAGCCAGCTCTACTTGTCAGATGCCCCCCTCGGCCTCAATGAGTGAATGGCTATCACCACGAAATGTCAGAGATCATCACAATAATACTCACTAAAAATAGCTCAGTTAAGTCTGTGCTCATGGACTCTAGTGCATTCTGGGAATACGTGCGCCCCACTTCGTCCACGGTCACAGCGGCCTTGGCCGCCCCCCTTAGCGCTCAAGGTCGCCCCCTCACCCGGCGCCCTGCCGCTTTCCCTCCAGACTGCGATAATAGTGACTGACAGTGTGAACTCAACAGCTTGGCAGCTCGCCAACTGGCTGCAGTCACCACATGTGCCAGCTCAGCACTGGCGGATGCCATGGCACGAACGACTTGCAAGATGGAGTGTTGAAACTATGACTGTTGAAACTATGACTTCTTTAATGTGTACCAACCAGATTCAGGATACCTATCTTACCCCTCTTCTCCTACCCTCCACTACTTCTCCCCCTCTGCTACGTCCTCCTCCCTCGCGGTTTGGCAACTCTCACTACCACATTTTGGCATCTCTCACCTTACCTAGAATATTGTAGAATTAAACCAACTACCATTAAAATATGTTGCCAAACCCGCGAGTTCTTGGCTCACTACCTCACCACATCACACGTAGTTGCACTCAGGAATAATGGTTAAACTTCCTTCCTGATTGCTTCACCACAAAGTTCCCTCTTCTGAACTCCTCCACAACAACTGCTAGCAGATTCTTTATCTCTGCTACATACACTGTTCCCCATTTTGCATAGTTGACGTGATCATAGTTATGGAAGAAGGGCACCATTTTTAGGAATGCATTGAGGTGCAAATCCCAGTCCCCATCTCTCAGTGATCTTGTAAAGATCAGAATCATGACCATTTCCAGGCACTTCCACCAGTACTGGAAGCTGATGTCTTCATCATTGGTGTCTACGAAGGCATCTTTGGCCCTTTGGAATAGTGGGTCCATCAGCTGGAATGACATCATTGTCGTTGAGCTCTTGTGCAAGATCACTGCACATGTCATCTGATTCCAATAATGTGCAGACTTGTGGGTGTAGCATTTTCCACATTGCCTGGAATGTCAATTTCTGGACTATCATACCCCTACTGTATGACTTCCCTGTCATCGCATTATCAGCAGAGTCTGGACCAAGAATGCCACCTTCAACCCATACCTCCACAAGACCAGAGCATTTCATGTGCTGCCCTATGACCTTCAAAGAATTCATGGAAATGTGTAAACCTCCTAACCTCATCACAAGTTTTTCTCCATATTCCGGAATAGACCACCTCAGTTCCATAATTTTGCAAAACAGTGCATGATCTACAGCAATTACAGTGTACTCTTGTCCCAACTCTGTTGATATGTACATACATCTGTGAATAACTGTGTGTCCATTACAGACCATTTCATGAGCTGGTGCTTGGATTTTAGGCATGTATCCAACTGTGGTCTGCGGGTGGTCAATCGTTGAACTGTATCCACCCATGTTTACCCTGTTGATGTGTGATGATAAATGCAAAATCTTTGGCATTTATAGCTTTCAATGCAATGCAGGGGTGTCTTTCACTTCAAACCATTCTGATTCTACCACTGATTGCTGGTTGCACTTTACAGGAAATGAAATTCGTAGTCACTGGGGCTTCCATCACTTCAAGTGCAAGGATTGTCCTGATTGAGGGTTTGATT
>CM032667.1:52222721-52241849 GCA_019095985.1 Streblospio benedicti
CAAGCTGAAACAACATGTTAAAGCAATGTCACTGCTTCTGGTACAGGCTACTACGCAACGAGCCACTCCACAAAACTCAAATAATCTTTGGCGTAAACTAGCATTAACTGTCACTGTCGGAGGAGATTCCAAAATGCATGTCTGTTGAACCTTGAAATTGTACCACCATGTGAAATTGTACCGGTACAGTTTCACGTCAACTTGAAATTGTACCACTGCCGTGAAATGGTTTCGGTGCAATTTCAAGTTCACGCGAAATTGCAGCATTTTGCCATTGTTGTCTTGAAATTGTACCACCACCTGAAATTGTTCCAGGAGCATTGCACTTTTCCTAAATATGATTTTGTGATCAGTAGGGATGAAGTAATAAATAGGTAAAGACGACTGGGGGTAGATGGAATACTTGTTGTAGATGGGTAATGTGAGACTGGGGGTAGATGGTACAAAGGTACACATTATAGTTCTATCCACTCTTATAAGAGTATCCACGAGTCGTCAATGTGGACTTGTACATTTTCTTCCATTCAAAAATTCAAGGAAACGTGTATAAATTCGTGTATACAATACAGTAGAACATCTCCATTAGGACCACCTTTGGGACCAGTCTTATAGGTGGTCTTATTGAAGAGTTTGTCTCAATACAGAGGTGGTCTTAATTGGGGGTTCTTCTGTATGTATAATATAGGGTTATATTAGTTGTATTTACACTGCACATTATTGAATACTACCTCTGAAACAGTCTATATTTGTGATTTATGAAAACGAAACAGTGTATACTGTAGAAGACTATGTCTGTGCTGCTGGCATTGCTGCTAGCATTGCTTAATCAATACAAAAATAATAAAAGTGATTTGTCCCATGTTACCCCACGTACCAGCTTCCCCAGTCCCATGTTATCCAGTGTCCCATCTATCCCAATATCCCCTTGTTATTATAGAGTTAACATTTTGTTCACCCTAAACGTTGCGTTCCATTATATCTAACAATTGATATACATTACAGTTACATTCTTGCCAATTAAAGAGTATTACTGTGAGAAATAAAAGCTGCTGAGGTAAACTATTTTTATTGTGTTTGTAAAATTTTGGTGAGTGTGACAATTTCATGTGTGTTACAATTTCGTGTCAAGTACTTATTTATCCACAGTGGTACAATTTCAAGTTGACGTGAAAGTGTACCGGTACAATTCCATGCGGTGGTACAATTTCAAGGTTCAACAATTTCTCTTCAACCAACGCCTTGTGCATGAGTTCCACCTTGTCACAAAGTCCTTGTAATGATTAAAATTAAAGTTTTATTTCTTTTAATCCCAGCAGTGGGGCAATTTAGTTATGCATATACGTGTATAACCAACTAACATTGTTTCATTTTCGTTAGGCACTATTCCACTGATTGTGAGCTGGGATGCTCAAATTTACTTTGTCAGTTGAAAATGGTACGTAGCCCCACGGAGACTATTCCACGTGGATCTAAACGGTCTATATATGGGTCCTGATATTGAATTTTTAGTTGATCTATTTCATGGCTGTTACCACTGCAAGTAGCATAGTTTGATCTGGAGTGATAAAATTGGATTTATCAGTTGAAAACGCCTATTTCATGTGGACCACAATGACTACTAAGCGGTGCGTATTATGCCCGGGGCATTATGGTGGTTCCTGCCTTGTCACAGGTGACATCGTTACACCCAGATTGCACAAAATTCGGATGTTAAGTCAGAAATAGCGACTCGTGAGCAGACACTTCTTATGATCCACAATGGCCTGTATTTGGGTGTCTTATGTCTCATTTTGTCTCCGGCGTGTTAACATACTAGGAATCACACTATTAGATCTGTGGTGCGTAACTTGGGCCTGTAAGTCAAAAATAGTGGGTAACCTACACCGATTTCGTAGGGAACCCAACACATATTGGGGTTTACAATTGCTATTATTTGGTCCCTGACATGTTATCTCTCTGCAGATCACACCGTTATGAATGTTATTACAATGGCTACTCAACTCGTTTCATTTGAGCCACAATGATCCCTATTGATTCAATTATTGTTGTTATTTGATCATAGCATAAGCACTGGTTTGTTACCCTGGATGATGCTTTTCATATTATGTTTACTGCAATGTAAGAAGTATATGTGCTAGGGAATACCTCAGCTGGAGAGAAGCCAAAAAGAGATGTCTCTCCTAGGAAGCCTACCTACCAATGCCCGAAAGGAAGTTCAAGCAAGCAACAAGAGCACTCTTCGACGTTAGGGAAGTGGTCGGCAAGTTTCTCTACCATGGGATCGTCCCTGCAGACAATATGCTTGTGTTAGGAGACATTGTTTATCTGGGAATCAGAAAACAGGTTAGTTAAGCTATTTTGTTGTGAAGAGGTACAACCATAAATTATTATTGGTTCATATTGCTTTACTCACAACATTATTTTTTACCTTCATTGAAAGTTTTGCCTACTGCTATTGGCATAATCAAAATAAAATTCCCGCACATGTCAGTAGGTCAAATCTGCCGATCCTCGCTGGGGATCAAATCATTCACCCCCACCCCACCCCACCCCCACCCATTCGTCTCTGTTCATGACATGCCGACATGCCTACAAGTCCGCATGTGCACTGATTCTTTGATAGTTCTTTTCTTCAATTCACTCTCTCTGTCTATCATTCTAGCTCTCTCCCAATCTATTTCGTGGTTCTGCTGGTTCACATGGTCTGTGATAGCACTCTTGTTCAGTTCCGTTAGAGACTCTTTCTTTGTAGATCTGGCGTGTGCTCTCTTCTGGTAGCTTCCACGTATTTTTGATGTTCCTTCAGTCTGGTACTATACTTTCTCTACCCGTTTCCCCTATGTACATTTTTCACGTGTGTCCATCTTATCCACTTTTCTTTCGGGTGTATTAGAATGTTCCTGATGGTTTGCATTGGCTTCACTGTCGTAGATGCTGAGTGTTTATTAAGAATTCTGGTGATCCCTTCTGTAACACCTTTCACGTATGGTGGGATAAACTGGCCTTTTGATCTTTCTGCTTCTTTTCTCTTCTTGTTCTTTTCACTCTTCCTTTCCAGTTTGATTTCTATCTGGTATTTCACTCGTCGGAAAGACCATTCAGGATAGCCACATCTTGTCATATCTTCAACCACGTGCTGTTCCTCTTTCTGCCTGTCAACTTCTTCTGTCACTATGTCACTAGCACTATCTAAGAGGATGTGATTACACCTAGCTTGTGTTGCAACGGGTAGTGGGAGAGGAAGTGTAGGTACTGGTCAGTTTGTGTCTTCTTTCTGTAAACTAGTAATTTCACACTCCTGTCTGTTTTTTTCACACGATCAGTGTATTTAGAAATGAAATGCACCCGTCTCTTTCTTCTTCATGCGTAAATTTGTACTACCAGTCTCATCCACTGTGTTGAGATGGTCAGTAAGGTTCTGGCTCTCTCCTCCTTTTATCTTCTCCAGCACTCTTAGAGAAGCCTCCTGACATGACCTCGTGACATGCGCGGGAAGTCATTTTGATGATGCCAACAGCAGTAGGCAAAACTCTCAATGAAGGTAAAAAAATAGTGTTGTGGCTAAAGAAATATGAGCCAATATACTCTATACCAACCCAATAAACACATTCAAGAACATGAATTATTGGTGTGCGGATTATGTTAATAATTATAACTCATTTATTCTCAAAAGTTGGAAGCGTATGAGGGTGTGACTCGATAAGAAAACACCCCGCCCTTTCCCCTATAAAGTTAATACAATTTACACTGACCAAATACTCCCTCGAACCTCTATATGTGCACTAGTTGTGAAAATACCCATCTTCATTACTGATGTAATATGCATTGTATATGAACCACGACGCATTATTTGTGTTTCAACACCATGGACATCACAGACTAGCTATTCTGGGCTCTCCCAACGCAGACTAGACGTAGATCTTATCCAGTACGTATACTATGCTGAGATAGAACTATGCCGCTCACTTTATGCCATTCAATGGGTATTATCTCTCTAATGTCTTAATGAGTTATTTTGATAATTTTAGGGACGTGAAGATGGATTCACATGGTCTGATGGTACATTGTCATCCACAACATTGCAGTGGAATCAGCCGAACATATATAATGTCATTCCAAAGTCAAGTACGAATGGGAGTTTGCCAATGGAAGGAGATTTTAGCTGCAGTTTAACCCGTGACTGTCTGCCAGAACACTTGTACACGTCTAGCCAAGTCATGCATCCAATGGCCATGGAGCATGCTAACCAGTCGTGTGTTGGAAAACTTCAAGCTCCTATCAGTCAAAACTTCTCATTTCAGGATATTGTGGTTCCATGTGACAAAAAATTCTACACTGCTGTTGTTTGCCATAAATCGTTGCTTAAAACTCCAGTCCACTTACATTTGACCCAAAAGGTTGTTCTAACAGTGCTTGCACAATTCCATTTACACCGATTGAACATGTATGTGTCGGGTTGAAAGATATGTTGCAAGATATCACAAAAGACAAATGGATACATCTTCAGCAAAAGCACAAGCAGCTATTGTTTCTTTTAGAGAAAAAAACTAATTGACACAAACATTACTAATCCCATGGAACTGTATAGTATTTTGCTGGTCTCTATAGTAGACAAAGCAGTTGCCTTGCAGTCAGACATATGCGTGGTGCCCGCCGTCCATAGGTGTGGAGACTTCCAGTTACCGTGTGCATCAGACGACTCTTGCATCCCTTCGGCGTTACATTGCAACAACAAGGCTGATTGTCCTGACGCCAGTGACGAGCTTAACTGCCAGTGGCTCTGCTCTCTCGCAGATTCTCTAGCATGCAGAAAGACTTGTCGTGCGCCGGACTGCCAGTGTTCAGACTCCGCGTTTCAGTGCGAGGTTGGCGGCTGCGTGCCCAGCGCTGTGGTCTGTGATGGGCTGTCGAACTGCCTGGACGGGTCCGATGAAGCCTACTGTCCACCAATATTCTGTCCAGTGCACGCAACAGCGTGTGCAGACAACCTCTGGTGTGTCCGCCGGGCACAAGTATGCGATGGTCATCATGACTGTTTGGATGGCTCAGATGAAGAGTGCATGGATAACGCATTGGCACGACAGTGTTCGGGTGTTGTCTGTGTAGACTCTGGTAGATGTGTTCCACGTGCTCGGGTCGATGACGGAATCCCGGACTGTGCCCATGCTGAAGACGAAAAAGATTACATCTTCAACAGACAGAGCCTTCAGCCCACCAGCCGAGTGACGTGCGTGCCCGGTACTCACCCATGCGGCGATCGAACGATGGAGTGTTACAACACCACGAAATCGTGCGTGTTCGACTTGGATCGTCATGGGAACATGTTGCACTGTCGCCTGGGCGGCCATCTTGACAGCAGCTGTGACCAAGTGACCTGTCCCGGCATGCACAAATGTCCTGGGTCGTTCTGCGTGCCATTTAGGAGAGTTTGTGATGGCAAAAAACACTGTCCAGATGGTGACGATGAAAATGGGTGTGCTTCTGTGCGGTGCCCAGGAATGTTCTCTTGTGCCCGAGAGAAAGTGTGTATTTCTCAGAATCAAGTCTGCGATGGCGTCATTGATTGTGAAGTGTCGAGCGTTGACGAGATGTACTGCTGGACAAAAGACGCTGCACTAGAATCGATTGCAAGCGGCGACGTCGTTCACTTAGGCAAGATCAACAAGCATCATACGACGAGGATCTTTACGGCTAGGGCACTTGGCATTATTACCCTTATACCGCCGAGCTTCAGTGGGATGAATTCCGCTTTACTTATGCTTGACCTTTCAGAAAATGAACTAACGGCAATACCTTCACACGCCTTTCGTCACCTACCCTATCTGACGCATTTGCTATTACAATGCAATCGAATACGCTCTTTAGGGGCAATGATATTTGTGCATAAGTCACATTTAACAGTCTTGAATGTGTCCCATAATGAAATATCAGCTCTTAGGCGAGACGTGTTTTCTGGTGTAGATAGCATCGTTACTTTTGATCTTTCAGAAAATATTCTGAAATTTGTGGACATTGGATTATTGACAGACCTACAGGTTGAGATATTATCTGTCACTGACCCGGTTTTGTGTTGTATGGCCAAGGCGGAATCTGTCTGCTTATTAGACTACGCAGACATGCGACCAGTAGGCAATGTATTCTGTGTCAATCTGCTTTTCAACCAGACCTATAGTAATATCATCTGGGTGGTTAGTGGACTATATTTGCTGATAAACATAATGGCGCCCCTGTTGAAACCGGACCTGAAATCTAAATCCCAGCACATGTTATGGTTGAACCTTGCCACTTCAGATATCGTGTATGTGCTATACCTCGCGATACTGTGTATAACCAACGAGCTTACTCGTGAAACCTACTTCTATTCAGTGCTCAGTTGGTCGGACACCTATACTTGCTCGTTGCTTGCAGTATTAGTGTTTGTGTCATCTGAACTACCTCTTGTCTTTTCATTTAGCATTGCTGTGGTCAGATATCTGGTCGTTTTGCATCCTCTGCAACCCAAAATGCGTATCTCAATGTTGAGAAAAAATATCACGGGTCTGCGGGTGTTGTTTGTGGCTCTTTCCAGTGTGCCTATTGTATATGAACAGGTTGTCAACACTAGATCTCCATTTGTCAGCAACAGGTACTGTCTCCCTTTTGATTTTGCACACGTCCATGCAATTTGGCGGCTATATTTCGGTATCATCTTCATAGGGGTTAATACGCTTCTGCACTTTGTGATATGCTTGTTATATTGTCACTTAGTGGTGATGTTGAAGAACAGAAACCTGACAAGATTGACACGTACTCGCGTAAATGTTAGGCAGGTGGCTGTGGGCACCATATTGGTTGGACTTTGTAATCTTCTTGCTTGGATTCCGGTATTGAGCAACATCATCCTGTCTCTCACCTCGCACCCTGTGTCACCGCAGTTGTGGGTCGTATGAGTGGCTATATATTTACCACTGACCAAGGCGATCAACATCCTGATAATGTGCCGGTCAGCATACAAGACAATCGCCAGCAAGATTCTGGCCTTTTTCGGGTGGAATTAAAGTGCGTGTTTAGCTTACGGGTAGTCGCAGTGCACAGTTTCATTGGTATAGCTACAGCAATGCATGGTTTTGAGGATGGCCTCAAGCGCACTGAAGCCCTTCATACATTTTTTTCTTTTAGTTTGTTAACATCTTATTGTCAATGTGATGGTATAACATTTGCCATGATAACAATATACGAAATATCACAGCACAGGGGACTGTTCATTTGGCATGTATATTTTTTTGTGCAAGTGTATATTTATTTGACATTAGTAAATACTTATAAATTGGATTGGTTAGATGTTTTATTGAGTGATTTACATATATGCATGTTATAATTGCGTCGCTTTAGTTCAGCTGCTGAAGCAAGAATTGTGTTTTGTTCGTTTGTAACTACGTGTATGTATGTTTGTCTCCGGACAAGCTAGAGGTTGTACCAATGAACTGATTTCAATGAACTGTGGAGGTTTGCAGTGGTCTGTTTATTACCCCCAATCTCATAGGCAGATCCAGGGGGTGTCGCCGGGCGTAGGCGCCCCCCTTTTCCCACCAATATACTGTGAAACTTTACACAACTATGACGTTTGAGGTGACACCAAAGTGATTCAATTTTGGGCAATCTGCCAATTAAACTGTGATTTCCACAGGGCAATTATGGTCCAATTACAACATTCTTATTACTATTGAATGCACAATTACATATAAATATTCTATAAGCTGCAAAATAGACTAGTTTGTGGTGTTTGCTTTTTGCCGCTATAGGATCAATAAATAGACAGTGGCATATTCTTTGTGGCTCATTAAATATCCGGTATATTGTAATTGTGTACTTTTAATCATAATTTCTAAAACGTTTTAGTAAACAAATTTATTGCCATTAGTCAACGTATAGTCAGTATACATCGTTTCAGTATGTATTTCAATTGCCCATAAGGCAATGTTGTTCTTTGAACACTTGATCTAGTTGTGTATAGTGTATATATATTTCTATCAATGTTGTATTAACTTTTAGTTTGAAAAATAAAAGTGTTATTTGTAATTTGGCATTACATAAATGCAACACATCTAATATACGTACATGTATAAGTTTTTAACCACGGGTTTGTCTTAAGATGTCGTACACTTTGTCTAGTTTTACCTCAAAAAGTAAAACACAGTACCCTCAATTACCTACGAACACTCCGGAAGTGGCCCTGGGGCAGTGTTTTTATCTCAAACGAAAATCATTGAACTCGTGTCCTCGGTATGCTTTAGGACAATACAAATTCATTAATCATACTTTAGCCTCCACCTCCCCCTATGTTTTATTAAAATTGTAAAGCCTCGTCAGATGCAGTAACTCCTGAACACGGCTGTTGGCTTCCTAAGGGCGTGCCACTTGTTGAAGAGAAGTCACGGCGCAAAATGGGGTCTGGCCAGTTAAATGCCAAGTGACATATTAGCTACTTCTGCTGCTAAATTTGTTTAGCTTGATTTTACCGTCGCCAGAAGAAAGCAACATGTGTTTAGTTTGGATATCTGCGGCTTTCTATGCAGAGAGAAAGATCTGTGCTGTTCCAATGACTAGTTAAATGGAATGACGGTAACAAACAAGGGCTTTCTTCACACAGTATTGGGAATTTCGTCTCAAGTTTCTCTGCCGGCGACACAGTACAATGGTTTTGGTAAGTTTAAGGACACATTTTATTTACAATGTGGTAGTAGTGAGTTGGGTACTCTAGAACACTTGTCGCTAAGGGATAAAGAGTGTAAGTCACATTTTTGACAATGTGTCCATAACATTAAATATTTGGATATAACTATCGGGTGAGTAATATTTGTGCTACTTAATTTCATTTTAACATGTGTTTCCCAGTGACCAGTTAACGTATACATATATGCTACCACGTACAACAATAACATAAAATAGTGCATCTATGGTATAGGGTAAGCGTTTCAGTTACCTTATTGATCTGTGGGATAGCACTAGCGTTTGCTCAGAGTCTAACAGTTGTAATTTTATTTTCAATCTAACAGTTTTCAAGCCTAGTAAAATCGCCAAGAATAAGCTTTAACATGCTCACATTAGCTAATACCGTGACTTCATGTTGATCCGAAGGAGTGACGTGTTTGCTTTAATATTTCCAATCACTATTTTAAAAATATCTGTCGTCTATCGAATTAAAAACCTGTTTAGACAGGTAGGGGGAAAGATTGAAATTAGCATCATACCTGCATAATAGGGTTGTATTATCAATCCAAAAAATGTCAATACAATGCCATCATATTAAACAGCGAACAACATGGGCCCTCCCACAATGGGTAATTACTATGCACCTTCAGACTGTAAAGTCTTTTCTATTTCTCCTATTCTCATTGATGCCTTTGAAAGCAGTGTTTGGCAAATTAAAAAGTACACTTGTCACATAATTCATTCTGTTTCAAAAAAAATGAAAATTGTTTTATTTTTTGCATTGTTATGTTGTAAATTTACAATGAACATCAATTTGATTGTTCATAACTTTTGTAGGACCCAACATGTATACGTCATGTTAATTGTTTGTGTTTTTACAATAGATTAATAAATCTTCTGCTTCTATTAGCTTTGATTTATAGAAATCTTCTAGAAATCTTCTATTTTAGATGCAATAGTTTACTGATACTGCTCTGCTATTTGCATTAATTTAATTGTTAGTCAATTGCACCAATCTCATTTGCCATGTGTCCGAATACTCACTTGTTTCCTGTATTTTTTATTCTGGCTCAGGTATTTGATCATTTTAATGACATTGGCAGTGACCAAATAATAAAAGTGGTGTATTCAAAGTGAATATAGCAACACTAAAAATGTATTTGGTACATGTTGCTTGGTCTCATTTTGTTTTAGAATTTACTTTTATACTGCGTGATATTAACAATTGTTTAATTTTGAATTTTTAAACGTTTAGATAAAAATCCAAAATTAAACAATTGTTAATATCGCACAGCATTAAAGGAAACTCTAAAACAAAATATAACAATAGGGATGATGAAACAGACATTGTGTCGTTCTCTGAACACGCCCATTTTGGTGTTGCCAGTATCACTTTGTTGGTGACTCACAACGTTCCTGCATGTCACTCTCTACGAGAGGCTAATATTTTATAAAATAATGGTTCCTCTGTACGAGTACCATTGCTTCCGAAGAAGCACGATTCATGATACAAAATATAATTAAAAAAACAAAAAAAAACAACAAAAAACCTTGACCTCTCGTAGAGAGTGCCTGCATGTATAGAACGCCACTGAGATAACTTGAGATTACAGTGGAACCTGCCTCATTGGGACAATATGTGAAGAAATAAAACAAAAAGTGCCTATGTTACTAATTGCTACGGGTTAATTCATAAGGACGCGTACACAGAAAGCAGACATCTACTAAAGCCTACCTCGCATCCCACCTCACCTCTCCCCCACACACTAAATAAATTGGCACTCCCCAATGTTATTGCATGCCAGCTTACCTGATGGTTCGCAGGTCCACCGATGGCATTCCATCATACTGCTGAATAATTAAACTAGCGAATATTCTTGGCTCTACATTTGAGTATTTGTCTAAAAGCAGTACTAGGAGCTACTAGTCTTTTCTTTGGTACATAATGGACGTGATAAAGGGGCTCTGGGCATTTTTCATGGAATATGATCAGGTGGAGTGTTTGAGACTGCTTATTGGAGTACATATGATTTTGCTCAACATAGAATATCATGATCCTTCAAGTGCATGGATGTTTAGTACTGATAACGATAAATGAGCAGTGCTTATTCGAGGGTCCTGACATGTGCATGCACATTTTCAGAAGACCAAAATGTGACCAGGGGTACATAGGCACAGCGTCTATCAGGACGTCTAAATGCTAGACGTCCAAATGTAAATGTCGTGTTCTGGAAATCATGGTCTGTAATAAATTAATAAATTCTTGTCGATATGCCCCTACCTGTGTGAATGTAATCACGCCACCGATAGGCCTACCCGTGAAAGATCACCGGCTCTCACAATACGTGGTCATGGGAGCGGGACGCAACTGGCTGCAGCAAATTAGGAACATCCATATGAACTTACAATAACAAATTGAAAACCCATATAGCGATTGTTTTGTATTGTTTGGTTGTTGTTATTGTTTCTGTTGTGTGCTTGGTTTTATTGCTTGTCTTGATTTGGTTTTGTGGGTGCATCACTTGAAGGATCTTTCACATAGAAGCATTTTATGGTCTAGCTGAAAGTATGTTTCAATAATCTATTCCCTGTAGGAATAAAAGCAAACTTACTAGTTCCGCATTGATCTAAACTACAATAAGTTGTACGCACATTGTGTCCAACCCTCATAATCTCATAGAAAATAAACTTGATTTACTCATAGAATTTCATTACCCATGATAAACATTGCCGTTTTCTTCTCAGCTGCAGGTACAGGGCGCTCCAGACACAGACAGCATGGCATACAGTCTGGATCGTTCGCGTAAAAAACTACCTCGCACACAATGGAATGAAGATACAACTCTAGCAGCTCTAGAACGAAATAACTTCAGAGGGCACCATAGAGATGCATCGCTGGGCTCTTGGTCTCGACATTCCCGGGCCTCAACTTCTAGGAATTCAAGACACTCACGAGGATCAGTTTCCCGTAGATCTGACAGATCTAGAGCGTCCAGGGGTTCTGGAGCCTCTGCAAGTTCAAGCAGGAAACACAGCTGGGGTGGGCGCAATACACCAGTGGACACGAGCAATGAAGCACCTACCCTACAAAGAAGGACGTTGAGGGCAGTACCGCCTGCGGGAGCAAGACAGGTGAAGAAGAAGGGCCGAAGCTGGATATGTGGGTTGTGTGTAGGGGTGGGGTTGTGTGTACTTTCCATGGCAATGGTTGCCGTTGCTTTCTCTACAGACTTCTGGATTATCACCACCGTGGACCGGGATGCAATGCGCAATAACTCGCTGGCTGTGAAGGACTTCAGCAAACTCATATATCGCTCCCACAATCGTGGACTCTTCAAGATATGCTATGAGGATTACACTGGGAAAAACACACAGACGTGTTACGGAGAGTTGCGATACGAGCTGACACGGAGGTCCATAACGCGAGACTGGGGCGCTGACTACGAGCGCTACATTCACATCTTCCGACTGGTGTTTATTGCACTGATTATCGCCATGGTGCTCCAGCTGCTGGCGGTGATGGCAGGCATCATAGTGATATCACGGGACAGCAGGAAGATCATGGCATGTGGTATTGCAGTAGTGAGTTTTGCGGTGCTCTTTCTTATTGGTGCTATAGCAGCTTTTCATGTTGTCGACAATTACGAGCGGACTATTCTACAGCAGGAGGAGTTCCCGGCATACTGGCCAGACAATGGTTATAGGCTTTTGTCGGAGAACTACACGAGGGTGTTTGGCTGGAGTTACGCTCTCTTCTGGGTGGGGACAGTATTGACTGTCCTCACCACACTTTTGTATATTGCAATATATGTTCAAATTAGCAGGCATAAAGCTAAATATCCACACTCAAAAGAGCCTGTATATGCCAATTCACGTGCTTCAAAGACATATTCAACACACTTGTCTAATTATAATGACGATAGAGACACAGAGGCGAATAGTTTCTATTCGGGTTATAACCGGGAGCCGCGGAACCTGGCCTATGACATGGCCGAGTATGACGTGCCACCTCCTGATGAACTCGACTGTATCCAGGAGGACATGTTTGGAAACACACATCTGTGATCTACAAGTTGTACCTCTTCTGTTATTTATTGTCCACTATTTCTTTAGATAGCATTACAACGAAGATTATGCTGTAAAATGAATGTCAAAGATAAGATATATTTTGTAAGTTAGAGGTTTTATCATAGGCTTTACCCTATTATTGCTCCATGGATTTTCTTCAACAACATGTATGGGATTTTCGTTACTTATTAAAAACATTCAAACAATAGGTAGACGATTTATACTTAAAACAAGAAGATTTCATTCAATACCATTTTTATGTAATTCTATGTATTTTTATGTAAAGCTTTCATCATAACAATAGATACCTCTTCCCATGAAAAGTATGACCTGAAAAATTTGTAAACGTTTCAATAATAGAAAATCGCCGTACTCCTGTTTGCTGTATGTTCGATAGTAGAACAAGACCACTGAACGCCGATCATTGCCTGCCTAATGAAGGGCATATTTTTCTAAATACTATAGCCAATGAGAGGTCAGTTATATTTTGGGGAGTGAAAGGGGAAGGCGTGCAGGAATTCTTGATTATATCAGTGGTTTTCAAATGTTATATTATGTTTGTACTACTATATTTAAAATTATTAATGTTTCTCGAAATTCCGCTATCAGGGAATGACGAGAATGTGATATTGATGTTTGCATTGTGATCTGTTTGGTGTTGTGTTTTTTTCCTGTGATGTGATAGTATATAATCGTGTGTTTCAAAAGCTAATATTTGGCATGTGTAATTGGGTGCTTTTCTTCATATGCTCGCCATTATGGTGATATTTTTTTTTAAAAAAAAGAACACATGATCCTCATGCATGATGTATTTTTATTCGAACTTTCTTGGCCCCTTTATACACCGTCGTAATTATATAATGGTAGCGTCTTTTTAGGACGTTTACCGATCTATTTATAGACGTTGCCTTGTTGATTCACCGGCGGGTGTGTAAATTTCAGTAATATGACTTTTTTCACTATGACTAATGTGGAGCAGAGGTCATTTAAAACATTCCATGTGTGTAGTTGTGTAAATATGAGCTTTAATGGAATTTGTGTAAGGGTTTCTGAACTATGTATTACCTTTAGTTTGATTGTTTCCACTGCCAATAAAATGAGTGTTGTTATCTGCTTTTCTAATTGTATTTTCCTCACATGTCAAGCTCGTATGTAAGGTAATATTGCATTTTGTAGATGTTGTGTTTATCCATGAATAACGAATGCATACTGTTAATGGCACAGGCTCCCGGTCCCTTATTCCCAAAATAAAATGATACACAACCCCCAATTATGAGATCACCCCTACGATAAAACTTTTTTGAAGACACGCGGTTCCGCTTCTTGCAAGAGACCAAAATGAGCCTCGATAACAGCACCATCCCTTTATTGAGAACATTTGAGGTCGTTCCTCTGGATGACCTTAATAGAGAGGTTCTACTATATCTATCATGCTCACTGACATTGTTACTGGCAACAGAGCCACCCCACCCCACCCCCCACCTTAAGTCACTTGATTCAGTGTAAACCCGTATACTATGGTATAGGCGTTTTTTAAAGTGGAAAACATTTGTAGTGCAAATTCACGCACTATTGCATTTTGATTGTTATTTGCACCAAACACGGTTTGAATATAAGCGTGTTTATCCAACTATCCACCAGAGGCTTTTATAAGTCTAAAACAGCTCGTCTGGAACTGCCATTCTTGATAGTACATTGTATATATCCGTTGGCGTGTATTTTGGCCCCCCACTTTTGCATTCACTTACAACCTATAAGCAGTTTTGTTATCTAGGATAATAGAAAACCACATTGTCCACATAGGTAAGTATTTTATTCAGTAACTTTTGCTATATATATGAATACAAATGTGTTATATATTTAGTGGTGTTTAAACACTACAACAGAATTCAGTATTTGCACAAAGCTCGTCACTGGTCTATATTAAAATACATTTATGTGATAGAATATTACATCCTTGTATCAATGTTACATCTATATTCGTACAACTCCCATGGACACTCAGTGTACCATTATACCCGATCAGAATCGTATATGCAAAATATTGCACTTGCTTTTGACATTTAAATTGACACTAATATCTATGTGTTGAATAATGTCCGGAGGACTATTAACATGATTAATTGACAGTAAGCTATACCTTAAATTCATAAATTTCTTCTATTTCAGTAACTGTTGTGTCCGAGTAGACTATACCTTTCTCTTTGAGCTTATTTGTATGACCTGTTTAAATCTCATCAATAGGAAATATCATAAAATACAGTAAAAGTATCTAATAAGACAACCTCTACAAGGCGACCACCTCTATCATAAGAACACTTCTCATGGCCTTAAGCCTTAAGTATACTAACCACCATGAACTTCAGTAAAGAGACCGCATCTCTGTTCAAGCCACTTGACGCCAGTCCCTATACTAGGCGATTTTGGATAGAGAGGTGCTACTATAACACATAGAAGCAGCATGAGACTAGACTTGACATCCAAGTGAATCCATTCTGCTGTTCCACACGACAGACTGTGACCATGCCGCGAGACTACACCCAGTTCTTCCGCGAGGCAGACACGGACAACTCGGGCACGCTCACCGTGGGGGAGCTCATCGGCGCCATCCGCAGGGCCGGCTTCCGGGGCAGCGACGCCGAACTCAAGGTGGGCCAGACGCTTACCCATTGTATTATGTAGGAATAACATTGGTTGGAAATGTTAGCAATGTCATAATATAGGAGTAAGCAACAGACTTGCTCGGCTAATTTGGTTTTATCAAATTTGTCCACCTCACCAAAGCTCCACTCTACAGAATCCACATGTAGCCAATGGGTTACACTTCCATACCCCATGTACACATGAGTGTGGACATGCTTTATAGCATGAGTTTGCTCTTTTCTCCAGAACATGTTCCGGTCCGCAGACGCCTCAGGAGACGGCATCCTCACACTGGATGAGTTCCTCGCTGCCATGGGAGAAGTGCCACCACAAAAACAAAAGTAGGTGTTATGTGTATAGCTGTGACATGGTTAACACTGGACATCCTTTCTACTGAAAGTGTTTCTAGACCTAGATGCATTATTTATGCATGCAGCATCCGGATATCCACACACGTTCTAGGTTCAATTCAGATATGAATCAGAAAAACTGAAATGGGAAAATATAATCTGGTTTGTAAATGTTCATTCCCCATATAATTTAGGTATTTTAAATAAAAAAAATATAATGATATCGCGTGGTTTTCAGGGTGGCACACGTGAGGTCCATCTTTAACGCATTTGATAAAGACGGCAGCGGCACCATTGATAAAAGTGAGGTGAAGGAAATATGGAGGGAAATCGGCAGGGTAAGAACACTTTGTCAAGTCTTCTCTTCTCATGTCTCTCCGTGCGTTTTTTTAAATTCTTTCAGACCTTGTAGTTTAATTATCATGCTTAATCTAATCTTATTTATTTTATGATAAGCAGTTAATATTGATCTTAATTTGGGATGCAAATTAAAGTATGGATTCCAGAAAGCCATTTTAGGTCAGTTTACAATTTCGCAATATTGTCAATGCAGTTAAGTTTAAAACACAACATTATTAATTTTGGTGCTATAAATACATAATTATAGTGACAATGATAATTATCAACTATTGACAACAGTTACTTGTCAATTAAAGACTGCCTTACAAAATACATTTTAGGCCAATTTTTTTCATTTCAATGGTATCAATACCACTTGAAATACAATATTGACCTGTGTCCAATATTATCATTTTGATTCCAAAGAGTCATTCAAATCCATTTCAGCATTTTCTCCAATAGTTCACTCGACACATGTATATATAAAAAGGACACTTTGTTTTAAGTGATAAATTGAGCTGTTCATATTCATGAAGGTGCAATAGTTTTGATACAGCCTGAAATAAAACTTTTTTGCTTCTTGCTTGGCATAATGTAATAAATGTACTGTAATGATAATAAAAGTGTGTATATATTTATAGTGTCAATATATCTTTGTCCCCAAGTTGGCTACTTAGCCAATGCATTTAATTTGCCTAGCAGACAACTGAAAGGTCTCCTGTCCGTTTCAACCCTTTATTCTTTTTACTATTCTGCCATTTCTTCAGACGCTGGGAGAGGAAGAGTTGAAGCGGGTGATGGCAATGCTGGACGGAGATGGCGATGGTGTTATCGACTATGAAGAATTCCTTAAATTCTACGAAAAATAATAACCCATGCATGAAAATAAAAAATCTCATGTGACAGTGATACTTTCGAATGGATAGTGTTGTTGCCAATATCAGCGTGTTCAAGTAATGTCCACAGTTAAGTTTACCCTCATGTTTTGCTACCTGCATAATAAAACATATGTTCACATGCAAGTATAAAGCCAATGATTTGAAAACTTTGATATATGCGTTTAAAACCAAGCGTATACGAGTCCAGTATGTGTAGGATGAAATAACATGGTTCAAGGTCACTGGTTTCAATCAACCTACATTTTACCTGTAATCTTTTTCTTTATATATGTGTATGCATGTTTGTATCAATAAAGTGAATAATACAAAATGATAGTAATAAGAAATGGTATTCTATGAATACATTGCTGCAATTTTAAACTTATGATTCCATTTTTGAAATGGAGTTATCCTTACAATAAATGTTGGTGTCCACACCACGAAAGAGACTTACCGCATTGATTATAATTAGAGATGCAAAATAGTTCCAGCATGGTCAGCATATGCTCATACTATTTGTAACAGAAACAGGGACCTGCTTTACATATGTGTTTAGTTGGAGGTATTGTACAAGTGGTGTTACATTTATCAAATGAAATGTATTAGCTTCGGTACACGATGGATTCATTTCTTCAGAGATCAAATAGTAATATTGTAATGTTAGTATGACATGCATTGGTGCTGTAATGTATGAGTTACAAGATAATCAAAGTTGTCAGGTTGCAATGCAGTTCTACAATGTTTCAATCTCATCCCCAGTATCGTAACAGATGTGTTCTTTTCCACAGCACCCTCTCATTACCTACCCACCGCTAGCGCCAAGACAAATTAGCACCCCATCAAACCTTATACTCTATCACTGATACATACATACAGGATATAGCTGGCCGTGTGTCTTTCTACTTGCAAAAATCTGGATTAACGTCAAATGCTCTGTTTTTCTGTATCCAAGATATCCACCAAAAATGGCGGCTCGGACTATATATAGTCATGAAGTGAGACCGTGTGAGGAATAGGAATATTAATGAAAATAGAACAATTTATGTGTTCGTTTAATGCATCTAGAAAAGGTACATATTACTAAATACTATCTAAATATTTTCACACCTGAATTACGTGACCTGGTTACATTTATTAGTATGCCAGAGGGCACGTGATTTCGTCTTAAGACGCCCACCTGATGTTGACATTGAATATGTTTTACTTACACATTAGTGTTGTTGTGCTGTTGATGCAAAAAACAAGAAAGTGAAGAAAACGCATACAATTTTATTACCAGCTTAAGCAAGATGCTGAATAAACAATACTATACTTTTGATGAACCAGTTCTCTACTTTCCATTACATGATGAGTTTTACTTGATGTTGACTGCACCATACCATTGCAAAATTAAAACATAATTAAGTATTTGGCATACTACATATATTGCCCTATTGTTTAAATATGTAAAATTGTTTTCCAAAATTTTCAATATTGATATAAATAGTGTTAAAATACTTATGATGTTCACAATATTTACCTCATAAATCTACTTGTTTTTACATTGTCATATTGCTTGCACATGAATACACAACACGGAAACTAGCAATAGAGTTCATAATTTCTAGCAAATTTTCCTACAATGCCTTACTAGCAATGAGGTTTTTTTCTAATCTCATTTTTCCTCACACTAATGTCCAAATATTCACATATCTTTATAGACAAGATTTAACACAGTAATAATACGGAGTCAAATATGGAAAACTGTCCTCATTTGTCAACCACAATGCACTCTTTACAAAATTTCTACACACCAGAATATAATTTCAAAGTGATATGCTCTTCACTTATTTTGGCACTGACATCAGACAATTGCAGTACGGTAAAGACCAACTTTTTCCTGATGAATATAACATAGCTGTAGCAGCATGTGGCAGTTTATATCGTACAATAAAGTTCTACTATTGCTTCCTTTATATTGTGTTCATTACATGGCACCACTCTGATAGTACTCAATGAACTCTTCATAGTTGATAGTGTCGTTGCCGTCCTTGTCGAACCACGCCATCACCTTCTCCACCTCCTCCTCGGAAATCTCCTGTAAACCAAAAGAGATGATAAACCCCGAACCCCAATGTAACTGTTAACACAACATACAATATAGCAAATCAGTGATGAAA
>CM032667.1:52241949-52273709 GCA_019095985.1 Streblospio benedicti
AGAACCAATATGAAGCAAAAATAAACAGTCGCCAAAGAATTTGTATCAACACTGTTTTTATCCGTGCATAAAAAAGAGCACATTTCCTTCCATGTGATCCTAGCAACACTCGCCTATTTGTCACAGTAGCTTGCTGTGTCTAATCCAGGACCTACACATGCAAGCCAGTCTACAGTCACCGAGGGAACCAAAGTGCACTGTGAATTCCTTTACAGGACATCGTATACACCCTAAATAGCAGTAATAGCTGCATTTTATTTGCTGGGTGAAAGCCAAAATAATGAAACAAAAGTATGACATTGTGAGATGTGATAGTCACTGGCTATTCATTATCTATGTGTATTATTTATATGCGCTAGCCATTGGCATATTCCTTATTTGTATGTGAAGTGAACATGTGAATAAAATTTAAGAAGATTATTGTGTGGTGTAAACCAGTAAAATAAATGACAATAAATCTCAATAATATTTGGTATATTTTGGAATTGGCAAGGAGCCGCTACTCCATAGAATTTACAATATACCGTGTAATCTAATACGAGCATTCCGTTCCGGGGAAACAGAAAGATGGTTGGCATTACAAGTAAAAAATTCTACCAATTTGATTCCAACATAGTGGAACATAACTCATGTCTGCCTTTTTGAAAAATGAGACGCTAAGAATAATTGAAATATGACTACCATCCATGATATGACTACCCATCCATTGAATACCAAAATGGCAGGGTATGCTTCATAATGTTCAATGTCAAAGCTAACACATATTATATGAAGCATAACCTATCTAAAAATAAGACATGTGCATTAGAATTGGATTGAATGAATGTGCGTAACATTTGTGACATCTTGTCAATGTGTGTGCCTTGAATTTGAACCGTGTATAAAACATGCCGCGTATATAAAATAATGTAGAATATAATATATGATTGTAATGGTCAATTTGCGTGTCTTGGCCATCTTTCTTTCAAGTCCAAAGGAATTCTTTGGAGAAAAAATGTGACCCTGTAGGATACCTTGTAGATGTGTAGCCATGGGGTAATGAAATGAAAAGCAGATAGTGTTCCAGTACAATTTTTCATATATTCAAAAGAAATCACTCTTTCGTGTATAAATTAGGTGGGGCTTCTGTTCCATTTCAATGCCTGTAAGTTAATGTTTGTTTAGCGTTATAGAGCCCTAAGCAATTATAGAAGTGTTAAGGTGCTAATTAAATGATAATTCCTAACTTTGTGTTATTAGGTGCATTTTAAATACCATAGAGCGAGAATACGAGAAACCAGGACAGGTTTCATCAAGTTGGTAGAATATAATTATATGGTTGTGAAACTTTCGTAGCAAACATCTATTGGTCCAAACAATCACAAATAGGTGGGCTGGAACTAGTGATCAGTCTGCACCAATCTATTATACGGAGTCAACGATCCAAATTTATGTCCCAAACTCACAATCACCTAACGAGCACACCATTTTGTGTGCTCAAATTTGGCTCGTCTGTCAGAAAAGGTGACCGCTCAGCATCCATTTCAAATTGATTCATCGTGGCCATGAATGGGTACCCACCATACACAGTCAATTTTGTCACATTCGGTGACACCTTTTCACAATACTTGAGACATTTAAATGCTCGTAAATATGGTACACATTCAAGGAAAATTATCTATACACGTAAAGTATCTCTGTAATTGCTGCCATCCTGTCAGTATATGGTAGCACTTATTAAATACGTTTTCGTCTTTTGTCGTATAGACAACGCAAAGAAGAAAATACTACATGTTGCTCAGTTCAAGAGTATATGTGACCCACTTTCTCCTGCAGGGTTCTGTTTCCTAATATCCGTCTGCTATTGGGGAAAAAGAGCGAGTCAGCTTGGTCAGACTGTCCCTTTTTATTTCTCGCAGGAATGCCAAGCATACCGGTTCGTTGTAGTATAAACAAGAATATTGTACCTATATGCCTTCGGCATTTTCGTGTAGAATTTGAATGAAGATCTTAATGTGCTTATTTTACTGACACCAGTCACTGTCATCGTGCCACTTAACATGGTTTTTCCGCGTATGCATTCATATTACATACGGTATGTCTGCTCTAAGATGTGCCAATGTTATTTTTTGTGAAGTTTAGAATAGATCAGAATTTGCCACAGTGCATAATATTCATTGAATCATATGCACTATCATGTTATGTTTACCACACATTTACAAAACTTCCGCAGATTACTTTATTCATAAAACCCGGTGCGACGCTGGTAGTTGTGTTTCTAGCAAGTCTGGATATAAATTTACATATAAATATTTTAAATAATACATATTGATAATGTTTAACCACAAAAGATACATAAACAAACCACGTAACAAAATCAATGTGTATTTAGTATGCGCTTTACAACATACCCATTCTCAAAGCTCTATACACGCATATAAACATAGAATAAAGTATCTGGTGGACAACCGAACGCAAAATGAGAATATGGCACCGATATTCAATTACAACCTACCCTAAGCCACGACGTGGTTCAGAAAGTGTATAAATCTTGCTAATTGTTGACTGAATTGATATCGATATATCATAAGTCCACATCTATATGAAAGAAAATCAAATGAAATGAAATGATACTACTTACTGTGAAGAACTGGGTGTGAATCCTGCAAGTTTCCAAACGACGAGTGCAGCAGCAGACGAACATAGATGGTGGACTACCATAAAAGTAGGTCAGCGTGCGCCGTTCTCTCCGGTAGAATGTCATAGGTCTTGACAACTGCCTTAATGACCAGTGGTTCATGTTTTTATTGAATAGAATGCCTGTTACAAGACGCCTTGGTGGTTTCCTGAATACATAATATTTGTATCTGAATGTTTGTGTGATCGATATTTCACTTGAAAAAATTACTTCGAACACACCCATTTAGATGAGGTTCGGTAACCAGCTTCGGCTGGATTTTATTAAGGTTTAAAAATTGGTTTCCTCTTTAGGTTGCAGCTGCCCAGTATGGCAGTATCATTGAGTCCTCACAACCAATACAAGGGTTCGTGAGTCTGAACAAAAACAAGCCTGTGGAACACTCATGCTCATTCCTTATTATCGGTTTGTTTTGTTTGTTTGTTTGTTGGTTGGTTGGTTGATTGATTGATTGATTGGTTGGTTGGTTGGTTGGTTGGTTGGTTGGTTGGTTGGTTGGTTGGTGGGTGGGTTGGTGGGTTGGTTGGTTGGTTGGTTGGTTGGTTGGTTGGTTGGTTGGTTGGTTGGTTGGCGCTGGTTGGCTGGTTGTTTACTATGTTTTGTAGTGGGATTTTCAAGGTTAGGTGTGAATGATCCGTTTGTGAAATAATTGGTGAAGAATGTTTTGATACTATCTGCATACCCATGAAATCCGTTAATTCAGCAATATATCTACCTTGTGCTAGGCGCAGGCGTGAACCCTAATTTTGAGTGCAGACCATAATAGTAACACTGCATTCTCTGATGGGAGTTATTTGAGGGTATTACCAAGGATAGTATATTGATCATCATCAATATAGTATCATTGGTATTACTGTGCAATACGAGCCACCTGCTTTGATTATCGAGTTCTTGTGACAGTCAGTTGGGGGATGCCTCTCAACCTACAATAAGCCTATACATTCAATAACCTACTCTTTTTATTAACTGGAGTCAGACCGAAAGCTTTCACTTGGCTTGAAGACTACATTGTACGTCCATAGTTTCAGTTATACCTACACCTGATTAGAGATACAAATACAGTGCTCTAACGCAGTACAGAGCTGAATATGGTAATTTATTATTAAAAAGGGGATTGTATCGGACCAAGTCCATATTGCCAGTGGCAATTTTTACACCTAATTGTATTCTTATTAGTGCGTGTTTGTGATGTGTAGGAGAAAAGATTTATAATGTTAATTTGCACATTTGTAGATTTAAAATATGAATACAATGATCATGCATATTGCCATATTAGTTGTACTTCAAATTAAAATATCCAGCGGTGGCCTTCCATCACACAACGTTTTAGTCATTTTGATATTAAATCCATTGATAGACGCGACGGTCCTGATGTCATAACATAATGTACTCAGGACCCCCTCTTTCTCTAATTACTATGGCGTGGTCAAAATCCGCCAAACTCATGTTTTCCGACTTAGTGTAACGTGGAGATGTTTAAGAATCATACCAGGGGTGAGGGGTAAGGTTCCGGTACGTGTTTAAAGTTAATGTAAAATCGCATTTAATGTCAATATTGCACCCAGCATGTCTAATATATGCAAAGCATTTGATCCCGTCCCGTTGTCTAATGTTGAAAATGATGTACATCTATGTATTTGAGGCGTGTACAGATCAGAATACTTAGTAATTATGTGCACGTTCGCTTTTGGTCTCTTTGACTATACTAAATCTTTGTCTATAACTTCGTCAATTAACAATCCCATCATTTTCACAAATGTAGGACAATAAACAATACCCGAAAGAAATGTTTTTAAATCGTAAGATTTGTTACTCCGTTAATCACCATGGACTTTCCGTTTCATTTTTTTGCGCATCCCGGAAGTACTAATCTGCGCCGTCGTTCAAAGGACACCTGCTAACGCACCTTATGTCGGTAGGTTAATTGCTGTTTTGACTAAAAGAAAAGGAACACAAGCACTAAATCGTTTAAATGTCTTATTTTAACGTATTGTATGGAAAGTTCTGCTAAATGTATAAGTATTTTTCTCGATTATGAATCTTTATTAATTTAATTCGATGTGGTTCATGTTAACTATTTTTCAAAAATTAAAATCTGTTTTGTTAGTATCTGAATAATGGACACAGGGGCGACATCTTTTCGCAGATCCCAAATTGGATCAACTTTTTACATGCTACTTCATTTTTAACCGATCAAATAGGTGTATTATTATAATGAAAAGGTGGTCCACGCCTTACGCCTGAATCTAATGAAATACACAAAGATTGCCAGAAGTACAAAACAAATAACCCGAAGTTTAGGAGACCACAACAAAATATTTCTAGACTGTGTGCGTTAAGAGGAAATTTGTGACATGTGGTACTTTAACCGTGAAATTTATTACCCTGACAATGATCACTAATTACATTTACATTTACACAAAACGTATTGGTCACAGAAAAAACACATGTACATATAGTTTGAACAGCTTTAAACACAAATATGTTTATGTTCTATCTACGCAATGATATTTTTATTTTGTCTTGGAAAACTTCATATTTGGCTTGGTTCTACAATCAACATTTTATGCACATAATTCAAAATTAAAAGCAACATACGGGTAAACCTGGCCGAGTAAAATTACAGCAATTACTTCAACGGGGGCACCACGTGTGCTCACTTGCTCAGTTTAATGCAACACATATGGAAAATAATTACATAGGTTATCATTTATTATGTAGTAAGACACAAAACTAGCCACTTATGACATACAACTACCGAAACCTAGGTTTTTGGACATGAACAGGTATAGGCGTATGTGTAAATTAAAATTTAGTGGGCATATTATGTTGCACTGCGTCACTACCATGGAAAAGTTAGAAAATACACGCCCGTGTGGAATGTATTTGTCTTTGAGTAAAAAGAAAATTAGCAGTTCGTGTTATGATACGGTGCGCCCTTCATTGGCCAGAAGTATCTTCTTCTTTGCCATCGCCTCGCGCATCCTCCGTGTTGTAGCCGTAATACTCTAGGAATTCTTTATAGTTGATGGCGCCATCTTGATTCTTGTCCATGAGTTCCATAACGCGTTCAATTTCTTTCTCTGACACACTTTTTCTCATTTCTTTGAGCACCGCTTCCATTTCTTTGCGATCTATGGTTCCGTCATTGTTTTTATCAAACATGCGAAATACATACATCATTGATGCCGCGCTGAAAATGTAAACCAAGAACTTCAGAACACCCAGTTTAATCATTTATAACCTGATATTTAAAAGGGGAATATAAGGTATCATGCACTCTCATATAGATATAAATTCTTGTGATATTTTCAAAGTAATTCTATATCCACAAACTTACTTAAGTAATCCAATACTTTAAGGAGTATTGATATTGTCGCATTATAATAAGTAACAAGAGATCATATATAATAACATTTATAAAATAATTAACATTTCAGCATAACAATGCAAATGTTACATGTCTGTAGCGGCGTGTTTTGCAGGATGCCAAGAGTCAAACGAGTAAATTACACGCAAAATGTGATTTCTAGACGGATTAATTTTCACTTTTCTTATAATAATTTAATTTGACATTTTTCGTAATATATTGCATCTATATAGATTGTCACGTTGTGTACTTTTTACTTTGCTTTTGCAAATTGTGTGTATATATATTATGTAACCGATCTATGCATCCAAACCTTAAAGCCCGCTTTACACTAGAGCGATCATGGGCGAACCCGTGCAACGCATCTGTACGTATTATGTCACGTCGTCAACTTGGGCGTATTGTGGCGGCAATGAACGTAGTAAAAATGCATGGTACGACAAGTTGCTGAGGCAAACGAAGTGTTACTTGTTTCGAATGTTCTGCGATCCCTAGACGCAGCATAACTATTTTTGTCCAACCAGTAAATCAACGAATTTTGAACATGTTTTTTACGAATTTGGGAAATGTCGTAGGTGAAATTCCTAAAACACATTAAAGACAAAAAAAATAACACCCTGTATATTGTCATTTGTCCACCTTAATTTAATTTTTAGTGGGAAATGTCTTATCCTGAACATTCGTATATTGTAACAATGATTGAGAAGTTACTTTCTCATTAGCGTACTCAATCTAACTTCTAGAATTAAGTAGCTTCAAAATGTCATTCTAAAAAGCAGTTATAATGCATTTTTTTACGTTTTAAGATTCTTGATTCATGAATTGATTATTGCTTCAGATGAATACAAACTAGGGTATGGCGGACAAACAAAATAATGCTGGGAAAAGAAACAGATTGGTACAATGATGGATTATGTGTGCGATATTGTTTTCTTAATGAAAAATACGTGATTATGAAATAATTCCCTCAAACACTAAGTACATCCCAATCCACACACAAAATTACAAGCACATGTATATGTAAACAATAAAAATGAAACATCCATAAACCGTTTTTCTGCAGTGCTTCTCTTGCACATAGCTGCTCCCACATTATATTTTTTATGAAGGTGCTATTTTAAAACGAGCGGAGATTGGCAAAGAAAATGGGGTTTGTTGAGCTGCGTTTCGCAACCAGCTGTGTTTTGCATCTGGTTATATTTAACGTTAACGCGTTTTGCAACCAAAAAGGAGTCTGGAGCCATCAAAATACAACCATATCATGTTTTGCAACCTTCAATGCAAAATGTAACATGCAGATTTTTTTCCACATTACCTACAATAACACATATCCATTTGGGGGGTGTTTTGTTTATTTCTTAACATTATAACATTGTATGAACACGTGTTTTAACATAATTAGAAAATGCAATGATTTAGCATTAGAAGATGCATTTAATATGCTATTATCAGGACCACACCAGAGCCTTTTCGTATGTTATTTTTCATTTAATATGAATAAAAGCTTGAATCGTCTCACCATTACTCATTTCTATTTATTTTCTTCTTCTTTTAATTATAAGGAACATTTTACCTTAATGACTTTCATTATTTGTAATATTTATCTTCACTATACCAATTAGTTACATGTGATGCATACAAAGCAATTGTGAATAAACATTCTTATAATAGTAAGTTTCATCGTGAAAACAATTTCACCTAGAATCACCTTAAACGTGAGAAAAAATATTGTATAGAAAATGATGTATACATATAAATTGATGAACACAATTGCACTGAAGGATGATTAGCCTAACTTTGATGCCAATCGCATCTCTGAATATCTATTTGTAAAAAGAGGCTGTGATATGGACCTGATATAGCATGTTAAGGGTACTGTGGACTCTTTAAGGGAAAAATATTCTATTTTCAGCTTTTTAATATTTATTATACTTTAAACTATGAAGAACAACATGTTTTGAAATGAACCTTTTATCTTCAATAGTTTTCCCATTACAACGCATTTTGTAAAGACCAAGCTGGAGTGAAAAACAATGACTCATTCTTTGCAGGCTTATAAGGTTATATGGGCTAAAAATGCTATAAATGATAAAGAACAACATCTTTTCAAAATGAACCTTTTATCATCAATAGTTTTTCTTATATGATACATTTTATAGACAGCAACTACTATCAATGTATATTGATAGGCCATGTTTAAAGCCCATTTTCTCAAAACTACATTTGCATAGTGGATGAATTTTTCTTTTTATATTTCTCCTTAACCATGAAATCAAATTTTCACAAACGTGTATATATTTGAAGATATATGCATTCTGAAGAAAACCTTACTAGGGATTTTGATTTTTTTATTTCGTTGATGAATTATGAACAGTTTTGTATTGATTTGCAAGAAAATTCGGAAAATAGGTGGTTTTAAAACTTAAAATGCATGTAAAATGATAAATAGGAAAAATATAAAAAAAATTGAGGCAAGGTTTTCTAGATAAATATACAAATTTTGTAACTGAATAGTGATTTTGGTCATTTCGATGTTTTACTATCAGTTATATGCTTCAAAGGCAAAGTTGTCATTTTTTCATTAATTGCTTTATATTTTTTTTCATCAATCTATACAATTCAAAACATGTTGTGTCATTAGATTAGATGATTATCTACAAAATAAGGTGTAATTTGTAAGAATTGAAGCAATAATGAGTGAGAAAATCAAAGTTTAATAAAATCCTAAGAAAAGAGTTCACAGTCCCCTTAAATGCATCTCGTAATGCTTAATGATTTTTTTCTTCTAATTATGTTAAAACAAGTGTTCATGCAACGTGATAATGTTAAGAAACGTACACAACATACCTCAAATGCATATATGTGAGTGTTAGTAAAGGTGGGGAAAAGTTTTTAAAAAATAATAATAATAAAAATCTGCTGTTTAAATTTTGCATTGTATTTGGTGGTTGCAAAACGCATTAACACAAAATGCAACCGGTTGAAAAAAGAAGCTGGTGGTAAAACACGGCTTAACAGGATTACCATATTGTGCTAGATGTGAAATATGGTCAATGTGATCAGTGATTTTGAATATTCTTATTTAGGCAAGATACTGATATACACACCAAATACAAAGTAACAGACAACTTGTAAACTATAAACTAAAAGTCGTCGTCGTCGTCGTCGCCGCCGCCGCCGCCGCCGCCGCCGCCGCCCTTGTTAATGCTGATTTTATTGTTGATGCTGTGTTTCTGTTTCATCACATTGTAACGACATGAAATATGGGCAATATGTGAAGATTTTATTTAGAGTAAGTGCCAGTGACTGATGTAGAAAAATGCGTGTTTAACACGTGGATACTGACGTGTGCGTCTCCTCGGGCTGCTCGCCCATGGCCACCAGGAACTCGTCCAGGGTGAGCATGTTGTCCCCCGAGGTGTCCGCGTGGATGAACATGCTCTACAACACAAGTCAAAACACGGTAAAATACATTATAAAGTAATAACGTAAGAACATTTCTTTCTACTCTCTATTCGTCCATCTTGTTCCGTGTGCCTCCATCTTCATCCCTCTCCATCTCCGGCTCTCTCTCTCCATCTCTCTCTCTATTTCTCTCTCCATATGTCTATTTATCTCTCTATCTTTATCTCTCGTTATCTCTATCTTCGTATCTTCACCATTATTTACTTAAACAAGAATTGTAACGAGATTAAAAGTATTTGGTGAACAAATGACTGGAGTTAGACATCCTCCCATACCTTTACAAAATCAAATCCATGAGAAGAATTTGCACTGACTTTTTCTTCAATTAGACTTTAATTTTTGCGATGCTATTACGATAATGAATAGTCTGCATGCTATTTGGTACTCAGTTGAAATCCAACCTAAATTAGAAACATATCCCATGCGTGTATGTATGTATATATGTCTCTGAACAAGCTAGAGGGTATACCGATGAACCGATTTTCTTCAAAATTTACTCAACTATGTGACACAATGCGACGCCGGAGTGATTTGATTTTGGGCACTTTGCCAATTAAAGTGTGCTTTCCATGGGGCCATTTATGGTCCATTTTTGGCGTTTTCTATAGTATCTTTAAAACTGCTTGGATGAACACATTCAAACTTGGTACATTTCTTACATGTTTGGAGGCCATCACATGTATTCAATTTTGCCACTTTGCTAATTTAAGTGTGATTTCCCGGAGGCCATTTTAGGTCATTTTTTGTCATTTTCTTCAATACAGCTTGATCCATGAGTTCCAAATTTATACACTGCTCATATACATAGTGACCATTGTCGATGTCCAATTCTGGCACTCTGCCAAGGCCAGAAGGCCATTGGCGGCCAATTTTGCCATTTTAGCTTGACACTTGACTTCCGTATTTCATACAATATTATGGGACTGGTGACCACACCCTACGTTGAACTTTGGCCTTTTACTAAATAAATGAAAAGTGCTCAGAGAGCACAGCATTGTGTAGCAGTTTATAGACATTTTAAGTTTTTTCCTTACTTCAATGCTTTCAATACAGTTTGAACCATGACCTCTAAATTTCATTCTATGTTCACATACGTAGTGACAATCATGTATTTTCATCTTGGGCACTTTGCCAAATAAAGTTTGCTGTTTTAGTTTCATATACGACATTTCTATTAATAGTATTAATGCCTTTAAAAACAAAATCTTCAAACTTGGCTCACTGTTTACATTCATTGAGGCCATCATGATCCATCATGAGTTTTCAAATTTTGATATTTGCCAAGAAAAGTATGGGTTCCAGGGAGCAATTATAAGGTGTTTTTTAAAGATATCATTATTTCTGAATTTCCGCGTAAACTACAACCTTCATGCTTATGCAATATCTTAATCGCCCATATGTCAACGTTGTTCTAGCGACGCTGGGTTCTTTGAACACTTTTGATCTAGTTTATTGTTTTGATAATGACCTCTACAGACCGTTTTGTAGGGATGCAGGTTACCGAGCAGTTATCATCAGTCATGGGCTACTACAAGAGACATAAAATAGACGATATGAAATACAATTTAAGATGTCTTTGAGTTTTGATAAATGGTTCCAATCTAATCATGTTAGTGTCATCGTAATTTTGAACTTTGTTGATATCTGACAAGTTAACAGACAAACATCATTGCAACAAGAACGTGAACATCGCTGGTGACTGTAACTCTAGTGTATTTCTCTCATTTAGCGTGGCCTATTTTTTTAAACTTTGAATTTAATCTATCATTGTACATTAACTGGCATGCTTGACCATACCGCCTGCTCGTGAGATGTTTCAATTAGCAATAAATACGCCATAAACTTTGATATTAGAGATATTTTGACTATTTGATAACATTTCAGCTATCTAATGTTTACAACTTTTTGAGTGGGTTGTCCACATTCTTGAGTGCTTTCGGATATGGATATTAACACACGCTGTTGGTTGGATATGATAACGTGTGTGTTAAATCTAAATGCTCTTGTATTGCACATTGTTTATTTGGGTCTTTAAGTATTGTATTATTGCTTGTAAATTTCTAGTGGAACAAAGCATGCGTCAACGAGAACTATGTTATAGACCGGTTGAACATTTCCTCGTGCATTGCTGCACCGTCACCCATAGTCATCGTCTGTTTACGGGAATCTCTTTCTGTTTTAATATGTACAAATTACCTAGAGTTATAATTCAGTTATTGCTAGGGTTTTAGTTATATCATCCTTGGTCATTGTTAATAACTTTTGAATAATTAGTCTGAATAGATGAGGATGTACATATTGTGTGTTAGCTGCTATGAGCTTTGCGTTGATAAAATGTTTTCGTCGGTGTTGAAGCTGGTCCTTATTTTCAATTGCCTCATTCCTTGTTTATTTTTATGTGAGTGTAATGTAAACACATGACTATGCACATACTATAGAAATACTGTGATTATATGCAAGACATTACTGTATGATACACCCTGTTGTTAAAAACAAGTTCAGAGAATATTACATAATATATATCAGCAGGACAGAGCGGCAACTTAACACTATCACATTACTTAGTGGATTTTGATCCTCTTTTTTAAACAAAATACTCTTGTTACACACTGGCATGCAATACATTTGAGGCGATGCAATGATTTATGCACATCAAGGTAATATGATGCACTTTTCCTGTGCAAATATGAATACTAGTCAATAAGACAGCTTGGTATTAGACCTTTATCTTGTATACTTGGATCACTTAGCTTGTACGTTTATACACTAATGCATTGATTGAGCAAGCAAACGTGTATGGTAATCAGCTGATGGTAATGCCTTTCTCTAATATGGTATTAAGTGATCTGTATGAACGACAAGGGTGGATCAGCAGGTGCTTTAGGAGAAGCATCAGTCAGCTGATTCTGGAGACCACAATCTTCGAATAGAAGTTCATCGCGCGCACACACTCACATACGTTTTATATGGACATCAAAGCATTGAAAGTCATCGTGGGTTTCACGGCTTTCCCATTCACACAGCCTTCAAAGTTCATGTTTATTTATTTTCAATTAGTAATAAGCCCGAATAGATAAGGATGGTTGAAAATAGACACGATAGCTATTTCATAGTGGTACGTGAGACATTCAACATAATGCATGTTTGTTCCAATCTATATTGAGAAATAATGCAGGTCTTTTGTATTTTCATGAAAATGAATGCTTAATTTCAAGTAAATTTTAATGTACGCCGCCCCAGCAAAATAACTTCTTGTAAGCCTCTTATTGCTTTCTTGGCTGGTGGGGAAAGTGGGAAATTAATCACAAAATGTTGATTGGCCTTAGCTCATTACACAGAAAACAGATGTGCCGTAACCATGTGAGGGTATTGTTACTACTAATGGCAAGATATAAAAATACTAATCAACTACTAATGCTTCTTGAATAAGTATATAGTTCTACAAAAGAGACATGACTAAAATTAAACTCTTATCACGTACATGTATAACGTATATTAAAAGGTAAATGATATATACAAAATGATTATCTGTATGGTACTAGATGGTCACAAGAACAAACAAGATAAATTTATCGGAAATATTGAAACTGATTAGGAAAAAGTTTTAAGAACTATTACCTGAAAAGCTTAACAAATAAAGAATGGAATAGTTTGGCGTTTGCTTTATCTGTACTATTGTAAAATAGCGTAGCCATATTGATTGCATTGGAACAATTGTCCTATATAAATAACCATTATGTTGGACCAAATGTTAGATTGTTGCAAATCACTATTGAGTAAGTGATTGCTAATCATAACAAGGAGCTCATTACAGGTACCGGTGATATACAGCTATTATCAGTCACATTTACAAACACTAAATTGTTATTGCATAAGACTGTGTCAGTTTATTTCAATCACGTGAAACTATAAGGTTTACAGTATACTAGAGCCTCAGACTAGAGCATAACTGCTGCCTTCTATGGATGCCTGTGCTATCCCTGGTCTTTGTGCCAGTTGGTTACCCTTCTATGTGTTAGTAGTAATGTGTGTGGTATAGTGTTTGTAAATCATGGTAGTATCCCCGTCCCATGATGTTAAGCCCCGTGGTTTAGTGAGTATCTTACCCTGAGTTTGTCGTCTGAGCCCTGGTAGCCAGCGTTCCTTAGAGCCTCCACCAGCTCGTCCAAACTGAGGGAGCCGGAGTTGTCCTTGTCTGCGTTCTCAAAAAAGCGCACGTAGTCTTCTCTTCCAGGCATGGTTATTGCTGCAACACACGAATGTCCATCAAATCCTTTTATCATTCTAGTTTTGTATGAACCACGATAGTGGAATGATTTTTACGCAAGCTTCAAATCGAAACACACAGCTACGGGCTAGATATCACATCACTTCGTTGTGTTTCTACCGAGCGTCTACGCATACAAACAGTCATTGACATTATCTAGCAGCTGTTCTATCAAATAAAATGTAACGAATCACTCTCTTGTTTTCCACCTATATTGGTCAGTTTTAGTTAGCTAATAAATGAATGGCATATTTAAATACGGTGCCTACTGTGTACGATGTGAGAGCGTGTTTTTTTGTAATTGCATCATGCACTGGCAACTTTATGTGTTTCAACTCTCATTGTTCAATGACAGAGTACACAAATAATATCATGCTATCTACAATAAAAATTAAAATGACATTATAATTTATTGTTAATTCGATTGTTACAATAAATTGATTAGTGCAAGTCATGCAAAATATAGCACACACAAACGATTAAATTGAATAAAGTAGATGTGACACAATGCCATTGACCTAATTGCAAGAGGCTTAACAGCCACCCAACTATATAGCATACATTGTAGGACTTTGTATGTTAGCTAATTAAGCACATTATGGGTGAGCTCATGGATCTGTAACTAGCAGCATGCGTCATTGTGAGCCATGATTAGCGTTAAGGGACGCTTGTATGAAAGTGCTGGAATCGCTTTTTAATTATGAACCTCTAGGGTAATTCGTTAGTACCTTGTGTGATAAGTCCTACTGAGCCAGTCACTTAATATTGAAGGTGGGTTGGCTTATCCGTAGAGGGGTTGGGTGTTGTCACCGACACTTTCTGAAAAAAAATGTATGCCATGAAGTTTTGAATTATTTCTATGGGAAAGAATAATCTTTTCGTCTTGGTTTATATTGCAAAGAAATCTACTGTGGATGAAAACAAACCCTCGCCGGAACATCTGATTACGCCCCTCCTCCCCGCGTCCCTAATATAGTGAATACTGGTACAAAAAGTCATTATAGCTCAGGTGATGCACCTGAGACATCGAGCATACGCAGCATGTGTCCAAGCTGGCGGGCTTTATCTGACACATTTTGTGTCTTCCTCCCTGTTTGTCTCTGACTCTTACTCTTCCTACGTCTGTTCCTCTGACCACTGCAATCTATCCACATCTAACTCCCACCCCTCACCCATCCTTACCCAACATCTCTCCCCCTAACATATCGCATGTCTCTGTCTCTATCTACCTAGTCTCTCGCTCCATGTACGTTGGATACACGTACACCAACACCGAAGCTCATGAAAAAACAATACATTTCATAACAATCATTATATATCAGGGCAGAAAACAGCTTCTACACATAGTAGTAGGCAATCATGAGGGAACATGTAACTTTTCATTACTGCATGACATGCACCTCAGACATTCACAGCAAATACTGCTCATAGTTTGTCAGAAGGTTAGCGTTAGTCACCATGGACACTGTGCTAAAACAAGAGATTGTAGTAAATTATCAGTACAACCTGTCAATAAGACCAATAAGAATATGGCCTTAAATGGTGTCAGTAGAGAGTTGGTCTCTGTGTGAAGGTTGGGAACTGGAAGACTTCAAAAACTGGCCTTATTCTTGCAATTATGTCATTATAGAGGTGATCTCAATGGGAGGATATGTTGTATGCAATTTAAAGATAAACATATCCTACCTTCTTCCATAACTTAATATATCAACATCCTTCAAGCGTTCAGCACACATCCACGGCATTAAGACATTAGCTTAATTTTAACAACTATTTTCTATCGAAGAGTTGGAAGTAGTAAGTAATATGGTATTGCTTTATAAAACGAATTGACATACACTTGTTATGAAAATGGCTAAACCTTTTAAAGCGATGCTTCCATGTTGCATTTTGAAGGAAGGCAATAGATTTACTAACTCCTCAAGTCCTCATACAGAGTGTTAGAGAGATGCACTAATTAACGTTGACCTTTCCTCATTCCATCAAGTGCAATTAGTGGTGTACTGTACATCAACCCTGTACATAAAGTTCACTTCTTTCTTGCAATATAATTGTTTGTTTGAAATTCCACTTCAAAGTCTTGTACAATATGAAACTAAATCAAACGTGTTCAGAGAGCACAGTGTCACTAGACCAACGTTCACTAATGGACAATAAAATGGTCTACTTTAACAGTGTTTATACAATACCAGATAGTTATGGAATAGCATATATAAATATAGCATATAGTTATTGTTTCGTAAGCATAAATATAAATTTACATATTTTCACCATAAAGGTCTTTGTACAACATTGCACATACGAAATGTGTTTCCATTGAACGAGTTTACAGTAGGGATCATCAAGCATTGCAAACATTAGTGTGAATTTGGATATAATAATTTGAAATACGGTGGAAACATCAACTAGTCGCATGACAATTCTTTTATTGGTGAAACGTCGAGGACATGGCAAATATCCTTTGACCAGCACAAGAGCAGCAATTGTTCGCATGTTTCCCTTCAAATCCACCATCAAATCTCATTTGAGACCACTAGTGTGCTGGACCGATCCAGTGTGGCCTACGATAGAAAGATCCAGGAGACCATCTACATCCGCAGACGGAAACCCGACGGCAACAAGAACGTTGAGGCCCTCAAAGTCACGCGTAAATGGATGACGTCAGAGTTCCATCTCATTGAGAATAAGAATGACTGATGTAGAGTTGGAGCACAAGTGGAAAACTTCAAAAATATGTGCTATAAAACTAATTCAGTCAAATAAAGCAGATCGGGCGAGATAAAAAAAAATATGTGCAACAAGGTATGGATAAGATACTAATACGGTATAATAAAAATTTTCGTGTGTGGTACAGACATTACATTATATTATTAAGTTGGTTTAAACGAAATTGAGTGTCTTGATACATGTATCTATAAGCAAAACGGACAACACGTTTATTAGTATCTTTCGCATTATAATTTTGAGTGAGCTATATAAATGCCAACAAGCAGCGACCAAGCGAATTTTCAACTCAGACGGGTTTTTGATGAGGGGCTGAGGATCTTATTTCCGCGTTGAGTCATAGAGTAATTCAATCTGAGATGACATGCATAAAAAGGTAACCAGTTATGAAGTTACAATATGACGGTTATCGTTTTCCGTCCAACCCTGTTCATACCTCTACAACATAAATGTAACATATAACATTCTATAAATTGGCGAAAACATCTATTTTAATATATGCTTTACAACTAATTTTTAACTAATCTTTGATATGGACTGTGATATTTTACTATGCATTTTATGCGAAATAAACTGATACAATACAATATTCATCTTTGTCTGTTGACATTTTTTTTACATTTTTACATAATTAACACTTCCTGTAAATTGATCATCTTTGAAACATTCTAGAAAACCACGTGAACCCCACTCGCTGTTTTTTTTTACCATCTGCTTTTTTAGTCTAATGAAACAACGTAACCCACAACTTTATTTCACGTCTGAATCATTGCGCAAATTACGCTCAAAAGATCCTATTCAACTGAAAAAAATGTACATAAGAATAATCTCACTGAAATAAGCACATGGTGCAACTAGGCCCTACAATTGTAAGACTTAAGCTAACACTTGAGGCTAATATCATTAAAAGTAAATTCGTTAACTCATTAACTACTCAAATCAAACTGGTATTCAGCTGTTTGTCCCATGAAACTGCAAAATACACAAACGGAAATAAATGAAATGTAATATATTGTACCAGAAAAGAATATCTATATCATTTGGATATTTACACATTAACTGCTAACTAACAACAAAGGTGCGTGTACGTACAGTATTGTGTGAGCCTCCCTCGTGCCTCTGTGCTCCGTCAATGGTGGCCGTGACGCACCGACGCCGCCGACGCCTGCTCCCGGCAGCAAACGGTGCCTCAACAGTCTGCGTGCTCCTGCCCTGCCCGCTGTTATGCTGGATGCGTCGCTTCAGAAGCTGAAGCGAAAGCCTTGTGTTTCGTTCGTTTGTAACGGTGTATGTTTGTCTCTGGACAAGCTAGAGCTTTTACGCTTCACCTGATTTCGTTCAAACTTTACACAACTATGAGGTGTGAGGCGACACCAAAGTGATTCGATTTTGGACACTCTGCCAATTACATTGTGCTTTCTAGAAGGCCATTTACGACATTTTACTGACATTCAATGCACCTAGCCAGCAAGAAAAATCAATATTCAACCCAGCAGCAAAGTCTTTAGGCAACATGATAAAATCAATATAAATACCTGCTGCAAATTAATGAAATCAATACAGCACACTCATGCACAATACAATCACTATAATATTATGTGTGGCTGATTGCAATATTGTGTACTTTTCATCAAGATTTCCATAACATTTTAGTCAACTTTTAACAGTTGAACTTGATTAACAGTAAAGTATACATCGTTTCAGTATATATCTTAATTGCCCATATAAGTCAACGTTGTTCTAGCGACGCCGTGTTCTTTGAACACTTCAATCTGATGATCTAGTTGTAACATTGGCTTCTTTAAAAGGTATTCTCCAATGCTTGCAGAAAAATGCTTGATTCTGAGTAGCTGGGAGAAGAGGAGGGGTGGTCAAGAATTGATCTCCTGCACTACAAAATTGAAGACCTAAAAATGATAAATAAGAGTGGGAGAAGGGATCACCCTCACTAGCATAAAAATGTGTCAATATGAGATATGATTTTACAGTAATCAGTAAGTTCGTATGATCCTTAGATACGCGACACTTAGAAGACTTGCCCTGGAGGGTTGGTTTTGTTTCATTTGCTTGTTTTCGTTTTGTTTCTTTACTTTTCATTTTTTTTCCTGAAACTATTTTGTATTGTCATATAGACTAAAAGGTCCGGCTAAACTACTGACCTTCTCTGAACAAGATTCGCTCAACAAAACCACCTTGTGTGACCCTTAACTTTCCAGGTAGGCCTAAAATACCCAAATGAAACTAATAATCGTGTAATTTGCAGTCTTTTGTGGTCTGCAGTTGTATGTAACTTGCCTATTAAATCATACAATTTGCTCCGTTATGATGTCGAATTTGAGTGTATTTATCAAAAATATCATTGGCAAGTGAATATAACACGAAGTATACGTATCTATAGCAGCATTCACCACGGTCACGCGTACATCCGCGATTTTCCCGCAGTCATAATCTGCAGACAGTCCGCAGGTATCCGCATCATTGCTGTTGTGATCGTGGGACGGATGTGGTCAAATCCTTGCGGTCATAGGCGAATATGGTCAGAAATATGTGTTTGCAGACACTCTTCGGATCAATGCAGTTACTTTGTGGACGCTTTGCGGTCAGAAACAATTGAATAAACCCGTCTACAGCTGATCATTACAAGATTCTCTTTGATCTTCATCTTTTACTTTGTTTTTGAAAGAACATGCAGGTACGTGTAATACTTCTTGATTTCATAAACTGCCATATTGTAGTTATTACAGACATGTTAGAAAAAACATGTGAAATATACCTTAAACCCTTCATTTTTAAGTCAGGCTTATAGGCATTGTTCCCATTCGGAAGTTGACCACTCAACCGCCTTCTTAAACACCTGCCTTCCACAGTTTATAGTTGGAGAGCTAAGGCTTTGTTTTTGGACCAATCGTTCACCTTTGTGACAAAAGTTTGAAAGTTGGCATGAAGTTAGCTTGTGGGATGGGAATGTTCTTGGGGGTAGAACCACCGTGGTAAACTTCTGATTCCTGGTGAAATCACGATGGATTCCGAGATGGCCACCAAAATTTTGAGACCCACTTTATTTTGATTCCAGTCGCTTAAAACTACATATAGTGTGACTTTTAGTGAGTAAATGTATGCTGATAAACATAGTTGCATCATATTTGACCTCCATTATTACCATTGATCACATAAACCAAGATGGCTGACAATAAAGCCACAACAACTCATCTGAAATACATGTCATGCTTAACCATGTGAAGTATGTCTGTTAATACTGTTTATTTGTCAGGAAATTCATTAAACAATAAAATTTACTATCCCTAACAGTTCAACTGATACCAAGATGGCTGCCAATATGGCCGTTCAACGATAGCGTATGGCCAATTGTACAAAATATTTTGTAATTTTCAAACACCTTATACTGACTATGCTACTTTTGTACCATGTCAAAGTAATACATGTGAAAAATTAGAGTGTCTTGCTAAGTTGCTAGGGGTTCTATACAAAATGCTGGCAGATCGTACTAATGCAAGTCATATTACTCAAACACGTCATATACACCAAGTGACAGCTGCCAACCCCCATCGCCTCTTGAGTGAAGACTATGTGAATTCTTCCAGTTCAATATCCTTTGGTGAGTGGTGTACACATCGTGCAGGTGAAACAGTTCAATATGCACTCTTGTGCAACACTGGAACTTGAGATACTTTTTTCTCCTGTTGGGACAGGCATTACGTGAAGGCTGCTTTGAACGCTATGTACAAACCCTCATCAAGTTTATGCCATGGATATTCACCATAGACTACTCCAGGTGGCTTTCCATGCACATACAGGATATACTGATGCTGCAAGATAAGCATCTCACTGTCTATTCTGCTTTCGTATATGGACAATTTGTGGTTCACTAAAAATAAGATGGAATTAGGAAGTTTTCAGCTATCCCAATTGATATAAGCATATGAGCATCATTAATCATACGGTCAAGGAAATACTTTGCATTGGTTTAACTGATGTAAAAAAACCGGTGGATCAGAAGGCCAATTTCAAATTTGAAAAAATTCATGTTAACGCTGTAAACAGACATTTGGACACAGTTTCGTATTGTCAGCGAATTTCAAAAGAGCTAGTAAAATTAAAGAACAACATTCGTATCAATTGCTGAAGGCAAACACCTGCCAAAACAGTTTTGAAATTTCATTATTTACAATCGTTTTTCATCATACCTATGCTCCTATAAAATGATGTGCAAATGATGCCATCAAAATGACTACTGTCCTGTTTTCATTAATTATTCGAATACAACATTACATAACCGGGTTAAGTGATTGTAAATTACTATGAAATTGTTCAATTTCTTTATATTTTTGAATATGTTAGGAAGACAGGGGCAGCCATTTGAATCAATACACTCTCCAGACAGAGTTTTTGTCCCTGTTGTCAATCTAGAGCTTCAAAACTCTCTGGGTAGGAGATGTTGGAGGTCTCAGACCACTCAAACAAATGATTCAAAAAATGCTCTAATATAATATATTCAGATTCCTTGTAAATATTTCTTCTAATCACTGCACATAATTTGTCATCTGCACATAGACTGTCATCTTTAAGGCAATGCCTTTATCTGAATATATCGCATCATCATATGCTATAACGTGAGCGGTCGCTTATGAAGGCTTTGCCTTATCATTATATATTATATAATTACGCAAAACCGGCTGGTCTTCTTTTGCCCACCACCCCCTACGAATCTCGGACATTTATCCCCCTTTGCTCTTATAAGTGGCGTTTCAGGGCTTCAAAACTAGACCCGCTCCATGCCTTACTACTGTGTGCATGTTGTCATATGCACCATACCTTTCATTCTCTACTCATTTAGGCCACTGCTTCACCGAACCTGCTTGGCAATGCTGATTCAACGAAAATGTGACATTTTTCCTCTCCTGGCGCTCACCACTACAGTTTTGTCACTTAAAAACTTCAACTTGAGCTGCGTCAGTAATGTAGAAATGCGATCACAAGCCGCACACATTCAATTATGTCATCATTTATGAGAAAACTGGTTTGAAATGGCAAAAAAATACCTTTCACTCTGGAAGCGGCCATATTCCCGGCCACTTAGTCAATTCGACGCATTCGTTTATTGGCTGATACAACGGTTTGTAATTACACAATTGTCCAATGGTCAATCTGCCGAACAAAGGCATAATAAATTCGCTATTATCCATTAATCAAACTCCCGGGGTCAAATAACCCATTCCATTGGTCAATCTAAATAAGGATGTATCAATTGTTTGGCGAAATAGCTTATGATTAAAAAGAAAACGAAATAAATTTTGATTAAAATATGTGATAAAACGACAAAGCATTCTTCCGTCCCGCTGAAAGAGGACGTTATGATTCCCTGTTGGGGGCTGTAGATTTATTTTAATGTAAATAGATTTTCTGTTATAAACTAATACCACACATACATATAATAATAATGGATATAAATACACGGTATGTACAATGGTATTAGAATAAAAAAAAACGGGCGGTTTCCAACAGTTTATGCCGTGTGTAGACTGTTTTAATTGTCGGACTTACATTATCTCCATGCTATACTCCCCTCAAAATAGACTCCGTGGGAGTCGGGGCAGCTAGTAATTATTAATGATTGGAAAAAAGATTTTGAATATGTGGCTCGAAAAAAAATGCCAAACAGTGATTAAATATAAAGGCCGTGCATCAGGAACTACAAATTTGAAGAGACACAAATGTACAGTTTCAATCTCTCAAACAATTCTTGAGTTTACGAGAAAAACGGTTCCAATTGCAAATTACAAAAAACGTTGACATCAAAAGCGCAGTCACAGAAAGCTGTGTAAACACGGTGACTTCCGATTTGCGTCCATCTGATGATTAGTGAAGAAGGGTTCAAATCTTTCGTTCAGGATATTTTGAAGCATCAGTATGCAAGTTTCACAACAGTAAATGATAATTATTCTGATGGCAAATAATGTTGTGAATATATTGCGAATGATTTGTAATAGTGCGATCAAATTGCGGTCATTTTCTCTTATGGCAATGCGGTCGCAGAATGCGGACACAGAAATGTAATTTGGTGTGATCAGAGTGATGTGGTCGCGGGCCGGATTAACTATGTTAAACACTGACCACACAGAACGCTGATCTATAGTTAGAAGCTTCGGCTCTCAGAGCTAAAATTCAAAGCTTTGAACTATTTTGACATTGCTACTGATATCTAAAATCTTGATATGCACCTGTTTTGTTTCTTATCTTGCTATTTGCCATGGCCATCTTGCCTCAGAAATGGCACACTGTGCCTGTATTAAAGGTCCTCATTACCGCCTTCATTTTACAGGCAACAATTAAGTTAGATAATATTACTGATGCTGCTTCCCACTCGTTGCAAATAACACGTCTAACATATGACTTCTGTGATCAGTTTTCAATCATGAGAAATGGTAATTATCATTGATCTTTCCAATGTCATTATGGAAATCTCGACAATCAGAATCAGTTCATAAAGTTTCCGTTTTCATTAATACCAGATTTTTAATTAACTTTTGATATATCTTTGACAATTGTAAATATTAATATTTTGACAATTGGACGTTTTAATTACTAGTTTGAGCTACACATAAATAAGCTTTTACGATAGAACTGCGCATGTTGCTGTTGAAGAGCTTGTTGAGGATGTTGCATCTTGCTACAACAATTTTCCTCATAGTATCCATTTTACAGCCTTCTTTCTACTGTCAAACAGGTAGGATTTTTATAGGGATTCCTCGTTATCTAGCAGGTTACATGGATATCATTGATTTGTTTTTAATCGGTCATTCCTAGAAACAGCTTATCATTCAATTCACTTTATCTAAATAGTCCGTTTTCCGTGGAAAATGTTTGAATGTCGCTGTCAGTCTGAAGGTCAGCACAACGTATATATTATATGACCAAATACGAAAATGGTTAATGATGTCACTTTCGACGTAATAATGTTAAATGGACGAACCTGTTCCAGCTGAAAGAGGCAATTTAACCCACGGGGAGATAGTGTGATAGTGGGAAAATGTAGAGCGTAAAAGAGATTACCATAAACGGAAGATGATTGTCTTCCTACAAATTATCTCTTGGTTTATATAGTTGCGTGGCAGTTATTTTATGGGGTAAGGTTCCGTATGACATAAGCTATGATGGATTTTTTTTCTTTTGTTACCTAAAAACCAGGGTGTGTAGTCCTGTTCAGGGGGATTATAACAACTAGAGATGTCATACTAGTTCGAAGCTTCGGTGCAAGAGCCTAAGCATCAAATTGTAAAACAGGATTAGAATGCTTCGTTCTGTAGTAACCTTTATTATACAATTGTCCGTTTGTTGGAATTTCTAACCTATAATTTACCTTCATAAAGAAGAGAAAAAACTATGTGTATAAGACAGTACAGACGACAGCAAAACCGCTTCAGAAAGCAAACGCGACCGAAGGCAGTGACAGTGTGTAATTTGCAGCCACCAGCCCCTGTAGTGGGTCGCGGTTACAGGTAGACCCCCAATTTCGCATAGGCGATGTTCAATCAGATGCTCCACAAAACGCCAGAAAGGAGAAAACAATATTCTCATCCTTTTTATGGTGCCTCGTGTGCATATTCTGTGACCAAAACCTACGGGAACGTGTGGAATAACGGTCTGTAACTTTTCTAATGAACTGGGTGAAAAAGCAGGCTTATGGGACCATTCGAAATTAGCATGCCATAATACATTACAATCTTTAGATCTTTATGAACATCATCAGCAATGCCTCATTTAAGCAGAAATACATTGCAATGATCAAGTCAGACATCCAGACGACCCAGAAAAGCAAAATGATGATCCAAATCAATAACTCAATAATCCAAAACGGTAGCCTAAAATCTGAAAAAATCAAAATCCCTTCTCCAGAGTAGTAATAACTATTTTGGACTGCACTATGTACTTCCGTGTCCGATGGATCAAGTTCGGGACTCGTGACTAATAGATCGACGATTCTACTAGTGGTGGACACCAGTGAATTGGGACTGTAAATAAGCACATTTACATTTGCAAATTTGCATCTCTTGACGTGTAATGTCGCACTCCCCCCCCCCACAAGCACCCATCAACAATTGATAGCCGAGACTTCAGAACTTCATACCCCCCCCCCCCGAATCCCTCCGCTCAATATTAAGATATTAAAATCTAGCCATATGAACTGGCTTGAGGATTAAAATAACATTATTCAACATCTCGATCATCATAATTATGCCCTCCTCTCCATCTGATCCTGCAGTGGACTTCCTGACCCTCACCATCACAGGCTGCTCTTCACAATGACATATTTATTTTTCAGCATTGACTGGATCATGTGACGGACTCTGCAACACAGATCAGCTTTCAAAGCGGCCAGTGTGCTTCTGTGACTTACCTTGCATCATTTATGAAGACTGCTGTCCAGATTTCAAATATGTTTGTCTGCCAGAAATATCACTGACTTTGAATGCTAGTCAAGCGTCCCGTGAAATCATGAGAATGCGCTTACACGCAAAACCCGTGGTTCTTGCTGATAAGTTTTATTACAATAGAAAGCCAAGGAACATGAGTGTAGTAAATGGATGCTCTGAAGTCTCCAATAACCAAACTGAGCTTGATTTATGTGAAAATGGAAGGCTGCAATTACCGGAAGGCTTAGTAGTGTACTCGCATCACACAAAAGTTCTCTATCAAAATCAGTTCTGTGCTAGCTGTAATGGATTATCAATTTCAGAGTATACCGCTCTGAAGCCTAGTTTTGATTGTAAAGATGTAGGTAGGGACTATGTCAACATGCAGCATAATAGCAGTGTAAGCAGCGATCAATTGGCCAACTTTATACTGAAGTATTGTAAATCAGTGTATGAATTACATGAGAAAATGTTTTCAAGAGAGTTATTTAATTTGCGGCTGAAAGGTGATGCTCTCGTAAGTGAATGTGAACATTCTAATGTTGATGATCAATTGGTTTCGCGATGTAAATCATTTGGTATGTCTGTCGTCCGAAATCATGTAAAGTTTTATAGAAATATCTTCTGTGCATTTTGCAATAATGTCACGGATATTAATCACCCACATGTTTCTCTATTGACAACTTTTGCAGTGGCTACAAAAAGAGCGTCATTTGATGCATTGCCCTTATTCAGAATAATTTTAGATTTTTCTTCAAACACAAAAGCCGTTACGTATGCAGATAGAAGAGTGTGTAAAATTGGGGAACTTCTTGCGCTACCTCAAAATGAATGTATCTCACTTCAATGTCCTCATGCACACATGATGCTACATGGAGTCTGCCATCAAATTATAGAGCAAATACCGTACATTTTCAATATTGACGAGAATAATGTAGAATTACAGTTTTACTATAAAATGCATAAAGTGATAGATATGGTTACTCAAAGGAATCTAATGCGTCATTTGGAAATATTCTTAGTAGATGACAATCCATATAATGCCAGTTATAATCACGCTGAATATCGCAGCTGCAATATCACAAGCCCACAATGCATTTCGTCATATTTGCCAACTCATGGGATAGACTTCTCCAGACTGTTCACCACACAGTACTTTGAAGACCATTTAGCTTTTGCTGTCAAGTCATTATGGAGAACGTACCTGCAAACTCTGCGCGTAACATCACGTCACACCAGCCGAGAGAAGCGGTGTTCTCAAGGGCAAGTTGTTGAGCGGGCGGGATTTACGGTTTTGCTGAATGATGTATTTAGGCCTGTTGGTATGGAACCCATCTCTGTAGTCATAAATGACACAGGCATTCGTTATAATCTAACCTCTGTGTTTTTTGATGCCGTAATAGACTTCGAAGCTTTTCCAATAGTTACGAGAATACGGCTATATGTTTGTGAAACACCCCTCATGGTGTGCCCTACTCCTATTCTTGCAAACACCTCTGCCATTAGATATGGTACTCGTGGAAATTCAGGTGTGAATGGCAGTTATACTCAATTAGCAAACAATTCATTGATTATGGTTGACAAGGTAAACGTTCTTGTATCACACGACGACGTATACTATGGAGATGATGAGGTGATATTTTGTGGTTTGACTGTTGTTGATGGCACAGTGACAAATATTCATGATACCATCCAGCGCTTGTTAACCATATTCAGTCTGAGCTTCTCAACTATATGCTTGTTTGTATGTATCATTGTCATTAAGATACTGCCTGAATTCCGCAACTTACCTGGTCATATTATGAGCAACTTGTGCACTTCACTTCTTTTTGCTCACTTGTTATTCATCATGAACAACACCGTTTCTCCCTATCAAATTTTGTGCAAAATTGTTGCAGCGATGCAGCACTACTTTTGGTTGGTATCATTCATTTGGACAAACAATTATGCTATTGCCATATGTTTGACTTTTAATTCACTTCTTCATGCCCGCATTGTGCAGCAACATATGAGCTATAGCACGATCTGCTATTTAACCTTGTACTCTTGGGGTTTGCCTTTGGTTATATGTGCTGCATGCAGTTCTATGGACGCGTTCACTGAACACTTTACCTATGGCTGGGACTCGGAGAGAACTGGTTCTTGCTGGATTCAGCCGGCACTAGGGCGTACTGCTTACAATGGCGGTCCCGCTTGCTGTGACATTGCTGATAAATTTCGCTTGCTTTGCACGAATTGTTCACATTATTATTTCACTCAAACTTGTGTCTGAGCATGTCCATTCTGCATCTTATCACAACAACAGGAACTACTTCCTGCTGTGTTTGAAGCTAAGCATGATTTTAGGACTGTCTTGGCTTATTGGCTTCGTGGCTAATGTTAAGCAGCTATGGTTTTTATGGTACGCTTTCCCACTGGCATCCTCGCTACAAGGTTTTCTGATGCTGATTAATTTGAGGACACGATTACCTGCTCTGATGACTTTACGGTTGAGAAGATCGACACAGACAAACAGCACCCGAAGTTCTAGAAGCCTTGCTGCTACAGACCCTGTCTGAAGATTTGCGCCTATAGTAGCTTCTATATAAGTAATATTTGTTAACTTTGCCTACTCCATGTTAGTCTTCTTTCCAGCAGACAACTTTGTTGGTCAATTTTGGCGTTGCATCGCTAACTTCTTAAGGTGTACAATATAATGATTCCCGATGAGTATAATGTAAGGATAAGGGTAAAAGAGAATAATTATGCAGCATTGGGATGTCACAAACAAGGACGAAAAAGAGGGATATAGGGAATAAGACGAATTTTGGATTTCTTTCCCTCTTAACACCACCCTTACTCCCAATACTTCTGGTATGTAAACTATGCTGCATATGTATCCCATCGTCTTGCGACCAGGCAAGACGTAATTGCTAAGTTTCAATCATTCGATGTGTATAAAGTGTGTATATATTAAGACTAGCTGTGTACTATATGCTTTGTACTATAGTAAATCCTCATCATGTATTGCACTATGAACATTTCTATTCATGTTAAATACTATTCAATAAAGAACCATCAACTACATGTACAACTACATTTGCAATCCTGTGTGACACTGGCTTAATGGTTGCATTGACTGTTTGCAATACTTAGCTAAACTATATTTGAATTATTACATTTGTTCCAAACAAAGTGATTTTGAATAAACATTCTTAAATATAATTAAGTTCAACTGATGATTTTATGACCATAATCTAACCTAATCTAATAGTCAACCCAATGTGAGAGATATTATATATGGACTGCTTTCAGCGCTATAACCATAAAAAAGGTTTAAACAGAGTCTGTAAATCTTCTGATCGATCATTTGACCTAATTCAAAGCCTTGGAATAGAAAGCCTGCGATTGGTCAAAACTTTTGATGAGCAATAGTTATGCTTCAGAGGTCATGTCTTGACATCTGATACTCAAAGGGAAAATGATGAAAACTATTGCATAAAAAGATGATTAGCGTCAATTTTAAAATATCTTTGCTGCATGTAAAAAGAGGCTATGACATGGGCCTGATGTAGCATGTTCAATGCATCTTTTAATGTTAAATCAATGCATTTTCTAATCTTGTTAACACAAGTTTCCATCCATATCAGGTGATAATGTTAAGACATATACGCAACATCCTTTAAATACCTACATGTAAGTGTGAGTAATGTGCAAAATAACAAAAAAAAAGAAAAAAATGCATGTTACATTTTGGATTGGCGGTTGCATTTTGTATTTTTGGCGGTTGCATTTTTTTTCTTTTTTTGGTTAGGAGTTGCAAAACGCGAAATGTAAAACCTTAGAAAGCTTACGATCATAATGCAACCACGACCCACATTGCTCTCTGTGCCGCTCTCTGCCGCTGCTGCTGCCTTGTAGGCAATACTCAAGCAACCTTGTAAACCTCACCACTTCAAACTCAGTCCAATAACGGTCGTGAATGTGTGAATGTCAAAGGCTTTCAATTATGGAATTATAATGATATTGTTTCCTTGATTGATTGCTTGGTATTAGATATTTTATTCTTTTTGCTCACACCTTCGTACGTACACACGCACTCGCATACATTATAAAAGTAAAAATGATTGTTCTACCAGTTTCCTTTATGAAAATTGTCCGATTATTGTCTGGCATTCATTGGAACCAATACTGACAAAAGCCGTCAGAATGCTTTCTTTTCGTGAAAGATTGACTTCATGGACCGAGCAAGCCGTAGCCCCCGCCGTGACTACACGTGGTGCACACACAAGTGAGAGTTACGGTCTACTTGTTCACAATTTTAAAACCTGAATTCTAAATCATTGACTAGTTTGACATGACAGTGTGTTAAAAATGTGCAAACTTATGATACATACCTATAGTTGACACATACCGGGACCTATTAAAAGCACTGCCCCCACCGCTACTCATATTGGTAAATGCTCCGGGGAGGGAGGGGGGAGGTCTTGACCAAAAAATGGACCCGGAGTGCAGGAAAGACATTAAATAAGAACCCATGCTTATATGGAGCTCGGCCACAATTGACAAAATGTACATCATCCCTAAAAGTGCTGTCCCACCGCTCCGCATAACTTGTACGATTGAGTAACGTTTGTGTGCGTTGATATATCGTCAACTTAGTGATGCTGCCGCTATTTATCGTCCCGTCGATATTTGATCGTTTCAATCGTCGGCAACATTTTAAACATGCTCAAAATTTTCTGACGGTTTAAACGACTATTTTTCAGCAGAGTACCCGTTACCTGGCTGTTTCACGTCGGTTCTGTGCTAGTTTGACGTTAGTTTTAGGCGTTGCTCGTCGGTTGATACATCGTTGGGGAAAGTTTAAGAAACTGAACATAGCGATAATTTAACTGTCACACAAAGCACGTTGTGCGATTTGAACGGCTTTTAGACTTGACTTAACTATAAGATAACTACTAAATTATGAAATTAGCCAATGCTGACTCCAAGAACACTGAACGCACGCTGAAGCACCATTAGGCGGCTAGTAAACGCAGTGACGTTATGTGGTAGTTGTCATCTACCCCACCGATCAAATGTTTGGAATTCAACAACGCACACAAACCATTTAGGATTCTTGAGAAACTTGAATTGTCGTTCAGAGAACGGAGCAATGAGACATCACTTTAACTGGTAGGTTTTAAAAAGTATGGTTGATTTTTTAGACGTCTAGCATGAGTTATGAGCTTCATATGCGGCAATGGCGCAACAACAAGTATTCAATTTGAGGCCACATGCATGATTATGCTCATTTACAACCGATATACCTGGCGTGCATACAACAGTTCAGATAGTTTGTTAAACCATGATGCAATACTCTCTTTGATCACTATTGTATAAAGTGACGGCGTGTGCACAACCGACAAGCAGCATCTAAAGCAGCAAACAACACAGAGCTCGCGTGGAAAAAAGAAGAAAAAAAAACCCAGGCAACATGTGTGTGGCGGGGGGGGAGCTGCCTCAGAACGGCGAGAACATTTTGAGTATATTTAAAATCTTGCCGACGATTGACACACGATCACGTCCACAGTCTGCGGCGGTGAGACAGCACTATTTTTATCCTGGGTTCCATTATTCATTATCTGACCTAATTAAGTAATGGGCAGATTGGGCACCCACCAATGGCAGATCCAGGTTTTTGGAAAGGGGGGTGGGGCGCACTTGAGGGATTTCATGGCTTTCGTACGCGCGATCGATGGCGATCGGTGGCAGATATGCCAAAAGCCCTACAAAAATGTAGTATTTTATTGGGAAAAGGGGTGGGGGCGCGCCCCTGTGCCCCCTGTATCTGCCTATGCCCTCAATCCATTTGAACACCCAACTATTACAAAACATGCTGTCCTAACTAGTGACCAAGAAAGCTTTTAAATGAAAGTCCTAAAAAGCTAAAGATATGGCCTGTGTCATAAATATCATTTAACATGAAATAGAATTGTCAAACTCAAATATCCAACCAGAGTGTAAAAAGCTTAAAGCGAAAACTATTCTGCAACAAGTAATAATGATGATATTTATTTGCAATCAAACAATCAATTCAATATGTACTCAGATGACTACATTCCCACCCGGTCATTGGCAGCAGCCTTGTCACACTATTGGGTCTTTCTCAACTGCCCAAGGAGCATGCAGCATGTCAGGGGAGCATGCAGCATGTCATCACAACCATGGAGCAGACGTGCTTTTTCCAATCAATTAGCATTCATTTGTCTAGCATGACTTAGAACATTGATTTTGGTGTCTATGAGTAGGTTTTCTCGGACAAGGAATCCAATTATACAAGAAAAAAACTTGTATTTCAAATATGAGGGCTTCAAATAAATGACGATTTCCACCCAAATGGTCACCGAAATGCTGGTTTATCGGTACCGACAAACGTAAGTCATAATTATAGATACCTATAGCAGATACCTATATTAGAGTTTAAATATTGTGAGAGAAAATGTTTTAATATAACAAAATCCTGTCAAAGATGTTATATTTTATTGAATGAATTACAGTATAGTCAAAGTATTTCCAATGCAAATATTCACATTCTACCAAGACGTAAGCAATAACACTGGTTTAGCAAAATTGTAAAGGGTAAGACATGATCATATATACACATATTAGAGTTTCAAATATCATTATAGAAAATATGCTTTACATGTATTAATTTAACGCAAAAACTGTCTAAAACAAATAACTTTTTACATAAATCCAAGAAAATGCAACTCTAAAATATACATTGTTTATATCAGAATAACTTGAATGATCAAAACATTAACCATCAAACATTCTTGTTCCTATTCACCTTTATTGATG
>CM032667.1:52281376-52294614 GCA_019095985.1 Streblospio benedicti
TCGGCCATGAGAAATGGGGGTTTATGGTGTGGTATTTTCGAATCGTCTCATAAGCCTGCTTGTTAATCCAGTCCAATAGAAAGGTCACAGGCCGTTAGTCCAGACGATCCCGTACGGATTGGCCACAAAATATGCACACGAGACACCATAAAAAAGGTGAAAATATTGTTTTCTCACTTCAGACGTCTTTTGCACCAATTAAGTGGAGCTAGGATCGTCTATGTGAAATTGGAGATTTACTATGCAAAATACGGCACCAATACGATCGCGTATTGATACGATATCATTCCGACGCTAATGCTGTGAGCACTGACGGCGCAATATTAGCGTACTCTCTGCTGTATGGCGGAAGATTGGCGGCCGTATTGAGCGTATTGTCGTCTTACTGGAACATTTTGCAGTCTTTTAATACGATGTCAGTACGCCACCCCCGAATTTCTAAGGCATCTAATTATGTAATGAAATATTGTGTGTGCAGTGCAGTTAAGTCTACAAGGTGCTAGTGCCAGTGTAAAAACAGTCTTTTTATTTTCTAATGTGTTTTTCCCAAGTTTGCTTGTGGATACAATTATATTCTTCTCTCTCTCTCTTCTATGGCAAGCAATCTCCTACCCACTATATTGACATAGCTTGAAGACACATCTTCCATTTGGCTATATCAAGTGGCCCAGACGGGACTCGAACTCACGACCCCAAGGTTGTGAGACCAGAATGATACCATCATCCCAAGCAGCGGGCTGTTAAAAGGCTACTCGGACGAACCGATGTTTCTGTAGCCCCCAGCCTACATACTTGGTCAATTATCATCTCAACCCGGAGGTCATGGGTTCGAATCCCACCTATGGACGTAAATTTTGTGAGTTCTAATTTCTTTGCATTTTACTGCTAGTGGAGTTTTCTAATGTGTTTCCCAAGTTTGCTTGTGGATACAATTATATTTCTTCTCTCTCTTCTATTACAAGCAAGCTCCTACCCACTATATTGACCTAGCTTGAAGACACATCTTCCATTTGGTTATATCAAGTGGCCCAGACGGGACTCGAACTCACGACCCCAAGGTTGTGAGACCAGAATGATAGGTGGGATTCGAACCCACGACCTCCGGGTTGAGATGATAATTGACCAAGTATGTAGGCTGGGGGCTACAGAGACATCGGTTTGTCCGAGTAGCCTTTTAACAGCCCGCTGATTGGGATGATGGTATCATTCTGGTCTCACAACCTTGGGGTCGTGAGTTCGAGTCCCGTCTGGGCCACTTGATATAGCCAAATGGAAGATGAGTCTTCAAGCTATGTCAATATAGTGGGTAGGAGCTTGCTTGCCATAGAAGAGAGAGAGAAAGAATATAATTGTATCCACATGAAAAACTTGGGAAAAACACATTAGAAAACTCCACTAGCAGTAAAATGCAAAGAAATTAGAATTCACAAATTTCCGTCCATAGGTGGGATTCGAACTCACGACCTCCGGGTTGAGATGATAATTGACCAAGTATGTAGGCTGGGGGCTACAGAGACATCGGTTCGTCCGAGTAGCCTTTTAACAGCCCGCTGCTTGGGATGATGGTATCATTCTGGTCTCACAACCTTGGGGTCGTGAGTTCGAGTTGATATAGCCAAATGGAAGATGTGTCTTCAAGCTATGTCAATATAGTGGGTAGGGGCTTGCTTCCCATAGAAGAGAGAGAGAGAAGAATATATATTTTTTTTATAAGATTGTACGTCTAGTCGTAAAGTTGGAGATTTACTTATGTGGCTGTGTTATATTGATTTACCAATGATGATAATATTGATTTACCAATCAATATCTTTCGCCTGTGGGTTGCCATGTGGATATAGTATACAGCCAATTGTTCTAGAAATATTCAGTATAAAAAAGTTTTGAAATCAATGAAGCGGAAGAGGATGACTAAAATCTGTAAACTTAACCTCTGTATTTTTATCATTTCCACAGTATGTCTATCCGTGGTATATTTTCAAGTCGACGCTTCTGAAGCAAATGAAAGTACTAGTAATGGCATTTCCACTCCAAGTACATCAACGTCTGATGAAAAGGACTGGGAACAGTCACTTTTCAACAATAAAGAAGAATGTGCAAAATTTGCACATGTGAAAATCAATCCCTTTGAACAAAAAGATTTAGATTGGAATGAGGCTGCAGATTTAAATGGTTCACTGTGTGCCAACAGACATTTTAGTTCTCTGGAATTGCCTGTGACTGCGCTGACCAGTTTTCCTGGCTCTGGAAACACGTGGGTGAGACATCTGATTGAGCAGCTCACAGGCATCTATTCGGGCGGATTCTATAGGGATTACCACCTTAGATATGGTGGTTTTCCTGGTGAAGGAGTTGACAACAGGTCGGTGATAGTACACAAAACCCATTCACCATATCTGCATCACCCAAAGTATCCCAATGAATGGGAAAGGTATGAGCGTGCGATAATAGTGATACGCAGTCCACAAGACGCTATACTTGCAGAATTTAACAGACAAAGCACAAAAGATTCACATGTCGAGTCTGCACCAATGGAAATAATGAAAGAACAGTGGACTACCTTTACTATAGGTGCAACATCTATGATTGAATTTTGGACATGGTACCATAACCATTGGCTTAAGCAAGAGAACAAGTGCATCATGCTAGTCGACTTCAATCGACTCAAGAAAAATATGTCGTTGGAACTCAAGAGGATCGGAAGATTTTTAGGTGTTGAATCAAAATATTTAACTAAGGAGCATCTCAAATGCATCGAAGAAAATTCAACGGGTAGATTTAAAAGAAAAAAATCTGTAAAAGCAGAAGACATATCTTCTCCCAAAGTGAAACGTAGCTTTAATGCAGCAGCTTATGAAATAAAAAATCTTGCTGTTGAAAAATTTGGTTATTTGCCTGATTTTGACATAATGAATTAACATTTGAATTGAAACAAGAATATTTGATAATATTGCTTCACTCTTTATAGAGTGGATCGTTCAAGTTAATATCAAATATGAATTAATAAATAAGTGTAAAGTATTTTATGGTATTCTTGTACTTTAGGAAGTAACATAGCCTACAAGTCACACGATATAGATTTGCTGCGTAGTAAATCTATGTACATAACAACACTGCAAATGAGTAAAGTAATTGTCCGTGTCATTATGGTTTCACTAATTGTTGAAACAATTAAGAAGTTTCCGGTGATCAGTTCCAAATTGTAGCAGCAACCACGGCAGCAATGATGGTTGAGTAAGCGCACCATGCGCACTGCGTAGATCTAGTGGCTGGCTGCACTTGCTGGCGAACTTTATTTCCCGTTGCATAAATTTTCGCTACAGCAGTACTATACATACGCGCTATATAGTTATTTAAGTTCTTTCGTTCGGGTCATCACCTCGGGCCCGGGCATTCTTTCACGCAAGAACGGGAACTGACGCCTTCTTTAATCTGATGTCGACATTGACCTTCACACATTCTCGTTTCGGCAATGTCGGCATTCCAGTTTTCATCTTGACATTCTGGTGTGGTTTTTACCATTCTGGTGTGGTTTTTACCATTGCATGAATAACACTTGACCTGTTCCCCAACCGCAGACGAGACCATCCATATAGCGACACACACGCACGCACACACACACAGACACATACATACACAGACGCACACACGCACATATAGAATTATAAATAAATTATGGGCATATATATTTATACAACGTCACACTTAACAGTTAAATCAATGTTACTTGAGCAAAATATCATCGCGAAACCATTTCACTGAGGAGGGGGGGGGAAGCGGGGGAGTGAGGCAAATACACTTACCAGGTGGGGGGAGGGGGGTTCTGGAAAGGTGACGGGGGGGCGTAAAAAGGCAATAAATCAGGTGACGTCATTTTTGTGAAGCATAGAAAATATTCATTAATTACAAGTTAAGCTTAATTCAGCATCACAGTGTTAATCAACTTTCCGTCTTCGTGTGCATGGGATTATGGATCGAATGTTCTGAACTAAAATTGTGTAGATCAAGAGCAACAAACAGTAGAAAAAATAGTGCACACAGTTACAAGAGTTTTTTTAAAGAAAAGTTACAAGAGGTTTTTAGAGAAAATTAATGGGTACATACGTGCACAATAATGAAGAAGTGGTAAAAAAATCGATGAACTGTTACAAATAGAGATATTTGCTTAGTCACCCCGTGGACACACCCATAGCAAAGATATTGCTCAGTCAAAAACTTATTGGTTCTTTAAAATCCAGTATCAATAGACGATGCCTTATCCATTGCACGTGTAATGAAAACAGGGCCGTAGCCAGGATTGCAAAATAGAGGAGGCAAAGATGTTGGGCAAGTGTGCACGCAATTGACGTAGGCACATAGCTTTTTCAGGTGGTTTGGGGGCATGCCCCCCCCCCCCACCAAGATTCTGTTTAATTTAGGCCCTTTTTCATAGCTTTTGATGTATCTAAGACAGAAAAGTGAGCTTTGAAAGGCTCATGACAATTTTAGAACAGATACCTTCTAGAGGGTGACATCAAAAGGAATCATCCCACGTACTTACTGAAAAACAAAATAAATAAGACAGTTTTTTTCCCTTTATATGTACAATTTTATTGCAAACTGTATATTTTGTAAATTTACATTTTAAATATTAAATTCAAAGAAGTGTCTTATATTTGTCACATCCACACACTCCACATGACTACATATACTGACAGGAGAGAAGTTGATTTATATTTCTTGATAAAACTTGCAACATTCTTCATACAATGCCAATAGTGCATCAAGGAGACTCTCATTGTACAATTTCGACTCTACTTCAGAGGCTTCTCCGAGAACAAAGGCTCCTTCACTACATTGGATACAAGGGTCTCTAAAAATTTGTCGTAGCATTGGTGTGATGCAGCTAGAAGGCCATTCATTTGCATTGGCCCAACGAACAGCATTACCAATGTTATATAACATTCACATAAAAAGACATTTACAATTAGTTGTCATTAGGGTGCTGGGTGCTGGACCAATACGCCGAAGGCCAGAAGCATCCCATCTTTTCAGAATAGACAATGGATCGACATTGTAGCCTGTGAGGATTGACCTTTGTGGTCTAATATAAAATGCAAGTTTACAGTAGTTTTCACTATGGATCAACGTTCTATATGTGTGCTGCATAAAACACACAGATAAAAAAAGTTTTGAACCTCAGATCGATCTCAAGACCAAATAACCTACCCTCCTGTCTTATGAGAACTTGGCAAGGATATTGCACCTATCCGTATCTCTATCTTCAGCCAATCCCTAAAACTGGGCTTGCTGTCAACAGACTGAATTAATGTTGCGCCCATCTTCAATAAAAGTAAGAAACACCAACAAAGGTAAGTATTACAGGCCTATGAAGCTGACGGTACCTGCGTATGCAGCAAACTCCTGGAGCATGTGCACTTGCTAACTAAAGATTCCATTTTGTCACCCGCAACATCCTTACCTATCTGCAGCAAAATGATGATTCAGAATGGCCTCAATTATCTCCAACGCTGGGCTAATGACTGGGGCATGCGCTTCAATGCGTCAAAATGCCAGCTTCTTTGTATCAGCTGGTCTAAAACATCGCTGGAATTATTCTGCACGATTACTGATAAGATATTGGAGCAAGTAACTGCCTCAAAATATCTTGATGGACTCATCAATGACCGACTAAAGTGGGATTCCCACATTGACAAGGGCATCTAAGAGATACAAACAAAGAGTACGTTTGTCAAGTACATTGTAAAACGGGAGCAAGTCCAATATCGAGCAGCACATTTTGCCATGAAGGACTATACTCCATGAACAGCATTGCCTACGCCAAGCTCAGAGATATACAATGGAACACACTATCACCCCGTACTGTACCAAATAGTAAGCAGGAAATTGCCCATCCCTGCAGATAACATTCTCATACCCTCTGACCGTCGTACACGACCAACCCATGAACACAATTTAGATATCTGCAATGCAATACGTAGCTATTTAGGAACTCCTTCCCTTAAACACTACCCGAGTGGATCAATCTTGGCACAGACACTATCAACTTTATTTCTGTTGAAGCACTCAGTGCAAGTCATTATGCCTTGCAAAGTAACTCTGCACCCTCCAATCTCATGTACTAGCTCTGCAGAGTACTATCCAGATACAGATGCTTTTCACAATTGCAGTAAGTTTGATTTATGTGACATATTTATATGATTTTTTGGAGCATGAAAAACGAATATGTTAACAGTCATTAATGCCAGGGGTTTACAAACAAAATCTGCCAACAGAGGAGGCAGTTGCCTCCCCTGCCTCATATGTAGTTACGGCCCTGGAAAATAATATTTATAGTATCCACGTTTAATAATTATTTCACCTTTAAAAATACCATGCTGTCTCGTCAACTAAAACACAAGGTCACGTGATATGTTGTTGTGTTGTTGTTGTTGTTGTTGTTGTTGTTGTTGTTGTTGTTGTTGTTGTTGTTGTTGTTGTTGTTGTTGTTGTTGTTGTTGTTGTTGTTGTTGTTGTTGTTGCTGTTGTTTGTGCTGTTGTTGTTGTTGTTGTTGTTGTTTGTTGTTGTTGTTGTTGTTGTTGTTGTTGTTGTTGTTGTTGTTGTTGTTGTTGTTGTTGTTGTTGTTGTTGTTGTTGTTGTTGTTGTTGTTGTTGTTGCTGTTGTTGTTGTTGTTGTTGTTGGCTCTTGTGACTTGCACTTTTTAACCGAACCCTTGTATCCGAACTTATTCCATCCCCTGAACCCATGGGCCTCCTTTCGAAGGTTCATTCGTGAATGCCTGTACAGATTTGCATCCGAACTTATTCCGTCCCCGAACCCATGGGCCTCTTTTCGAAGGTTCATTCGTGAATGCAGGTTAGGTAACCAACTGAGCCAAGGGTAATGGAGGGATCACACTAGCTATAGTTTTCAAACTAGGCGAGTTCTTTTACGTGCAGAGGTGTGGCTCTCCTCTACACGGGACACGCCTTTTAACGAGGCTTCCGAACCTCCGCTTGGCGTCGCTGCCGTCTAGTAACACTGTACGGTGGCGACGTGCTGTGTGGAAATCAGCAACTCAGTGGCAGACGCACGACGTATCGGTTTTGGCGACACTGTGTCTGCCATGACCGGGCCGCGAACTTACGACGCAAACAACTCCTGTTTTCAAGTCGTACGCTCTAACCACTGAGCTACTGTTACGACTTCACGTGTTTTGTTTGGTAGATCTACATGCCGGGCTCTTATTTCATGGTATTTAAATTGCTCTAGATCACTGCACACCCAGTTCGTGCATTTTAATGTTTAAACAATCGTAACACAGCTATTAATGAACCCACAATAGTGTTTGATGTGTCAAAGTAAAGCTACTTGCTTATATTGTCGTATGATAAACACAAGTATTATGATTCATTAAAATTATATGATCTATAGAGCAATTTGTTGCATGCACACCCAGTTCGTGCGTGGCGATAATCGGGGATTAGAACATGTTTATTTACATTAGATCTTAGTAGAAATTTTATTTTTCCACTTTGGTACCGGGAAAGCAATAATTTTTAAAGTAGTAATATTGTGAGCTAATTGTTTGGAGCATAACAATTTTATTTAAATAACACACGAACTGGGTGTGCACACGAACTGGGTGTGCAGTGCTCTACATACTTTATTACGCTGTTGAAATGAAAGAAACATTCAGAATGCACAGATCACATCATATTGCTTCTCTTCAAACATACCTTCACGCTCAAACAGCTTTAGCATTTATTTAAATAAAAGATAGCAGCAGTTTGAATGAGCAACAAAGTGCCGTAGATATAATCAACATCTATTATCTCGAACATGGTATAAGATACATATAATATAGCTGTGCAAAAATAAAATAGTTACAGTGACATCATATGCACCAAAAGTAACTCTTTTAGATACAGTAAGGAAACAACTTCAAGCACAGCAGAATTGCTCTGATTATGAAATAAGGTGATGCATGCTGATTATTTGATGTATTGGTATATCTGCACTTCGCTGCGCTGTATATATATATACAAATAGTGGTACACATCGAATCCGTCAGTCATTCAACTTTTCGTTGTCAATGTAATTGAATGTATGATAATCGTATTTCACCTATCCGTAGCGTGAACAATTTTACAGTTTTTCTCAAACCTATAAAAGAATTAAAGCCATCAAAAATGAAACCATGTCATCGTGCTCCTTTGCCACGAGCCGATCTCGACAGCGATTGGCTGATGCGCTCGCACCAACGCACCAATCGGCGTCAACGCAAACGACGTACCTGCTCATTTTCAGCGTTGTCGTCTGGAAATCCTGCCCGGATCATGTTATTAATGGCCATTAGACGTGGGGTGGGTCCACCGCTCACGTGTCTTCCTAGAGGAGGCAACGAACACTAATTGCTTTGATAACAATAAAAGTCGATAGACTCAGCGTCGAGAAATCAGACGTCATTTGAGCACAGTTGCAAGCAACACGTAGTGCCGGGTCCGCCTGTTGATTGTTAGGGCTCTGTGGCACGTTTGTTGTAACATTGACAAAACCTAGCACTGTGTGGTCGAGAAATATTGACATAGCATATGTATAAGGCAAAAAAAACCGTGCAGTTTATATCAACGTGTGTTTGGTATACACTTGAACTATATTCTCGTGCGCGTGAATTTAGTTGAATAGCGAGTGCATGTAATAGTTGGTGAGATACGCGTGGACAGTGGACTCGCTGAACATTGAGTGGATATCGTCCATGGAAGAAATGATCTCCAAGGATTCTGGGCCCCCATAAACATACATTTAGACGTCAAAACCATGGTTATATCACTAATAATTAAACAATTATAGACTATCTATAAAATACACCAACTCTGGGTCGGCCATTTTGGATTTCACAATTACCTAATAGGTCAATCTGATTTATATGGTTAAATTTGGATTCTGTGTCCCAATATATCTATACTTAGACATCAAAAGCATGGTTATATCACGAATAGCTAAAACGTTATTGAATATCAAAATTTTCCGCCTGAGCGGGTGGCCATCATGGATTTGACCTGTAAGTAACAGGTCAATCTTTTTATAGTGTTAAATTCGGATTCTCTATCCCAATAAACCTAATCCTAGACACCAAAACCATGCTTATATCACTAATAGTTAAAAGATTATGGACAATCTTACAATTCCATCAATCTTCTGTCGGCCATCTTGGATTTCTCTCGAAATTAATGGCTAACAATGAGCAGCCATAGTCTAATTTCATATCATTATATCCTAGTATCATTTTGAGTGAGAAAAAATAATTCAACTAAAAAATTAGGGTGTTGTAAGCGTACAGGTTGCACCAGTAGGATTACATGTATATTTACAATGTAAGTATTCATTACAAGGACGGCTGGAAAAGTCATGACTTACATCTTATAAAATCTACAAAACTCATTACAAAGCTCTCTAACTCTTTTTCTGCTTTAGTTCAGAGGTTACAAAGCTCACATACTTTCATATTTTGATAACATATTTATTTATAGCTTTTAGGATTAATGAAAATATTGATTTGACAAAAATCTGCTAAAATTATGCAAATTTATGTTAATTAGATTTATGCAAATGAGCTAATTTGATGTATCATACATGATACCATTTGCATTTGTCTTATTGTTTCTGTATCAATATGAATGTTGATTATGGATAATGATATTTGATCTGACGTTACCATGGAAACCAGGCCATTTGACAACTTAAGCTGTGGATGCCGCAAGTCCACCCGGTATTTCTGAGACCTATACCAATGATGCTTTCATAAAAATACCATAAGCCTTTGTTCCTCCGGATGGTACAGAATTTTGAATTTTGGGCCTTTGCCTCACGGACTAGGTAGGGGACGACCTCAAAGATATCATGCACGGACGCACGTATGTAGGCCACGGTGGCCACGGCGGTGTCAGCGGCAGAGACATGGCGGACATGGACATGGTGGTGCTAGCGGCCGCCGGCCATGCCGGGCCTCGCTCTGTGAAGAGAGGCGGCGGCATGCACACGCCCCCCTGCACGCCCGACCACGACTCCACATCACCCACGCTCAACCTGAGTGGCGGCAGCTACCCGAGGGCGGCGTCAGGCCACGGTCATGACAGCCTCCCGCCGCCCGGAGGCCAGAACAGCGCCCCGCAAGCTCTGCAGGGCGACGACTCCCCCGCTGATGGAGAGGGCAGACAGGGCCACAACACGAGTAGCGGCAAGGGAGAAGGCGGCAGCGGCGGGGCGGGCCTCGCCACGTCCGGCAAGAACGTCACCTTCTCTCCCGAGCAAGTGGCGTGCTTGTGCATGGCGCTGACGCAGAGCGGCAAGATCGACCGCTTAGAACGCTTCCTGTGGTCGCTGCCGCCCAGCGAGCTCCTGGGAGGCTCCGAGGCCGTGCTCAAGGCGCGGGCCACCGTCTCCTTCCACGGGGGCAACTTTCGCGAGTTGTACGCCATCCTCGAGTCGCACAACTTCGACATGGCCAATCACGGCGTGCTGCAGCAGATGTGGTACAAGGCGCACTACATGGAGGCCGAGAAGATCCGGGGCCGGGCTCTCGGTGCCGTGGACAAGTACAGAATCAGGCGGAAGTACCCGCCGCCCAAGAGCATCTGGGACGGAGAAGCGACTGTGTATTGCTTCAAGGAGAGGTCCCGACAGGCGCTCAAAGAATGCTTTGAGCAGAACAGGTGATTGATTACCTGCAGTTCGGTAATTATAAAAACACATCTATCTGCTGTGGTTTCTATTGGCTGCTTGGTGCTTTCGTAATTGCATTGATATGAAATTAAATAATGTACATATCAAATTGGGCTTTTTAGAAAAATGAACCAGTAGACAAACATTGCAATAGTGCATTCTATTAGCGTGCTAAATAAAAGTACCCCTCTAGTATCACTAATTTAATGTTTGATTACACATAGGCCTAATAAGAGCAAATGTAGTTGTTGTCATGATTAATTGCACCTCAATTATAACATTCTTGTACGTCTTAAGATGTTCCATCCAAATGTCGTTTGTCGTTTGTTGGGCACTGAAATTACGGGCCACGGTACATAGTATTTCTACACTAGGTGTACACGATGTTTTTATGTTTTCTAATACGGATGCAAAAATGTATTTAGGTCTAATATAATTATCTTCAAACTTCAATCTGTTATTGCATCTTTACATACAGACAATTTACTGGACACCATAAATAAATACACGGTTTAAAAGCGAGCAGAAAACGTGATAATCCGGACGGACTGCCACTGATTTTAAGTTTGTGAAGACCGGTTGGTTTTTTAACTGTGCTAGCTTCCGCTGTGCGCTTTGGAGCAAGGTGTTATGTATCAGAAAATTATAATTCAATAGACACTGTGCAGCAACAACTGGAGTCCTTTTCATATATCTCTTTATATTAAATTATAATCATAAAATGTACATCACATTGCTGTGATGTAATTAAAGGACACTGGCTAGGTAAGTTTGGTTTTGCAAACTAACTCTCTCCGGGAGCTCATTAACCAGACGTGATGCGCATTTATTTGTTTCAGTATCCAGGTCGTGGATGAATTTTGGTTTCCACTATCTAGTACTAATAATTGGACTGAAATACTATAATTATAAGGTTGTTTACAGGATAAACGGAATTATAGTGCGTATGATTATTAGGGTACTATATTCTCACTGCAAATCATTGCTCAGGCTGGCAAAATTGTGGGTAACCTATCATCGGTGTATACAGAGTCACGCCCCAAATATGTTGAATACTTCTGGAGAAAACAGACCCTGCCTTTTTATGGAGAATTTCAACCTGTAAAAATAGGCGATTGTGTGACTTTATCGATTCTATTTAAAACTATGAGATCGGTGTATGATTCTGAGAGGTTCTGCATTTCTCAGGCGCGTGCCCAGTACACTGATGTCTTTATAAGTTCAAAGTACTACATCTTCCCTCTCACTCCAGCACATGGATTAACGAGCTTATACTCCTGAACGTAGTTATTAATGTCTTAGGAGTCAGCATATCGGTATCAAACGTCGCGTTACCCGTAGGTACCCGACCACCGACGAGAAGAAAGCTCTGGTCCAGAAAACGGAACTCACGCTGACGCAAGTTTCTAACTGGTTCAAAAACAGACGACAGCGACACAGGACGACACAGCAGCCGCTTCAGTGCAGAGGGTAAGTGTGCTTTATGCCATTGTAACGTGCTGGCTAGATGTACGTGTTTATACATGTATTTTGTTGGTACGTGTATTAACAAGTAAGTACAGTAGAATATCGAATTAGGACAGGACTACCTCTACGAAGAGACCACGTTTTATAAAATGACCGTTTATCGTGTTGGCAAACCTTAAACTCCCAATTTCATCCCCGATCCTAGCTGCAAATGCTCAAAAAGACACCGGAAATAAGAACAGTGTTGTCGGACTTTTTATGGTGCCTCGTGTGCATATTTTATGCCTAAAACGAATGGGATTGTCTGGGGAAAAGGTCTGTGACTTTTCTAATAAACTGGTTGACAAATCAAAATCAGACTCATGGGGCCATTCAGAAATAGCACACCATATTACGCGAACATCTTTATGAATATCGCCAGCAATGCCACATTTAAGCAGAAAGGCCTCACGGTGATCAAGACGACCAATAAAAGCAAACAGATGATCCAAATCAACAATTCAATATTATTTTCTCTTTGTTTTCATTCTTTTGCTGTCAATAATTATTCAATAAAACGATCAAAACCTAATTCTACCATTTTAAAATTTTAAAGTTTCGAAAGGATACTTTGGGTTTTAATATTGTCGTCTTTCTGAAAATGTCTAAAATTTTGAAAATCGTGGTCTAAAAAAAACATGGTATGTAAATACAAATTTTAGAAGGAGTTGTTGATGAAACAGAAAAAAATAAAATGTGTAAAGTTTTTATGTTTTTATTAATAATTAACAGGAAAAATGAAAAAAAGAAAAATAAAATTCCAAGGAATTAATTTTTTAAAACCCCAAAAGGGGGCCCCAAAACCAAAAAACAAAACCCCCGGAAGTAAAAATTTTTTGGGGAGAACCCGGGAAATCCAAAAAAACCCAACCCCCCCCCAAAAACCCTGGTTGTTTTAAATTTAGATTGGGGTAATAAAAAACAAATTGACAAGAAATATTGAAGTTTTTTTTTTAAAATTTTTTCTTTTAAAAAAGGTTTTTTTGGAAAGTGAATTTTTACAATTTGTTAAAATTTAAAAGAAGAAACC
>CM032667.1:52313312-52334560 GCA_019095985.1 Streblospio benedicti
AAAGATAATTATCTTCATGTATTTTCGCAAAGAGATATTGGCATTGGCATACGTAGGCCCCTATAATCAAAACATTATAAAAGCAAAATTACGCTCACAAAATTAGCGATAGTAGATCAGCATCCATCAGATGTGTCAGTTTCAAACACTCGGGGCAATCTCTGGAAGTGATCAGTGGTTTTTGCTTTTAATGTGTTTACAGACATGTTATTGTCCGTATTTAGGGCCGAGTCATTATTTAAGAATTGGGGGTCGGAAAGTTTTTCTAGACTTTGGTGTTTCTAACTTCTGAACCCCCCCCCACAGGTTTGCAAATCAAACATATGACCCCCCCCCATGGGTTCGCAAATCAAACATATGACCCCCCCCCCCAACATTGAAATATATGCCTGAAATATGAACTTCAGGCCCCCCCCTCCACTTTAGTATATCTTACCTAGCATATGACACCCCCATTTCCACATGCCCTGTGTATGTATTAGCATACATTGTACTGTCATATCTGCTGTACAAATTTGCAAAAATATTTAGCTATATGAATGAAACTATGAATGAATGAAACTAGTTTTTCCCAGTTTATTAAATGCAATAAACAAAATGTAATACAAACTGTATATATTAACTTGTCATGATATAAATGGACTGATGCTATTTAATTGATTTTAGAGAAAAAAATTTAATCTTCAATCTGTTATTTTGAGAAAAAAAAAGTAAATAATTTATATTGCATTTTCCGAAAATAAAAGTTAGTGGTTAGTCGAAAGACAATTAAACATAATATAATTCAATCTTGATAAAGGGTTTCATATTCTATTTCATAAGTTGCTTGCAGTGGCTCAGATAATTACTCTAACATAAGAGCCGATGAGGTATTATCAAAAACTCTAAATTCAATTAATAGCACCAGTCCTTTCATATCATGACAAGTTAACTTTGATATATTTTTAAGCAGTACAAATTCTTGGGTAAGGCATACTTAAAGAAATTTTTCCATCCAATCACTAAAATCCTCTGTCAAAAGCATTTTTGGCAAATATGAAACAATACAATTGCATGTGTTGAGTTGACATATTAAAACTAGGTACAAAATTACAAGATATTTTTTATACAACCAAATGATTGATCACATACCAAAGAAAAAGATCAGGACATTCTACCAACATTTATTAAGAAATATAAACGCTTGCCACGGCCCCTTTCAGTAAATTTACAAAATTTGGACATTTGACCCCCAGTAACATTTCAAGAATCAGAATATTTGACCCCCATATTTCTTCCATTTTTTCTGACCCCCACTTCTGTTCAACACAAAACTTCTGAAAACATTCAAATTCAAACTTCTGACCCCCCTCCACAACATTCAAATTCAAACATCTGACCCCCAGTTTTTTCCGACCCCCCCGGCAAATATGACTCGGCCCTTAAGTAAACTATGATTTTGTATGTATCATTTCAAACTCTGAAGGCCCATAGGAAGAGATTGGTAAGACCATTTAAAATTTGTGGTCTATGATTGTGGATTTTTTATTTTTTCACAAATGAACGTCAGGCCATGATTAAATTACTGTATTATTTTTCCCCATTCAAATTATTGGTCAGGCCATGGCCTTACCGCCTTACCAGAAACATGTACGTGTATATACTTAGTACGTACCCACAAATAAGTCATTAGCCTTATAACAAGAGAATTTGTGTTCGAATTCATAAACAACAAAAGCACTGTAATGGAGTCAGTAGTCACATCCATATCCATAAATTTGAAGAAAGTGTCAAGTTTGCTATGTGTCAGAGACTGAGGGACGTCAGGCCGCGCCACCCATGACAGCGGCAGCAAGGAGGGCAGCAGCTACCAGAGCGGGCCCGGAGACGCAGGGCGGGGCGGCGGCGACGGTGACAGAGTCTGCAACACGAGAGCAGGGAGCTACTGTCGTTATCATTTCATTTTATTTATCTATTCATGTATAGTTTATTATTTTGTCTAACCATGTGATCTATACGTTGAGCCTGGATTAAGAGGTGGGGGTACCATTTATTATGGCCCAGATATGTTTATGAAAAGTATGAACCAATTATTGTATGATGTTCACAACCCCCACCTAAATTTGTTTTAAAATTTCAACTCCTCGTCCCCCCTCCTCCTCCAGTTCCACCTACAATTACTACAATTTTTCCCAGAAGAAGAGGAGCAAGAAGAAGAACAAGAAGAAAAAACAATGAAAACGGAAGAAGCAGCAGCAGCAACAGAAACAGCAGCAGTCATCAACTAACTATGTCATCATAGGGGATCATTCACAAATGACGTCACCCTGATGGGGTGGGGTGTAGCGAAAGATGACAAAAGTCGACAGGGAGAATTGTGGCACTTGGGTTTATCTCCCCTTTTGAAAAAAACGTAGTAGTTATTTAATAATATCTGAACTTACTTTCTGACACGTTAAGTGAGTTGCAATATATCTCCTAGTTGAAATCACCTTGCCAAGTTTGCTTTATTTCCTAAATACATTTGTAAAATTATGACTAAATTATGTACATATATAATCAAATGTATTTATACAACGGCACAGTTAACAGTTAAATCAATATTACTTGAGCAAAATCACATCGCGAAACCATGTCGCGGAGGGGTGGGTGGGGAGTGAGGCAAAGATGACGTCTACTTACCAGGTGGGTGGGGGTAGGGTGGGATGCTGGAAAGTTGACGAAAGGTGACAGGGGGTTGGGGGGCTAACAAAGGCCAAAAATCAGGTGACGTCATTTTTGTGAATGATCCCTAAAAGGGCTTTTGAACTAAAGTGGACAGAAAGTAATGTTTTAGCTCTCGGCATATCATTCTCTTTTAATAGGAAAGAAATGCAAATGCACAATCTGTGGCAATAATTAGAAAGGATGAAATCTTGCCTCAAATTGTGGCAGCAGGGAGATCTTTACCTGAAAGGCAAAATCGCTGTTGTTAAAAGTTTTGCTCTACCATTGATTGTCTTTGTCACCTCTCCCCCGCCTACCTGAAATTCTTAAAAGAGGGGACAGGTGGGTGGAAATCTTTTCTCCCACTCCTGACTGTGTTTATGAATGGCAAGGCCGTAGGATATTTTCTGATCTCTTCATAAATCATGATAATTACAATGTAAAGGGGACTGCTTTACTACACTTTACTACAGATTCATTCATAAAATTGTAAAGTTATTCTTTTTGAACACCAGATGGCAGCATTGATAATAAAATTGCCACAAAAATATCCAATACTAGTGTTATACTCTGATATTTTACTGAGCATAACTTTGTGCTGAGGGTGGACAAGAAAACTGATCACGCAATCAGTGTAAGGTATTTTGCTCATAAACATAATTGAAGATTCCATTCCATCGGAGAAAGGGCCACAGCATAAATCCTACATATTTGGTGTTAAGATGTTCAGTACCTTGACCTTAACTGAACTCAACTGAAGTACTTTCTTTTGTTCTTGGATAGAAATTGGATAGTTTTAAGTGGTTTCTATGCCTTGTTGCCGAGTATATACGTGGGAGAAAAAGGTAATTATACTCGTGTGGAGTGGAGATATCAGCCAATATCTCACCTCGTGGTTTTGATAACAGCACTCGTTCGCTCCGCTCACTCGTACTGTTATCAAAACCACTCAGTGAGATATTGGCTGATATCTCCACTCCATTCGTATAATAACCTATTAATATTCAGTGGCTTTTAGGTGACTATGATCCCTGTACATTTTAATGTCACACTTAATCCTGCGAATGTTCCAAATTTCACGGCATTTTATTTTCAAATTGTGCAATCATGGTGTTATATGCAGTGGAGACATAAATGTACCATCGATTTGCCTGCAAGAGACATTCTAAATGAATGCTTATGGCTTAATTCTTGAGTTAGAATAAACAATAGAACAATATATCATGGATACAAAAGATGGTGCAATGCCGGTATCAAACAAGTAAGAGATATCGTACCCGTAGATTCCTCCGGTAATTTTCTCTCTGAAAAAGAAATTGCTACTAAGTTTAATTTTCATGTATAGTAAACACAACTCAGTACAATTCACTGAAAGATGCAATACAATCATCAATGTTGAATCAAAATGTAAAAACAGGTGGGAATATTTATATGTATTTTTTTTTCCTTTGACTGGAGTTTCAATTTTACAAACATAATCCTTGTAAATGATACTAAACTATAAAGCTTTCAATATAAAATTGTACACAGATGCTTTGCTTGCAACCGCTACATAGCCAAAGGAAATATAAATATATCTAAAAATTGTGAAAACTGCGAAGTGATTGACACAATGGAACATTATTGTGTCCATTGTAATTTAGTAAAATAACTTTTCGGTACAACTAAACGAATTGTTGAAAAACAATCTAAGGTTAGCCAATTCAAGCAAAGATAAATAATAATACAAAATTCATGGGGTTTTTTTTGTGTTTTTTGTTTGTTTGTTTTTGTTTTTAGCCGTCTTAAAAAGTACATAAATATCGATCAAAGCATATGCGCAAGATCCGAAACCAGTAAATAGTGTTCAAAAACATATAATACACAGTTTTGACCTCAGTCATCATCCTGGGATTTGATAATATCTTCATCATGGCTATTGACATTTTGGGGTGGCTGATCACAATTTACGTTAACATAAAGCATGACCAAATGTGCATTTGATTATATTATACGCTCTGAAAGCATGTATAAATTCACACCCGTTTTGGATGCATACAACAGGTACACCACTCACCTTTGACGCACTGGTACGCCACCACAAGGAAGGAGGTCACGTTGTCGGGGCACTGTTGCCAGTCCTGTAGGGAGATATCCGCCACCGTCACGTCACATGTCGAGCGGCCGCCGCATTGCATTTCCATGTACTGACCCACATCAGCCACGCAGCCTTGAGAGGGAGGTAGGGGTTAGGAAATTGCACGTGAAGTAAAACCACAACCAGCTACCCCAATTAACACGTTCATTTGGAATGGCATAGCTTAGCAATATACTCACACTTGAAACTATTGATACCACGGATAACATTCAAACTAGTCTACCATGGTCTTCTTCAATTGCATTCATGAATATTATCTAAATGTTACCCAAGATTGATGATGAAATCACAGCACACATTAACAAGGCCAGTTCGTCTTATGGTCGGTTACAGCACAGGCTATGGTCAGATCATGGCATACGACTCAGTGCGAAAATCCAGGTGTACAGAGCCGTGGTTTTGAGTACACTCCTTTATGGCTGTGAGACATGGACTTAATACCGACTTTACATCAAACTTCTAGACCAATTCCATCAACTTTGCCTTAGAAAAATATGCAAGGTGTCTTGGCCTGACAGAATGGCAAATACTGATGTGTTAGATCTCTGTGGTATATTAAGTGTTGAAGCCATGATTACGCATGCTCACTTACGCTGGGCCGGACATGTAGTGCGCATGGGCCCACAAAGAATTCCAAAGGCCCTTATGTTCGGCGAGCTGTCATCAGGAAAAATATTCCGAGGAGGACAGCGGAAAAGATACAAGGATGTGCTTCATGCAACCCTAAAAAGCTACGACATCGCCCCTCAATCCTTTGAGACCACTGCCATGGACTGCACACTCTGGCGTAGTAGATGCAGTGAGGATTGCAAACTGTTCGAGGAAGAAAGAACTGCAAGATTAATTGAAAGACGAAGGCTCCGCCATGCTGCAGCTACAAGTGTTCCACAAGTTGGAGGCACACCATTGTCTGTGGAGACTGTCATCAGACCTGCGTTGTACGCATTGTATTGGCCTGATCAGTCATCGCAGACACAAACATTAGAAACATAGGTGCAAGACATTCATCGGACCGATGAGTCAATCCATCATCAAATGTTACCCTGAACAATATAATTGTTTAAACATAGAAAAATGCATCAAAATCAATGGTAACATGTAAAGTTTGTGGACGTGAGGGTAGTCATATTGGCGACTGTTTTGGAAATAGTTTATCGGGGAGGGGGGAGTCTCAAGCGTTTCTTTGTTTTTGTGTTTCAAAACATAGATGGTTAGAAACAGTTTGCCACAAACCGCTTTGTTGGCAATTTTTAGGCTTCTAAAAAGTACCTTCCTTGTTTAGACAAGAGAACAAAAACTCACCCATTATTCCAAAGTTTTCTTTCACACATCTCCCCAGTGTTGGACGACCATACTGCGCCTGCGTAATGACGATCACTTGATCTGATGGACAGGTGGCGTGAAATGTTTCGCCTAGGCAGAACTCACCCAAAATGGCTAGAAACAAAGACAAAAATGTAGATCAATTACTGTTGGTGAAATTTTATATAGTAACTGAAATCGGTTTAGATATAGGTGGAAGAATTAGAGCATTAATATATAACGTCCCACTCGTGGCTACACTGCATCCGCAGTTGAGCATGTACGATATTTAATTTTCTAAATCCATGATTATTATACAATTCAGGACTTTTGTGATTCATAAATGTCGTCATTATATATTGTTTATTTCAATGATTAAGAACAGCATTTTTCCAGAGCTGAAGAGAACTTGGAATAAAACTATTTCGAAATGACAAGTAATAACAAGTTGTTCACGTTCAAAACTTGACGTTAAAATGAAAGTGAAACAGGCCCCAGCTAAGGATTTAAAAATACTTACAGCATTTCACGAAGGAAACTGCAAGGGCTGCCAATGTTACAAACAGGACAGTCTTCATGTTTTTTCTTGTTCGTGCTCTTGCTTTATTATATAAAATATATATGTTGTGAAATGATCAAGAGTGTGCCTTCAACAAATTCCGCTTTAAAAATTAACAATACATGGAAAAGCTGGCAGAATGAATAAACTGCTTTTACGTGCTCTGCAGTTTTATATACCCGGCATTCAAATTGGTACCAATACACTGCAATTTCCACATCTGATAAATTATTATGTACGTGATAGGGGCATCAATCAATGGGTGATACTTGTAATTGCGTCGCTTCAGCAGCTAAAGCGAAAGCCTTGTGTTCACTTCGTTTCTATGTATGTATCTATCACAGTTGTGCCTAAGTACTGTACTAGCAAGTACTGTACTTGGACTTGGACTCAAGTTCATTAGAAAAAGCACAAATGTACTTGTACTTGGACTCAAGTATAACCCAAAAGTACTTGGTACTTGCAAGTACAAACTTCAAGTACAGTGTTTCATTCATGAATTTGCTGGGGGTCAGGCAGATTTGCTGGGGGTGGGGGGGGGGAAGTCATGGGGGGTGATACTTTCAAGTTGAAGACCGTTGGAGGGTCATACTTTTGGTTTTGAGGGGAAAAGAAAGAAGCACAAGCAGTCACATGAAACTTGCAAAACAAAGAAAGGTTTGACAAATGTCTATTGACAAATTTAAGTGCTATTCATTCCAAGTATCTCATACTTATTTCTTCTTCGTTTATTATACCAGCATTACTAATGATCATTATCAGACATAAAATCACATTCGATAGTGGTACAACAGGACCATTTAGCTACACATGAGCCATGGGAGGCAGCTGACTCCAATGTTTTGGAGGGATTGTTCGTCAGTCAAACCCTGAATGACATGTGGGTTTTAAGGTTATTTTTCTGCTTGAAATAGCCTCAGACCCTATGAAAAAGGGTCTAAATGGCAAAATTTTCTCTGGGGGGGAGGATGCCCCCCCCCCCTAGAAAAGCTGTGCACCTCCTTGTTCAACATATTATGCCTCCGAATTTTTTGCAATCCTGGCTATACCACTGTACAAGTAATGCTTTGACATACATAATTTGAAATAATAACCTATATTGATATCCCAGCACTATTTTGTGCCTCTGAGGCAACTGTAATCAAACACAGATCTAAATGTTTGATAATGGACTATATGGCAGACTACCAGCTGGGGGAATATTTGAAGTATTATAAAAAAAAGTGTATGATAATGATGAAAAAATGGGAAATGGTAGACATAGTAGAATTTCAGACTCTGAATCTGAATTAAAATCTGAAATAGAGTTCCAGTCATTCCAAAATTCAGATTTATGAACCCCAGGAAAATTCAATGACTTCAAGACTTTATTTCAGATTTTAATTTTTTCAAGAAAATTTTCTACCAGTAGATACCTAGCTTCATCTCAATAGGGCCTATGTAAAGATCAAAGATGACAATAGTATGTAAATATTTGAGTTCTATTCTTCTTTTGCACACATCTACAGAAATAGAAATCTTACCATATTATGTTGTGTGTGGGTCTCTCGCGCCCCGGTTCTGTGGCAATATAATATATATCATCCCAGTTCTGTGGCAATGTACATATATATAGAACAAAGTGATGTGCCCCCAGTTTTGCTGGGTTGTCTCTCGCAAAGCGCGCAAAAATTAGACTTTGGAAGATATCAAGGTGCCAAATATGATATAATTTTATTTCTAGTCAAACAGCATTTAAATTACCAGTTTAACCAAAATTCAATGACTTTTTACTTAATTTCATTTTTTCAATAATTCTTTACAAAATTCAATGACTTTTCCAGGATCTTGAAAAAATATGAATTTCAATGACTTTCACTTGAACGGATTGGGGAGGGGGGTCTCATACTTTTCATTTCTCAATTACTGGAGGGTTCGGACTTTCATTTTGTAATATATTGGGGGGTCGGACTTCTCGGATCTGTCAAAAATCTGCCTAACCCCCCCCCCACATTGTAAATGACCGGGCCCTTTTTTACCTAATTTTAGTCTAATTCTCTCATAACCATGGTAAAACATTAAATGAAGATTCTACATCATTGTCACCATTATCAACCATTTACAGTCCATGTTTTATCCTTCCACTAAAAATGTGTGCGTGTTGTGCTGTTTGATGGTTGCAGTTTGAACATGTGATATTTATGAGTTATGACCACAAAGTGTGTTTTCAATTTATTTTATATAACGCAAACCTGTTTCGGGTATTTTCCCAAGGCGAATGATTTACCAAAATACAACCAGGTTTGAGTTCACAAAATTCTACGAAAATGACTATTTTATATCTTAAATGCCTTCTACAGGTCTTTGGCATGTTATCACATAAATGTATTATGGATGATCTATCTTATACTCTTACTTCATCTATTAGATGCATGGAATTTTAAAAGAACGTGTGGAAGTTCTTATATAGATTTGGAAATGATATAACATAAAAAGTTATCATTCCTAATACATTAAAATTTAATACACACAATAACTTGTAAATATATGGGCACATACCCACATAACCCTTAGACAATTGAAAATGACCAGTTTAATTACAGAATCCTTATGTTGGTCAGCAAAAGATAAGATATTTACTATTCATTGAAAGCAACACACTAGACATCGTAATATCTCACGACTATATACGGTTGGTATGAACAAGGGGCGATCCAGACGAAAATCAGGGGGGGCTAGGTTTTTTTACCTGCTAACAAACTATTTTTTTTAGAGACCCCACAAAAACAAACTTTTTTTTCGTGTTCATTGAACAACAAACTTTTTTTTTCATGTTGGTCTTATAAACTATATCTATAAGTCTGGACACATATACAAACAAATTATTCTTTTCTGGACACATATACAAACAAACTATTTTTGGGGGGACATATGCAGAAACAAACTATTTATTTCAAAAAAAGACCTAGAAAACCGGGTTTTGATCATTAAGGAAGTTGTTATCTAAACCTTGAAAATGCTTTAAAGTCTCTCATCTTTTCTTAACATGCTTATTATGGATAGATAGTAGGATGCATAGCTATTCATATCAATGGGTAGAGAATATATTTGTAATTTAACGAAATGGGGAGTAAATATTCACATCCTTGTAAAACCATCGTTTTGAACTTTAAAAGAGACAATGGTGTGATGTTTCTCCGGTATATACCTGTATACAATGTATTTGAAACAAAGAAATAGTAAAACATCTTCTGAATTATAAAGAAATAGTAACTAAATTTTCTATATAAAAATAACACAATTTATCATTTGCTTCTATTACATGCCAGACAGCCCGACGCACATTCCCGAAAAGATGAAACAGCTAGACACTAAAATGCCATGGCCGTTTTCTGGAAGACGCATAACCCGCAACAAATGAAGCACGAATACTACAGCAAGCTGCATGTATATACAAATGTAAATTTTAAATTCCCAACAGTGATATGAGAACCCTGACGGTTCCCGCAGTGCAAAAGGGATTATTGAAATACATATTTTGGTGCATCAAACTTGATTTCTCGTGGATAGTAGTAGTAAGGAGGGAGTATACGGGGGATGTCGTTAATCAAGTTAATGGCCTTTTTGACAGCTCAAGGTCACCCTACACCGCTCCCCGATACGGCAGAAGTCGTAAATCATCACCCCCCCCCCCCCGCCCGTCAATCACCGCTGGTCAGCGGCGCTGAGTCACCGCCGCCGCTCGCTCTCTCCCCGATACGGTAGAAGCCGTTAATGAAAAAAAATGTGGGATATAGGTGTTTTGAAAACCGTATCAACCATTGGATATGCCAATGATAGGGTATAAATTGTAAAGTCCTGAGAGCGGATCATGATTATAAAGCATCACATTTACTGTTGGAGTCCTCAAAGTAGTCGTTGAGGGGTCAGTATCCACCTCATACACCGTCGTCATAAAAAGACCCAGCGATAAACGAGGATCATAGGTCCAAGAGCTCTTACCTACCGGTGTACGGGAGCTAACCACGTAGAGTACGTTATAGTTTGATAGCGATCAGAGAAGAAGAACATGGTTAAGAAAACGGGATATTATTATCTGACGGGGTCGTGCTCGTGTAGATATAATATGGAATACGTCGCCCAAGTAATGTTTTATCGGCAATCTAATAGACGAAAAATGATATCTCCAGTGTATTACTGGGTCGAAAAAACTGGAATGAGATTCAGAGTGCACGCGTTTGTAAAGAATATGCCCGGAATTTGTTTGGAGAGGACGATTTGGGAGATAATTATATCTATGTATCAATTGAACGATACGAGTATGAGTTTCAAACCTCCGAGAAAAATTACTAGTGAAAAAATGAGAATCTTAGCGAACGCTTTGAATAAAGCTTATCCAAAGAGATTAATGACGTGCCCCACGTCAAATGATACTATCCAACCAGATGAGTCTATTCATCATTGCGAATATTTCAAGGCTATGTTAGAGGGAGGCGAGACCCCCTCAGAATGTCGTCTATGTCAAGACGCTACACGCCGCTGTTGCTGTTCCACCGGGGTAGCCGCACCCCAAACTCGGAGCTATACGACGGCCAGTGAGAAAAATCGCCTAACATAGACTGCAACTTGCCTGCTGCTGTCACCACCCCACGACTAGGAACCGAGTAAGGAAGTGACCGTAGGCAACATTTGAAGACTCCCTCACTAGGGGGGACACGGGAGCACCCGACCCGAGAGGTGTGCTATCTGAAGGAGCCTCGTGGTCGATCAACTTTCAGTCGAAGAAGAAAAAGAAAAAAAGACCTCGTGTCATTGTATAAGACTGGATATATATTTTTAAAAAAAAAAAAAAAAAAAACTATAGATTGACTAGTTGTGTGTACGTAGATTTGAGTAGATTGATTTTGTGTCATTGTATACGCTGGCCAGCGACCCAAATTTTTTTTTAAAAATTGTAATTACTCGTCTCGCTTGTACATATACGCTTATATCTATGTGTGTATGTTTGTGTATTAAAAAATTGTTTAAAAATTGTAATTACACGTCTCGCTTATATCTATGTGTGTGTTTGTATAATAAAAAAAAAAAAAATGAACTAGCGTTTCGTTTTGCTCGGTCCCCTATCTAACGACCTTATCTAAAGCTCGATGAAAAAAAAAAAACCCTCCAAAGTTGGACCTTTTAGGTTAATAATTTATAGTAATCACGAGGCCCCCCGTATCTTAGAAGAAGTTGATGGGTGGGGGATCTCTCTCTCTCTATATATATAACGTATTCTACACCTCCTCTATATAACGTATTCTACAAGCCCCCCTAATGATTAGAGGAAACAAACATCTTTTAAAAACTTCTCACTTTTTATTCACAGTAATACATATACAGGCAATCTTTAAGACTTCACACTTTTTTTATTCCGAGTAATATATATATACAGAACATCTTTAAGAAAAAACAAGTTTTAATCAGGTAATACATATACAGAACATATATATATATATATATCATATTTATACCCTATATATATATACAGAACATAGAATATAACATATATACTTTTACCAAATATATATATAACACATCTTTAAAAAAACTTCTCACTTTTTTTTTATTCAGAGTAATATATATATACAGACCATCTTTAAGACTTCTCAAGTTTTAATCACAGTAATACATATACAGATATATATATATAACGTATTCTACGAAGTCCCCTAGGAACGAACATCTTTAAAAAAAAACTTCTCACTTTTTATTCAGAGTAATACATACAGGCATATCTTTTAAAAAACATCTTTACAAAACTTTTTTTTTTAATATATATATATTATAAGACAGAACATCTTTAAAAATACTTCACACTTTTTTTATTCAGAAATATATTTAAATCTTTAAAAACTTCTCACTTTTTATTCAGAGTAATACATACAGGCAATCTTTAAGACTTCACACTTTTTTTATTCGCAGTAATATGTACAGAACATCTTTTAAAAAACTTCTCACTTTTTTATTCTGAGTAATACGTACAATCTTTAAGACTTCACACGTTTTTATTCGCAGTAATACATATACAGAACATCATCTCACATCTTTACACACACCCAAACGTTCTTTAAAAGAGACATTATTTTTTCTAAAAATATATACAGTCACTATTTCACCCGTTTACAAAAAATCCGTCACCACCCGTACGGTTTGGAGCCGTACGACGCGACGTCAAAAAAAACTTTTTTAATACAGGCGGAGTACCGCTTGACCTCGTCCCTGGAGTACACCTTCAGAGTGCGTAGATCGCGACGTATGGAGTGGGGGTGGGTGGTCTCTATACACCCGTCTCGCAGGTTCTCGGTAACGAGAGACCGGATGGACCCGTAGTTCACCCTCTGCGCGTTGGCGTGGTGTAGGGTGAAGCCCTTCACCTTCACCACCTCGTCGCCGCCGGTGGTGACGTAAGCGTAGTTCTTCGCCCCAGCCGATACGGCTCGAGATGAAGTTTACGCCCTGATCGCCGGCCACCTCCGACGTCAGATCGCCGAGGTAGTTGCCCAGCTGCAGGACGGGTGACCCCGACGCTCCTTGAACACGACGGAGTCCGTGGTCGCAGTAGATCAGGCCTTGGCGACGGGGCGTCGAGGGTGCGGTACAGCTTCTGCCTTCCCATTGAAGTGGTGGAGACTGCCACATAAAGATTGTTATTGGGAGGGTCTTCCTGGAGAGGCTTCTTCTTGGCGTACTCTACCATGACCGCGTCCCCCGAGAGGATGGTAAAGTACTTTAGGTCGACTGACGGGTCCGACACGCGCTGGCAGAAGCGACCGAAGGAGCCCCGTCCCCAACAGCTCAGACAGTGCCTTGTGGTCAGCAAGATCCCCATAAACCCCCATAGGGAGTTTAAGAAAAGCTTGGCCAGGAAGCGCCGTCCGGGGTTGACGGCGATCCGCTGAGGGTCTAGCTTGACGCCCTCGCGTCGAGCGTAGTCGTCGATGTACGCTTGCTTCTGAGCGGGGGTGACGGCCTCTCTGGGGTACCCGCTACTCTCCTGCTTGAGTTTGAGGAAGCGTTCACGTGGCGGGCGAAGAGGCCCGCGCCCGGGTTGGCGGGATCGTGCGCGCAACGCCTCCCTGGAGGGAAATTGTGAAGCTCGTAAGCCCCTCTGTATGACGTAGCCCTTGGATACGGCGAGTTTCAACTCGCCGTGTGATACGTGCCGATCCAAGAGCGATCTCGCGGGTTACAGGCGCACGGCTCCTCCGACGTCCTCTCGCAGCAGGAGCGGCATAGCGGGAACATGAGTTTGCCAGAGCTCATGCGTAGAGGAAGCACGGGGACGTCGAGGCGTCTCGGAGGCAGGATCTTCGCCTTCATGACGCCCCTCGTACTGCCGAGACGGTCCAGACGTATCTGGTCCCCCACCAGAATGTCGGGATGCCCGCGCCCGTACACGCCGGACTTCTGGACGTGAGGGTAGAGGCTGGTGAAGTCGTAGTAGCTGCAGAAAAAAAAAAGAGATGTCTCAGGAACGCGTCTAGAGTAAGGAACTGTTGGAGAGAGAGAAAAAAGCACAAATAGAATATCTTTAAAATGTACACATGACCATTCTTTATAGAATTATTAGAGACTATATATACGTTAAAATTTTCCTCCTATCTAAAATGTAAAAGCAGGCTCTGGCAACATTATATACAATATCTTTCTTGCTTAGCAGGTAGTATAATTTATGTTCATCATTAATGTTGAAAAAAGATAAATCTGGAATATTATTATACAATTCATTTCTGATATCATCATATACAGGACATTTGATTAAAACATGACATTCCGTCTCTATTGTATTATTGCAGAAAATACAGAAACGCTCTTCCTCTCTGTTTTCTTATTTACACCATATCTTAATAATTCAATATTTATTGGTGCTACTCCAGCCCTAAACATTGACAGTGCTCTACGATACTTTTTCGGATATTAAGGAGTACATAGTGCTCCGTTTCAACTTTGTTTTTAAAATGTTTGTAGGTACGCAACTTGTTTTTTCCCTCTCCTGTTTTAGAATAAAGAACGTTTACATCTGTCAACCATTTCTCATTACTTATGCCATACAAAACATCATCTAATTCATCCTTTATGTCATTAAAATTAGTATTGTTATTTACATTACAGAGAGATTGAAAGCCATTCTGATTTAAAAAATGTAAGGTCTTAGCATATCTGCTTTTAACACCCAGTGACGCCTTCATAACACACCAAGAAAACACTTTTTTACATAATTTGTCATTTTTCATATTACACATTCTCAACCATTGATTAATTACGCATTTCATTTGACGATCTTCCTGCAATTTCCAGCCAACATCTCCCTGAACTGCTCTATTTGGAGCATGGGATCCTAGACCTAAGAAGTATCTGGATGCCCGATTTTGAACAGCCTCAATACAACTGAAAGATATATGTCCCCAAATTGCAGATCCATAGTCGATAATAGAGCTTACCATACTGTTGTATAAACTTGTATATATATCGAAAGTAAAACCCCCTTGGGCTTTGTCCTTGGCAATCAGGAGACCTAGAGCACGATGGGCAGATTGAGCAACTTGTTTTGCCATTACACTGAAATCTAAATGCTCATCAATGACCATACCTAGGTACTTATACTTGGAACACATTTCTAAACATTTATCACCGCAGTGGAATACTTGTTTAGTGATAGGATTGCTACTACTTCGACAATGCATTACTTTGGATTTTTGTTCATTGATTTTAACATTCCATGTTAGACACCAAGTATTTAATTGATCTAACATACATTGTAGATCACTCCCAGATTCAGCCATGAGTACCAGATCATCAGCATACATTAGTAGGGAAACCTTTTCATTGTGAATATTAATACCTTTGTTAAGCGAATTTATATTGCTTGCTAGATCATTGATATACATATTGAAAAGGGTACATGATAACAAACATCCTTGCTTTAATCCTACATTAACATCAAACCATTCAGAGTAATGACCTTGCAACCTGACAGAACATTTTACATCTTTATATAAACTTTTTAAAGCATTTAAAAATTTAGAATTTCTATTTATCCCATGCTTTTCTAGTTTCAGCCACAAGTATTCACGATTTATGCAATCATACGCCTTACTAAAATCAATAAAAGCAAGGTATGTATGTCTTTTCAATAATTTTCGGGTTTCAATGATAGATGTTAATGTTGACAGGTGATCCACGCAGCTTCTCTTTTTCCGAAAACCATTTTGGTTATCAACAATTATATTACATTTTTCATCAACAAATAACAATCTATCATTTAAAATTGCACAATATAATTTGTATACTGCTGAAGCTAAGGTGATTCCTCTGCTATTGCCAGGGTCTCTGAGGTCCTTTGTATAGCATTTTGTAATTGGCGAAATTATGCACTGGTTCCAGATATGTGGTACCTGCCCTAACTGGAAACAGATGTTAAAAAGTTTTAACAGGAAGCTCTTAACAGTGTTATTACGTAGTGCTTCTATGGGTAAAAGGTCATAACCACAAGCTTTTCCTTCTTTTGCCTTTTGGATACTCTTACATATTTCCTGCCAAGTGATGTCACTATCTATGAAATGAAGATCCTCCTCTTTAGGCATGGAAAAGTGTGCTGGTAGCTTTACATCAGGTGTTGAACTAGCTCCCTCTGCCAAGTCATTATTCAAAAGTGTCTGATAGTATTTGCCCCATTTGTGTAGAACATCATAAGGCTCATTGCTGATGTTACCATCTTCACACAGTACTTGCATAGGTATTTGCTTCTTCCGCTCAAAACCAATGCCTAAGTGACCTATTTCCTTCCAAAAGTCTTTGGAATTTGGCTTGTTAAACAATTTGACTAACTCATTTTGTTTGCATTTCCAATGGGTGCGCTTGGCTCGCTGAATGGCTCTATCAAAGCAGCGTTGGTCATTTTTCATAATGGCTTTTAGGTGTCTCTTTTCAGTCTGTCTTGCCTTCCTCCATGTCTTTTCACTTGAACAAAATTTATTCCAAAGGTTTGTTAGTTCTTGTGTCCACCACGGTTTTCCTTGCTTTCTCTTTTTATTTTTATCCCTATTATGAATGATTTTATACGGAATATGGTTATCCATTTCACTTTTCACTGCTCGTACAAAGTCACTATATAGTTCATCTAGATCTATGTTTTCTTCTTCTAATTTAGAAGAAACAGAGCTGAAAGTCTCTTTTACATTTGTATTATTCATATACATATTTGGGAGATCCTTAAAATCATACTTCTTATAAGTTGTGTTCCTCGTTTGTTTGATATTGACTTCTGTCTGTAGTACCATATCCCAAATTAAGAGTGAATGGTCAGGAAAGCAGGAGCTGCTCTCCAATAGACTACTGCAATTTGCCATTTCAATCAATTCCTTTGGTGGGATTACCCTAAACCCATTATATCCCGAGATCTGTTCATGTGGAATTATTGCGTAATCAACAACAGATTGTCCATTATGATTGAAAGATGTAAAGTTGTTATTAGAATGATTCCGTCCATTCATCATTACACAACTTGCTGACAGAAGAAACTGAATGAAATAATCACCATACTTATTTTGTTGCAAATCAATCACGTGGCGGCTTATCATCTCATCATAATCCTCGATGTAGTCCAATTCATTACCACACCTACTATTGAAATCACCCATTATATAAAAAGGACAGTCATGCTGGTATTTATACACCTGGGTAAGTAAGTCATTGAAAAACTCTTGAGCATCGACAAAGTGTGTGGAGCGTTGAGGCGGCAGATAGCATACACACATATTAAACTTTTCCCCATCATCTCTAGCTTTAAAAGTTACCCAAAGGATATCCTCATGTTCATCATCAAGCACATAGCAATCAAAATATTTACAGATAGAATCTTTTAGCAGGAAACCAACCCCACCAGACCCTATTTTTGCAGTTTTTTTCTTTAGCCTGTTTTTTCCAATCCATGTATATCCATCAATATCAATAGAATCATCGCCATACAGATGAGATTCAGCAATACCAGTAATATCTAAATCATAATGCTCTATGCATTTAGACCTAATCATACTATTTGAAGAAGAAAAGTTACTGCTCCACCCCCGTACATTCCAGAAGCCTGCTCGAACCTATTTTTTTTGGTTTGCTTGTGTCATTTTGTTACGTCTGTATCCTCTATTTTCTCTCCAATATTGCTGTTCAAACTCCGGTGTAGAGATTCTGTAACGAGGGTTGTGTACCCTTGTTTGCGGGCTTCTTTTTGGTGGTGACGCAGGCTCAATGCTATCTGAGCCCTGCCTACTGAACTTGTTATGAGATCTAGAGGTTCTTGGAGCTTCACTCTCATTTCGAACCTTTCCATCAATATTTTTGTTTTGGCTGGTTTGTAACCTTCTTGACTGATCATTGAAAGTATCATGGCCTTTATCCCCTTTTCCGCTTCTATCTCGAGATTGAGCTCGCTTATCACTTGACCTTGTTTCTTGCCTGAATCTTTTGTCATAGTCCTGACTCTGAACTAGTTTTGACCCTTTCACTCGGAGAGAGCCATTACCTACTGCGTTGGCTATGGTTTTCAGATTTGCTATATAGTTTAGCTGTTCTTTTGATTTCTCAGCTTCTTAAATAGTCTGCTTCAGGTCATGGACTTCTTTTGTCGAGGTTAGGTAGGGTTTCTGAACTTCTTTGCATTATAGTTTAGCTGTTTGTTTGATTTATCAAATCTGAAATGCAAAACGACCTACGTTCAATGTTTTGTAATAATCAGATATGTCATGAAAATAATTATTTTAGTCAATGGCTCACAGGGAAATACGTTGTTTTATGGTGATCTTCCAAATTCCAAAACGTTCAATTTAAGGAATCTGCGACATTCGGTTGTGTGAGGATATTGTCTGGACTAGTTTTGCTATATATTTTTTATGGTTTGTTCAACAAAGCCAAAAATCCTGTGCATCATCGTAATTGTTCTTTCGATGATGTGGAATAGTCATGACATTCGGTTGTGTGAGGATATTGACTTTTTTAAAAATGTCACACCTATTCAAATTGCATATAATTGATAACTATATTTGTTTAATATTTGTTCAGATATCCAGTTTATCCACAGTGCCAGTGAGCTATTGGATACAGGTAAAAATATTAAAATATTTTTATTATTATTATTATTATTATTATTATTATTATTATTATTATTATTATTATTGTGTATTATTATTATTATTATTATTATTGTGTGTGTGTGTATTGAAATTATTATTATTATCGGTATTATTATTATTATTATTATTATTATTATTATTATTATTATTATTATTATTATTGTCTGGAGGATACGTTTCTTGTCATCATAGCTTTTTACAATACCAGGTCGTTGTGTAAATTTAGACACTAGCCGTTCTGCTGTCATCACTTTGATGTTTAATTTTAAACCATCCTTTATAAGTGAATTCACCATATTTATTGTATTTTCATTTCTTCCATCTGCCATGTTTCGTATGATCAGTTTGTTGTTTACTTTTTCTGCTTCGATTTCTTGTACAGTTTTTACACAATCGGAGAGTCTGCTTGATAATTTCTCAATTTTTTCATTTGTATCATTTTTCACTTTATCCGTGCTTCTGTCTATATATTTTGTTACCTTGTTGACAATATTTTCCTCCATCTTTTCAAGCCTCTTTGATTCATTCTTTTTTTATTTACAAGAGTTATCAAAATAAAATCTAATTTATCCTCTAGCGACATACTTTTCAGTTCAGAAGAGGGGCTGAGTATTTTCTCAGGTAAAACTTGCTGGTCTTCCTCAAAAGCGGTCAATCCATTACTTATGTTGTTACTAATTTCACTCATTTTGAGACGAGTTTTAGAGAATTCGGTCTTTCACTGACTGTATCACTGACTGTATCACTGACTGTATCACTATCACTATCATCATTTTTGTTACTTAATTCACTTAATTCACAATCTTTTTCACAAACTATTTCATTACGAGTGTCAGAAAAAGTGTCAGAAAAAGTATTGATGTTTTCCGTGTGAATGTCAGCTTGTACACAGACTCTTTTTGCACTAATGTTGTCGTTGCTGCCATGACTGTGATCCAGCGCTTCCAGCTTTTCATCGTTTTCATCATTTTCAACATTTTCTTCATTTGACCCAGATAATCTCTTTCTTTTATTTAGGATTCTCTTGGTATTAAACAGGTCGGTAATAAGTTTCTGATCACATGGTTGTTGAAAGCGGTGGGTCCGTGTCTTTAAAACAGGAGGAGCACTAAAACTATACACCGGGCTGAATTGACAGAGCTTAATCGTTTGTTTCTCGAGTTATGAAAACGCTTACCGTATAGCCTCGTCCTCGGCGGCCTCCTGATAGAGGGAGAACGTCTCAACGCGTCCGCCGTAAAACGCGTCCCTGACGTCAAGACGCGAGACGTGCGCCTCCGTCGACGGAGTCATCCGATGCAGCGGGCCTCATCGTGACAGTCGGCTCGGTGGGGGTCTTAATGCGGGGGAAAAGACGGGGTTAAGTAAGAGGCTATTTTTTTTTTGGGAGGGTGCGAGAGTTTTTTTTTTTTTAAAAGCGCTTACCGGGAGCTGACGAGGGGCCTCGACGTCCCGATCAAGCTGCCGAGCTGGGGGACGCGACGCCTCGACGGAGTCATCCGATGCGGTCTCATCGTGACAGTCAGCTCATCCGATGCAGCGGGCCTCATCGTGACAGGCGGCTCGGTGGGGGTCTTAATGTGGGGAAAAGACGGGGTTAAGGATAATTTTATTTCGGGTGTTAACAATTATATACGTATATACATTTCATACAAAATTATATTAAAAAAAATATCAAAATGTGTTATATAATTGTCTCTTCCAATGTAAAAAACAACAGCGATTGGAAGTAAAAAAAATAGAAAGAATTTAAAACGCAACTGACTAGAACATTATCGCATTCCTTCAATCTCGTATACGGGTTAAAAAAAATGGATTTTTCTCAACAAGACGTAAAAAGAGTCGACATTATTATTTAAAAACAATCGCGAAATACTACATCTCTTATACCCAATAAATATCTAAAAACATTATTAAAAGCTACCTTGGCATTATGAATAGTACTCTTGTTAAAAGAAGACCGCAGAGAACTACGATAGAAGTTAGTACAAAAAGATTGAAATAAAAGACTGTCATTGGTACACCCTCCGAATTTTCTTATTAGAATATTTTCCTCTACTCTTGATTTGTCTTTTAATGTCAGTACCCTCTTTCAAATCATACTATAAATACCTAAATATTTGTAAGATCCCACCCATTTTATGTCGATATTATTTAAATATACAGCAGAGTTTTTACGGCGTCAACACCTCTTTTCCTTACACGTATACAAGTAGGAGGTTTTTTTAAGGAGGGGTGCGAGAGTTTGTTTTTTTTTAAAAAAAAGCGCTTACCGGGAGCTGGCGAGGGGCCCGATCGGGCCGCGGACGCGACGCCTCGACGGAGTCATCCGATGCAACGGGGTCCGATGTAGCGGGTCTCATCGTGACAGTCGGCTCATCCGATGCAGCGGGCCTCATCGTGACAGTCAGCTCGGTGG
>CM032667.1:52341488-52353448 GCA_019095985.1 Streblospio benedicti
TCTCGATGTCTTTTAAATTATGTAAGTTTACTACGGGAATATTGAGAGTCGCTATCGTTACCCGATGCGAACTACCCCCGAAGTTATACCTCTCCAATGACTGCTCCTGGGAGGGGGTTCAATCACGTTTACAATGAGAATAATGGTAGGCTAAGACAATCGCCACGACTAAAACTATACGCGATGTCTCACTGTGAGCGGCTATGTAAGTTTACTACGGGAATATTGAGAGTCGCTATCGTTACCCGATGCGAACTACCCCCCTTATACCTCTCCAATGACTGCTCCTGGGAGTTCAATCGCGTTTACAATGAGAATAATGGTAGCCTATGACAATCGACTATACTGTGAGCGGCTGTTTACTCGCGCTACTCGCCGAGAGCTGAGCTGAGCGGAGGCTGGCGGCGGCGGTGATTAATGGCTTTTGTCCGCATCGCGTTAATGACTTTGTACGTATAAGGACGGCTCTGGAATGTCCGGAATTTTAATAGCTTTGGCGGTATGCGAGCTCCCTACTACTGACGTACCTCGGATTGTGATCTCTCTCGGATATTTTTTGCTTTCACCTTTATCGATACGCGGCTTTAGCCTTTGGTACCCTGCGGGTGATACAGTAGGGTCTTCACGAGGGGTGGGACGTTATACTCGCTATTCGTACGGACCTCGCTCGTCGCGTGGTGTCTGCTGACACTCAACCTTTGATTAACGACTTTGGTCGTATCGGCGAGCGAGCGAGCGGCGGCGGTGACTCAGCGCCGCTGACCAGCGGTGATTGACGAGCGGGGGGGGGGGGGTCAGGGGTGATGATTTACGACTTCTGCCGTATCGGGGAGCGGTGTAGGGTGACCTTGAGCTGTCAAAAAGGCCATTAACTTGATTAACGACATCTCCCGTATACTCCCTCCTTACTACTGATGGTTCTGAAAAAGATCAATCATGGTGTCAATTGTTTCATGCTCTGACTTATAGATGACCACGATGCTGCTATTTCTGTTGTGACAAACGGTTTAGAAGATGAACAGAAGGTCTGAATACTTGTCCTGCGAATACATCTTGAACAATAGCGTGTGCTTCTTGTTTGTTTTACACACTGGATCTTGGGCATTCTCTTTTTCAGAACAAAAAGTTTTATTCGCTGTAATACCTCTATCATGCAGGATTAGCATAGAGATGTACTCTATCTCGCCTTGTGGAGCTTCATTTCTGACGTGGTATGAAGTTATGAACACTGCTCGTGCATGAATGGCAAGTTTGCCGAGCACCAATTAATGTATTCGTTTTTATTCCTGTTTCCTGCAAGACGTAGCCCGTTCATAATCGAATCTTTGACTTTAGCATATTATCTAATTGATGAAGTTTGACTCTACCCTGTCAAGCCGGACGTCACTCTAAGAAGTAGCCAGGTTGCTTAAGTCTATGTTTTAAATCTATGCACTTTACATTTCAATGATATAGTTCTATTTTCAGACTCATGGTGCGGCTATGGCATCTCCGGCGTACCCAGTTTAACTGGGTAATCTTCACCTGGAGTACTTCGAGAAGAAGACGTTCGACTCAGCTCGAGTTGGACTCGTGATCAGAAGGTCGTGGGTTCGATTTCCGTTTGGGTCTGGTGGTGAGTGTTGAGCAAACTTTCTCCCAACAGGTTGCACACTGCTCCGTGATGATACCTACACGTAAATAGGTACAGGTAGGCGAGTAATTAGCACGTGTGCATATAGCAAATGCGATGGAGAGGGGTCGGGTAAAATTAATTATCTAAAAGTGGGAGGTCACTGAACTTTTTCTTCGAGCCCCAAAAAATGTACGACGACTCCTCCCCCCCCCCTCCCCCCCCCAACACAATATCGTTATTTATGACTGTTCCCTAATGTCAATGGCATTTGAACGCATTGAATTATGAATCAATAATTAATGTATTGTCAAAGAAAGATCATATAAAATCATTTCCACAAATAATTTTGCACATAGGCCGCCCATCGCCTTGAAAGTACCATTTTAGTCTTGACGTGTTAACACGTCGCGAAAAAGACTCCACTAAAACCTAACTTTGACATATTTATTGTAAATCAGCTCGCTATATTTTTTAACAACCAGTATACAATATACTCAGTCATCTATGCAAATATTAGCTTTTTGTGATCAAACACATCGGAATATAATTTACAACATCGGATTCCTTATGTTATTAAGATCGAAAACTGTAGACATAATTTGGGCGTTAATATATGTGGGGCACGTTGTGCATATAACTAATTTAAATGTTTTACACAAGTATATACACGTTCGATTTGTATATTTATTATTGGTACACAGCTTTACTTAAAAATAATAGTAACTTTGTAAAAACAAGTCGCATTGACCAATACACTAAGTAAATTTCTCTATATTTAGTAAGTAAAAGACTTATATCTGTAAGTCGACCCGTATAATAAGATATGAGTCACAGTATTTTGGGTGTAGTTACAGTAAAAATGGAGTAACTTCCTTGCAAATTCTTTTCGTTATTATTGTAAAATTCATGGTTGTTAGGTCAAAATAAGATTGCAATATGGGATTACAACCCTTAGAGTTTAGTGACTGTTTGACAGATAGTCCCTACTTTAGGGAAAAATTGCATACACATGAAAAAGAATTGGATAGAACAAGCAAAGCAATTAAGGTTCTTATATCTGAATGTAAAGATTTAATAAATGCAGCTAAAGCCTTATCCAAAGCTCAGCGCCAGTTTTCTAAAACACTTGTAGATTTTAAGTTTGAATGTATAGGCTCTGAACAAACTGATGATGAGAGTGTAATAACAGACTCATTAGGCACTTTTGGAAGACTTATTTCTCAGATAGAAGATCAAAGAGACATGATGCTAGATAAGGCATATGAGACCATTATTTCCCCTTTAGAAAACTTTAGAAAGAATAACATTGGCAGTGCAAAAGAGGGTAAGAAAAAATTTGACAAAAACACTGCAAAGTTTTGTACGGCACTGGAAAAATACCTTAATATGAAAACTAAAACATCAGACAATCAGCTGTCCGAAGCAGATCTTCAGGTAGAAATGGAGCGACGGCAGTTTTATCAGGCATCCATGGAGTATGTTCTCCTGTTACAAGAAGTGCAAGAAACTAAAAAGTTTGAATTTGTAGAAATACTGCTGCGATTCATCTATCAGTGGTTGACATTTTACCATTTAGGACACGATGTCAGCGAAGATTTCAAACCATTCATGTCCGACTTACAAGAGCGCCTTCAAAATTGTAGATGTAATTATGATGCCACAAAGCAAGAAGCAGAACAATTGAAGCAAAAGATGTTAGAAGTTAGAGGTTCAAAGCAGCAAGATACACAAACATTAAATCGAACTTGCACAAAAGAAGGTTACCTGTTTCTTTTAGAGAAAAAAGCTCTTGGCACAACGTCATGGACAAAACAGTACTGCCAGTATCAGAAAGAAAATAAAATACTCACAATGATTCCATATAATCAGGTTACTGGAAAAGGTATAGCAGGAATGACTACTGATACAATGGTTCTTTTAACATGCACAAGGCGAGCATCAGACACAATAGAGAAGAGATTCTGTTTTGACATAACAGTTGTTGATAGGAATGGTTCAATTACCTTGCAAGCACTAAGTGAAGATGATCGCAAATCTTGGATGGATGCCATGGATGGAAAAGAACCAATATATAGTGCTCCAGTTCACAGTCAAGACCTAGGCAGTTTACTAGATGATATTGGTTTCAGCTTTATTAGGAAATGTATCCATGCTGTAGAGAAATATGGACTGGAAGAGCAGGGCCTATACCGAGTGGTTGGGGTGACATCAAAAGTGACAAAGCTTACTAGCATGGGACTTGGTAAGTATATCATTGTTAAAGAGCTGGTCACACTGGTTTAAAATCACGTACAAGCATGAATCATGCCTAAAATTGAAGCCTCACGTCATTCATCAGTAGTCTGCGCATTATCAGTTTTTCTCACACGGAACTTGCTTGGGTTAAAGTGGCCAGGTCGACGTGCGTGGTTCCAGCTTTTGAACTGTTAAAAATTTACTCCACACATGACCATGTAAGAAACTGCGGAGTATTTGCGCGGTTGTACATAATTCACCGGTGGTAAATGTGATATTTAAGCAGACCGTGCGTGGAGTGTACATGGACTGTTAGTCATTGCAGTGGGGTTGTATTTAGCTTTTTTTTTCAATGCCTGGATGTCTGGATTGTTAGTAGTTTGTCAATGGTTTATCAACGATCTTTCTATAGTTTTTACGTGATTAATAAGTGATGTTTCACCACGTTAATATTCAGAACTCCCAGTGCACATGCATGCACAAGCAGATTTTTATGCTTGATTCATGCGTTTACGTGAATTGTAGGCATATGACCAGCCTGATTATTTCACTTACCAAAGTGGTATGCCCCTTTAATGGCTGTTTTGGTGACTTGTTACAGAATGTAATGAAACAACAATAAACAAGAATTTTTGTACTTCCAATATAATAATTAGGGAAGGTGCAATATTTACCAGGAAGGGGGACCGATGCATTTGGTAGGGGGACAGGTACTTTTTTCAAGGTGCAAAGTAGGGGGACCGGATGATTTTTCATTCTTGTTGGGCATGGGACATGTACTTTATTTCAGCTGCTGAAATCCCACCTCGACGTAAGCGAATCGGTACAAATTAATCACGCAAATATTCATGGGAGGGGACGCGGACTTTTTTTATGAATAGAGGTCATGGGACATCAGGGTTTTTTTCATGACATCAGCAGGGGACAAGACCTTTTTTCAGACAAGTTTTTTGATACGCACCGGTCCCCCCGCCTGTTAAATATTGCACCATCCCTTATGAGCATTACCTTTCTAAAATTACTATATTTAATTGAATGTACGCTTGATACCCCCGTGTTGGATGGTTTGCTAAAGAAAATTTTATTTCCAGCCATCCTTTTATTTATTTCTGTTCAGTAATGTCAGTGTTTTCATTTTTAAAGTGGTAATTATTATTAATCTTGTCACCAAAAATGTGTCCTTTTTTTCCTTTTTTTTTTGTTATGCCCGGTAACAGAATACTGCCCGGGAAGTGTCTTACAGAAACAACTTATATAAAGTGTTCGAAAATTAACAGATTTCATTCTCCAAGTCAAACGTTACTGGCTATATAATATATCTCATAGTCAGTGATCGGACACTGATGGGACAATTCCTTGACCTAAGTCCACCAATGTGTATGTGTATCAAAGTTTTTTATGTATGTGTGTTTTTTCATACATAATTGTTCTGTGATACATTTTACTCCTCAGGGTTTAAGTTTCTCTTATCCTGTACGTTTGAATACAAAGATAATATTTCGTACTTTTGTTCGAATGGGTGAAAATAATGTTCAAATTTTTATTTTTTTATTTCAGATAGGAGAAGGTGTGACAAAATCAACTTCGATGACAGTGATGAGTGGGAAACAAAAACTATCACTAGTGCTTTGAAAAATTACTTTCGAAACCTACCAGAACCACTAATGACTTTTAAGTTGCATACAAAGTTGATTGTTGCAGCAAAACGTGAGTCTAAAACTCTAAGAATGGTGGACATTCATGAACTAGTTCATGAACTTCCGGAGCAAAATTTTGAAATGTTGGAAATATTGATTGCGCATCTAAAGAAAGTTTCTGAGCATAGTCACTTAAATTTAATGACTGTTCCTAACATCGGGGTATGTTTTGGTCCTACGCTAATGAGACCAAAAGAAGAAACCATGGCGGCCATTATGGACATAAAATGGTGCAATATTGTTGTGGAAATTCTTATTGATAACTTTGATAAAATATTCCACACATCTCCAAATGCTGTAAATAACGTGAAACCGCCAGCACCTCCGACAAACATGTCCACCTCAACACCTAATGTGCTTCATCGGCCTGACCTTGAACTCGATCGTCGTGACCCAGCTACTTATAATTCCATCAGCATGATTGACACAAACCAGACGTATGCTCAATATCGTGCAAAGCTGCGGCCAACAACTGGCTTCTACAGTCAGTTCTCGCCCGGTGACCATAACAGCAGTCGCAGTAGCAGCACAGAATCACTTACTTCTAGAACATCCAGCATCCATCATTCCAGCACGTCAATCAATAATACAGGCCAGGCTCACCTTGTCTCACAAGGAAGAGGCCAAACTCCACTGCTCTCAAAGTCTGAAATAAATGACTCAACAAACAGTGTAGGGAGCCTTTCCAGTGGCCATTCTGTGAGAACCCAAGGTCCTGGTCGGAGAGTTCGTGCATTGTTCCAATGTGATGCAGAAAATAGTACAGAGTTGTCATTTGAGCCGAATCAGATCATTTACAATGTTCGCCAATCAAGGGAACCAGGATGGCTAGAAGGAGTTCTAGATGGTAAAATGGGACTGATTCCTGCAAATTATGTAGAATATATTTGATACTAATTGAAAATACAAAACTAAGTTGTATTCCATATTTTTTAAATTATGGCATTTAATTATGAAAACAAGATTAGGTTTTGTAATCACTTCTGTCATTGTTGACTAGAGAAGTCATGGGCAATTGAATTTTGTTTTCAATGGCAATGAAACATGTGGCAATTTCGAAATAAGTAAGTACTGTAAAACTAGAAACTTTCGTGTGTAGGTGCAAAAACGCGAACTTAAATAGCCCGCAAACATTAATAGCCTATGTAAAGTAGGTCCAGGATGGACCAAAATCGCAAAATTAAATAGTCACGAAATGATTTATAGTTGAAAATTGTAAAATTTAGTAGCCACGAAATATTCTAGTTTTACAGTAACTTAAAAGAAATGCTCTAAAACTGAGTTTGAAGTTGGAACAGAAAAGAATTTGTAGGCTTTGATCAATTATTTGCTTCACATTACATCTGAAATAATTCCACACTTCAGCTTTAAAAAAAATCAAATTCTTTAACATTTGCAGAATTCGAAACTGTGTTGATTACTTATTCCGGTCAAGTAGAAATGCCTCGAGTGAAGGAGAAGTGTTCTTTGCTGGCCAGCAAACAAATACCCTTTATACTGCATTAGTATTACACCTGTACTGTTGTGAAGTTTTATGTGGCTTTTATATATCTGACTGCAGTTTTCCCCACTAATTCAAGTAAAATTGTTTGGAAGGTTGTCTATGGAGCAAGTGTTCAAAGTTTGTTTTGATCGTGGATTTATGTGGAAATTCCCCATATTTCAACTTTGTACATAAATCATGAAAGATATTGCATCTCTGGTAAAAATAAAATTTCTGACTTCATTGCAATTAATTTGAATTTCATATTTAATTTTCATTGGTTCATTGAATTATTTTATTTGGCCAAAGAAAAGGATTTTTTTTGTCTATCATGTTGCAACCATAACTATTGTTTGTTGTCCTTATATATATGGTATAGCCTCATACTAGGACTAGGTTTTGGCATAATATCCAGGCTAAAATCCCAAAATATTAGGTGGATTAATCCAATATTGGATAGTAAAAGTGTAATTGTGATATTTGAAAACATTATAAGGAGTGACTGTAATTTTTTGTGGAATTATTTTTACATTATTTGAATACAGAAAAAAATGATGGTAAACTAGAATATAATACTTTTTTTCATCATTTGAACAATATAAACTTTTTTCTTTGTACATAAATTTCAAATTTTCATAAAACATTCATGCTAAAAGTGTGATTAGATCTGCTGTTTTGACATAATTAAAGTTAGCTAAAAATGCTTGTTTCTATATGTGTTGAAGAGTGTTAGAGTGAGGTATTGTGCAGACAGTTATTCCTTAGAGTGGTAAATTCTTTTCTTTCTTTTTTTAGTCAGTTTATCCTTATTTATTTTTTTTTTTTATATGATGTCTAGTATCATTTAGGAATCAGTACAGAATGTCCATCAATGGAATTGCTGTCCGCACACTACTAGTAGGATTATAAAGTCTTATCAGTAAGATTTGATGAATACTCAATCAGAAATGTATTCCTTTTAACCTAGTCGCAGAATTTGATCGGCTGAAAATGTGTCTGAAGCATGCAAAGTATTAATCTGCAATTACTGTACAATGTTTGAAATTCCAAAATAAGGCTGTAAAACTTTTCAGTTAGTAAATAATAATTACTGTGACTATTGTATGATATTTCAACACTGTATCTTTGAACAGTGAATTAATTTGAATATTTTCCTTGCTATTTATGATAATAATTAATTGCAATGATGTAAATAGGTGCGGCCATTGTTTGTGAATTATATTCTGAATATCAATGTATTACCAAAAATGACTAAATAGGATATGAATTGATGTTTGTAAATAGAATTGTTGCTACTTCTGAATCCTCTCCGAATTACATGAAAATTGGTCAACAAGTTTTCAATACATACGTATGACCAAATGTCACTGAATAATTATAAAATCTGTTATACAGGATGTTCATAACAAAAATATGAACAACTGTATATATATTTTTCCCAAGTTTGCTTGTGGTTCAATTCTTGGCATAACAGTGAGAGTAGAATAACAAAAATAATAAGTAATAAAATTTAATGATTGTTGATTTTAAATATTGTCATGAACGTCTTTTTCTGGTTGTAAATAAATATTGGATATTAGCTTTATCACATTTAATTTTCAATGAAAATTGTAAATTTTTCATTGTTTTTTTTTAATCAATGGAAATTGTTGCATCACTTAGTCCCTTATTTCCATGTTATATACTGATGAATACTTTTATTTATTGTAATAGTTAATGAAGTATTATAAATCTTTATTTTATGAATTTTTGTTGTATTTTAAAAAAATGTATATCATTAAATACATACTAAAGAAATACTTGAATATACAGTAGGTATTTCTGGTCTTGTTCAATTTCGTACATATGTTGTAATGTTTGTGTTCATTCATATCTTGCAGGAATCTTGTGCTTTTATATGCATAAATATTATTTGCCTGGAAAGAAACAATTCTGCTTGGCTTCTATATGCATAATTGGTAAATCATAATAAATACCAGCTACTTTTAGTTAATAATATTGAACGTGGGGACCCACAAATATTTTTCATTCTCATATATTTTCTGTATTATATATTTGTATAAACAGAATTCATTAAAACATTTAAATTCTGTTAATTTTACAAGATCTTCGTGTTAGTGTTAATATTCAATATTTAGATTGCTGTATTTTGTAGTTGACATCATTGCTATTGGCCCAGATTAAATGGGAAAACATGAATAATCAAAACCTAGATTTGCATTTGGATTGTAGAAAGTGTAGTGGAAGTATCCAGTCCTATAGTTATTTTGTATTTTATAAGTATGTATTTCATTTCTTAATACAAAATGATGATCAATTGATGATTGTATATCAGATTTAACTTTGTTATCTGTATAAATCTGCTTAATACCATTTTGTATGATAATATTCATGTGTACAGTGCGTTTCACAGAATTTGTAATTTCTGTATATAGCATATGGCTGGTAGATATTTGTACTTCAATACATTGACATGTTTTGTTGATTTATATAAAACTTACATTTATGCATTTTGTATACTAATGTGCTACACCTTTTTACCTATGACAATCTGGCATTACTATTTATAACAACTTTTTTCAACTATTCTGCAATTTGTCAGTGTTTAATGATGAATATGATATACGTTAAAATTGTTTACCATGTCTGAAATTTATGTACAAATTTAAGAGCTTTATAAAAATAAATATTTAGGAAAACAGTTATTTAGCATGATGTTATTTGATTCCCCGATCAGAAGGTCCCATCTGGTCGGTATGCCAATGTGGTTTGGGGCTTCCTATGATGGGATTTTCTCATTCACTGTCATATTATATCAGCAGTGGTTACATTGTGATTCTGTGTGTCCAGTTTATATACATGTAATTCTACAAATATTTCTCGCTATTGGTTTAGGATAACTATGTTTTAATATAAAAAGAGATTGATCAAAAACATTTTACTATTCATTTTTATTCTTAGCGAGCATTGTTTCTAATTTGAATAATTATGTATTGATACAAAAAGGACTCTAACAGACAACTATAATGGCACTTTTCACAATAGTGTGTGACTTTGCACCCACATTATTTATGACATCAATTATTATTACCGGTAAACCTCTTGATATGAAATTTATAACTGCATAATAAGGCACCAAAATTAAGGCCACCATATCCACATCTTGGTATATGACAAACATTCAAAAGGGCACCATAGGCCCCCCCATCTTTACCAATTTGGGGTTCTTCCGAACATCTATCTATAATATTTGAGATATGATACCTTCCTGGGGCAAGATGCATAGGCACATAATAAATGAAGTGAATTCGCTCCCATAAAGATTTTCTTTTATATGTCTCCAAACACATAATATATTCTATGTATGAAAATATTATCATCGCATCATTTATGTCCATGTGCTGCTTCATCAGCTTGGAATATCATGGAACAAGCCGTATCGTACTCCTCTAGTGACATCACATCCTTGCACCAATCAAGTATAGCATCTAAGTCGCATGAATGATTGTCTACATCTTGAAATCTGAGCAGAGTTGAGATCAAAGAGGTCCTGCAAATACAAGTTTAATGCAAACATAGATAAAGTACAGTGTGCTACAATGTATATTCAAATAAAGTTATATATTCAAATAAAGCACTTAGAATTTATATTTTTACCATTATCTACATATAGGGAAAACACAGAGCTTAAAAAATACACTAGATGCGATCTTAAAACATGAAAAAAAACTTACATATCTATCTTTGGCCTAAATTCCATAGCTTCTAAAAATTCCTCCAGGGTAATCTCTGATGCTAGTCCGTTGGCTTGAAATATGTCCTACAAATATATAATAAAGTCAGAATATATTAATTGCTGTATTTTACAGGCCCATGCTAGCTCAGCTTTTCTTTTGTAAAACGGGGTTCGCTTTTACTGAATTGTTCCATGAATACCTTTAGACAGGCAGCCCAGACCACTTTGGGTAGCTAAACTAGGTACCAATATCTGACCATATAATCATATCAGACTTTCCATCTTGACCATGGGATCATGCGTCTGCCGGGAATCAGAGGGCGGGGGACCCCCCCAGGGGCGGTCAAGCGCGGTCAAAAAACGGGTATGGGTAGCCGAAGGAGGTACCACTTGAAAATACTGTCAAAGTACTTGGCACAGTGCACCAACATTGACCGACAGACGGCTAAGACTGACCGCTAAAAATGGGCTTGGGTAGCCGAACTAGGTACCACTTCAAATCAATTTTAAAATGATCCTTGGGGTTTGTACTCTTCAGAAATAACATGGACAGACAAATAAAATGACGGAAAGTGACCGACAGACGAGGTCAAAGGTCTCTGGGGTCAGCGGTCAAGCATGGGTTGGGTAGCTTAGCTATGATAGGTACCACTTCAAATCAATTTCAAAATGTTCCTTAGGGTTTGTACTCTTCAGAAATAACATGGACAGACAAATAAAATGACGGAAAGTGACCGACAGACGAGGTTAAAGGTCTCTGGGGTCAGTGGTCAGCATGAATTAGGTAGATTTAGTCATTACCACTTGATATAAAAAGATGATATATACTTAATATGTATACATAAGCAGTTGCTTAAGACCCAAACCCCTCATATTATGTCTTGTTCACGTGCAGAAAATTTAAGGAAAAAGAATTATTATGAATGATTCTTTATTATGATAATGAATATGATAAATGAATACGAAATATGGTCATAGAGTTTAAAGAAAATATTGGTATGAGGACGCACACAAGTAGTATAAAGAGAACTCTATATAGTTCTAGACACTATAAGCCAATAGTGGCTGTCTCCATTAACATCTTCTTTTTAAAACGCTCCTGTACAATAGAAAAAAAAAATGAAACACAAGTTGAATGATAAGTACAGAGCTATATAACATCTGTCTGTCACACTTTCATTGCTGTTAATGATG
>CM032667.1:52353548-52397517 GCA_019095985.1 Streblospio benedicti
AGTAATCATTCACAGCCAATTTTCACAAATTATCACTCTTCCCCATAACTTTCACAGGGTATTGCTAGTATAGACCTTAACCACAAACACAAGCGCAATCAGAAGAAGAGCAGCCCTTTCGCAAGTACAGATGTACCCTTACTGTCAAGATAAAAGAAATCGTTACTCACGCGCAGTAGGTGGTCCGGCCCGTCGTAGCCGATCTCCCTGAGCGCTGCCTCCAGCTCTCCGAGCGTGACCACGTCACGCGCCGCGTGCGTGCCCGCGGACGATGACACGTGGTGGAAAAACCGGATGAGGTCCTCACGTGGCATTTCCAACTACAGCAGAAAAACCACCTCTACAGTAGGACCATTTTCAAGATCCCGAGCCTTCTTGATGAATCAACAGAACTCAAGAATATTTCATATACATCTATTAATTAATAGATTCGCACAATCTTCCAATTTGATACACTGTTTACACAAGTTATGACGATCACCTGTGTATGTTTGTTCTTTTGTTAGTTTGTTTGTTTGTTTGTTTGTTTGTTGGGTTCTTTGTTTGTTTGTTTTTCCATGGTTCCGCTTTGTCCTCTAAAAAAATTCAAACATTTACCTCATTTCATACACAATACATTTTCCCATATGCCAAATTACTATGGCATTATGATTAACAAAATGCTTTACGTATACATTACATTGTAAACATTCTTATAGAACATCTTTATTCCCCATGATTCAACATTGGTTCAGCTATCTCTGAGGACTATCGGTCTAGTTACGTTTTGTTCTCAATGCATTTTTATTTCCTCATATTAATTGTATAGAATAGGCAGAGACCAAGTGTAATCTAGCTTCTATGATACATCAGGTCCCGAGCACTTGGGCCTACATGATATTCATTAGAGCCAGAATGGTCTCTGCCCAAGACTTTAGAAAAGTTTTAGAACTTTAGAAACATCAACAACAATGTTAATATCAATGTTCTGTTAATTAGGTAAGCAGTATATGGAATCATTATTTGTATATGTTTGTATACTGCTTGAAAAATCCAAAAGTTAAAAAGTACATAAATATATTAATTTAAATTTAAATTTCGAAGCAATAGCTTCCTGATCACAAGTAATAAATATAAATAAAAAATAAATAAAAGGTTTTTTATTTATATTTATTACTTGTGGTCAGGAAGCTATTGCTTCGAAATTAAAATTAAAATTAATATATTTATGTACTTTTTAACTTTTGGATTTTTCAAGCAGTAGACAAATATATACAAATAATGTTAATATTGCTCACACTAAACTCACCTCCTAATTGAACAAACAATATTAACGTCTTTGTGTGTTTAAACGATTGCACTAGTAGCCGCTTATCCTTGATGTTTTCAAATCAGGAGTGGTGTACCTCTTATGCTTCCCCCGGCCGACCTAGCTATAAAAAATACAAATAATGATATCAAATGATCTATGCCCTTATGCGTACTACACCTCCAATAAAAACAAATGTCGATTGACACACATATATATATCATGATATATGGTGTGGTTGTTTTGACTAGACTCTAATAATCTGCGTGAATGATCATATAACTCTGCGGGAATATTATCATAACGCAAGATAAACGTGTTCACGTCACGCCAGTTTTTGCTTCTTTTATAAGGGCACAATTTCTTTTTTACATGACTACATAATTAATACAACTGGCTACTGCAATACTTGTTCACTGCAAACTGGTGCGAAGCACCCTTCAAGAGAACCGACCTGTCCCTCTGCATCAGGCTGACCATGAATAAAGGATTTTCTAAACAGTCCGTCCGGCTCTGCGTGTATGTCCAATGTGTTGGGTACACACTGTATGTTTACTCATAATAACTGACTTACTCAATCTACTACCTTAAGTAGGTGTGAATCTATCCGCATTACACCAAGAGCCAGAGATGTTCAAATCCAATCATATCTCAAAATTAAGAAAAGGAAAATGGAAATTGGATTGTTAGATTTAATAAAACTATAACAATCTTAGATATCCTTTTTAGTGTGAATCACACGATATAATGCACTGACACTGGCACGTGAAAAAATATCTAGCGGCCTCAGCAACCGTTCGATGTGTAAAAAATGGGATAATGTCATTTGATTTCAAGTAGGTGTCAAATATAAGATAAAGGACGGATGAATATTGTTAACTAATGTAAAGATCAGTAAGTGTAGTGAAAATAAGGCATTAACAAGAAATCTTCAAGCCTAGTTATAACAGAGCTTCCGCTGTCAGTCGGTGTTGGGCGAGTTCTGCAATGTTGGGTATTGCTGATATTATGAACAAATTTTCAAATATTCATATTCATGTAAGAATAGACAAAATAGCTAATGGAAATTTTGTGGACCAAAATAATACATGTTATTACATGCTTCGCATGTTACTAATATTGTTGTAATAGCAACAACAGATATATAATCCATCTAACAGTTCACTTGGCAGTCTGCTCAGTAGATAACAATGAAATTATTATATATTTGTACTAAAATGCTCACAACATAGTGCTACTAGCTCCCAACCCCACTTTACAGCACCAAAGCTAAAGAGATTTCTCCAACACCGACTGACAGTTTAGCTATAACTTAGTAGTAGTTTAGTTGTAGCACAGTGCCTATAGTAGGCTACCTCTTTGATAAAGATCTATATCCATAGGCCCTGTGTATTTTTGTCACTGAATGCGTGTGTAATATTCATGAAATTGACAGCTTTACATACTTCAAGCAGTGGGGCATTCTTTGTTGGGATTATGTCAGTTTATCAGTATATTCTTTTCAAGACCGTTAGAAAACGTGCAGTCTAAACTTTTAGATTGAGTGATTAGCGCATTTTTCACGGAGTGGAACAGAATAATCAAATATTAAATCACAAAAAACTCTGCATGTGGACTGTGAATATGTGCAATGGTGGTGTTATGTGTCATTAGGTTTAAATTTAAGTTTTATTTGTTTACTTGTTTCCCTCAGAATATCCCATTTATATTGACATACATATTAAAATACCCTCAACACTTTTCAGCTGCACTGCGCCATCGGTATTTTGACGCGTTCTGAAACATATTCACGCTTAGTTACTTGACCATAACTTTTTTTATTAATGGTCAGTTCATGACTAAAATATTAGAATCTAAAGTGGATGCAGAAAGAAGTCCTATCTCAACATTTCCACAATAATCCACAATTAACCGCACAAAATCCAGCAAATTTGATAGATTTCCTGAAAAACAATGTGACTGCTCGCACACGTACAAATGTCAACCTCCGTTTGCGTCTCGCAGGACTCTCGCGAGTGTTTTGTCGGGTTCTCGCGGTGTACACTGGTATAGACCACTGCATTCGACAATCACGCGAATAGCATAAAATACATACTTTGAATGTTACATGAGGAAGTTTCACAAATTGGGGACTTCCCCAAAAGTGCCGATTTTCTCTACCCCTTCTAGTGCCCCCAGCACGGTGTCCCCAACAGCGATGTTTTCCCATAGAACTAATAATCCATTGAGCACTTAACACGGTACAGCGGTGTACCTCGTCACATTGCATCGATCGTACGCAAACCTAACAGTCTGGAAGCAAATTGTACCGGATTCAATTTTCCAGTGATTAGTGTTATTCGGTTGAACAATGCCAAGTATACGAGCTCGTATGTTCTAGTTTAAGTCAGTTTCTGAATGCAATGCTTGTTAATATTGTGCGACGAATACGTCAATTGCATGTACGTCATACCTAGAACGTCATGACAAGAGCAGCACGTGTTTTATTAATTCCTGCACTATTCACTGTATTCAGCACAAATTCCACGAATATTCTAACAATGCTGTGTTATGCAATAAAAATCCGGGGGATGGGGGTGGGGGGGGGGTAGGAAAGCAGGTTGTCACAAACCCAGACAAAATCATGCAGACGCGTGAGTCCAAAATACGTCACAAGCAGATACTATCCTCCTGGGTCTAAGAGTGAGATATTTTTGTGTGGTGTCCCCATCAAGAATATAACATTTTCTAAGGTTTATTGAATAAAAAAAGTTATGTTACATTTATACACTTTAATAATACAAGCATACACCCAAGAAGCACAGTTGATGTTGTGTCCATTATAAACCATGTATGTATTTTATATGTTGCAGGTAAAGCTTGTTCAAAATAAATGCAACTAACCTTATTCATTAATATCCAAACTTACAATATCAATTTATTCTAATGCCCATGAAACATCGACACATCTATTAACACTGAAATGTGTTCTCATATAAAAACAGCAACCGTGTACATGACACTCCTGAATGTAATAAATATACCCTCACTGTATTCCAGATCCAATGAATCTGCGGCCAAATGTAAAATCACAACTAGGTCCAGTTGATCTAGTACACCAAAAAGTGCTCCTGGCAGAATTAGCTTTGTTGTATTTTCTTGTGTTTGATCAGGTTAACGTGAACTATGATTTTGTGCTTGTTGAGTTAAGCAGTAATGACATCTCCTCAGAAATGGAAACATTCTTAATTAATCTTGCTCATAGAATTGAATACTAATTGTGTGTAAGGACATTTTATAAGCGTAAACCTCTATAACATATATGTATTTGCTATCAATTGAATTTTAGTTCTACACAAGCTATTTTCTGAGAATGCAATACATTTTTCAAAAGTGTATCTTATTTAAATATGTAATATTGAAATGTCACCCATGGTGTTTACTCAAATATTTGCAGTAGGTCAAGGATATGCTCTAGATCGGTAAAATACGGTATACAATACATCATAGGACTTCTTATTATAGATATCCGTAGGTCTAAAATGTGCGTATCAAAACTAGGGGAAAATTGTCCACATAGATACATCCTCTCTGTTGATGCGTTTTCGTTCTCCCCTTCAATCGTTTTAGTTTCATTTTACAGCATCAGGTATGAAGTGAAACTCCCTCTTTTAAGGACACCTGCGTCATGGGGACAGTGGACACTATATTTGATTCCAGACCTAGTCCACTAACCTGCATTATGTAGACAATTCAAATTCAGGTCGGGTCGGATGGTGGGTAAATGTAGTAATTGCTGTGCCACATCCATTGAATAATGATTGAGATTAGATGCAATAATAAAACATTAAAAAATTATAATAGTAAAATTTAAATTATTGCATCTTATCTCAATCATTATTTATTATTTTTCGGATGGTGGGTGTTGAGCGAACCTACCTCTAACAGGTTGCACACTGTTCCGTGGTACCTACTACCTACACGTTAAATAGGTACAGGTCAGGCGAGTGAACGAAAATGTGAGTGGTTAGCACGTCTGCGCTACGGCAGGGATGTGCTGTATGATAAGATAAGATAAGATAAGATAAGATAAGATAACTTTATTTCAGATGTAAAACATGCATCCATATAAAGCATATTTTTATATAAACATATGTACATAGACGGTATACTAAATACTGCTAAGTATACTGTTATTGATCCGATTGGTTAAATACAAACAACTAGATCTAGTCCAACTATTACAACATTCAGAGGCAAATGTAAAATACGAAGAATTTAAAATGCATGCAATGCAAAACACTTTGCGTATTAAAGGGGCATCGGGCTTTGCGTGCCTCGCTAAGTTTGCGTTTGCTACTGTGTGCGCCGTGCATAAACATGATCGCAAACGCAAACTTTGCTAGAGTATATGATCATGAGTAACTTTAATACACCTCTCTAAAGCGACCACCTCTACTACAAGAGACCCATTTTGAGCTGCCCAAAAGATACCAACGTAATTAACCATCCAGAAAGAGTCCGCCTCCTTATTGAGACCACTTGATGATGATAATCAGTCGAGCAACATGCATCGGTGGACTGGAACAATTAGCTGGCAAATACGTCATACTGGCTAAACACGTGTACTTCTATTGTAAAATAGTATAATATTCGCTCATGTATTCGTTACATTTAGGCTTATTAATCAGGAAGCTTTAGAATTTACATCATGTAAGCCTACACGTAGAAATTTGATTATTTCATGCTAAAATAAAGCGCGGAGTGCCTTTCCTTGGTCACTTGCCACCCAGTGACGGTCCCATCTTGAAATAATAACGGTGCAGCAAAACCGTGAATGTGCGTTGTGGAAATAAGCAATGTATGCTGTGCACGTGGGTGATAGTTATATTAGTATAATTATAATCTCTAGATCATCATACATATATAGAAGATGTGTCCGAACAAGAAATTCATGTCTATATATTGTTGCCGCCAATTCTGACGTTAAGGGAACAATCATAAATAATGATACCGAGGCGGGAGGGGGGGTCGTCCAAAAAGGTGGGGGAGGTCATCCAACTTCTCTGATTCCTTATGGGCGTGTCGCTGAACTTTCTTAATCACGCTACGGTGTATATTTTTTCAAATATATTCTTTTAGCAATTGTCCAAAAATGCAATGACTATGTAGGGGACTTTTTGCTTTAGCGCGGGGGGGTGTCACTCAACTTTTTAAAATGTTGATGGGGGTGTCGGTTAACTTTTTCTTCAAGCCCTAGAAATGGACAACCCCCCCCCCCCAGTATCGTTATTTATGATCGTTCCCAGATTGGGCAGTAATAACAGTGCCATAGTCTGTAACATCACATATAAACAGTTCTTAAAATACAATGTTTGTGACTAAAAGTACTGAAATCGTAAAAATGTAGGCACTAATTTTCGATACAATTTTTTGCTTAAAACGAAACTATTTATTGGACGAGTTTGTGTGAACTCGGATTTTGCTAATGATTTGATACTGGGTTTGCGATCGTAAGCCAGTAATACTACTTTGCTAACTGCAAATATTTTATGCACCCCACCCCAGGAAGGTTGTTGATTTGGGAAAAGGGGAAGGTTAATTTGCAACCACTGGTCCCACTACTGACGTTCATGACCTAGAACCCCACTTAAGTGTGACATGCAGGAACACTTGAGAAGGCTAATCAATATTAATCCACGCACTGCAGTGAATTGGTTTATTGAAGTCAGTATCTCGTATGTTCCAGCAGATAAACAGATTCATGACAAAAAAGTTGATTTTCTAGCAGCATAAAAAGGAATAACATGTACAGATAAACTACACATGGATAATGAATTGTGTTACTGAGAGTGAAAATTATCATTTCTGAGTAGAATGTAGTTCTCTTGGCAAATTCACATTAACAAATTAATTCACATTTTTTTTCAATATTGCTATTTTACTAGGGTCATTAGAGAAGAAATATCACTGAATTATTGAAGTAAAACTTCTAATTAACAAAATATTTTAAAACAAAATAATAATCAATTGTCAAACTTTTGTCAATCGTTAGGTAACAATTCTATTTTAATAACAAAAATAACAATTAATGGCTTTCACTTCAGTAACTTAACTAGTGATTAGCCATTGCTTTGTTTACCAGCCATGGCACATGGTTATATGGTTGTGCTTAGATATGTAATTTTAAGTATTAATCTCAAAGAAAATGTCAAACTGTCTTATGTGAACACTTTTCACTTCTACCGGATGCGTCCATGTAATTGAAGTTCTACTGTATTACTCAAGTCAAAATATGTTGCATCATCATCATTGCACTTAAACTACAGTGAAGGTGGTATTTCATAAAAAAATAAATAAATAAAAATAATGAAAAAAAATGGACAGCTACAGCTTGCAATTTATTGGATATCAAACATGATCAAATGTCTTTCCAGAAAGCAAATATTAACTGCAAATTTTTAGAAGCTGCCAATACATTGTATACATGTAATGATTACAGACTCTTAGACTTGGAGTATTCAAATAGTTGATGTACAATTTATTAAAAAAAATCAAGATTTTAAGAATAATATTTTATTTCTTGAGAGCTTATATGTAAATCCAATATGTTTCTACCTTTTACAGTAAAAAAAAAAAAGTAACATCATTGAAACACTACCAATGAGATATAGGAAGGATTTGATATGGAGAGATAAATGTCCCAGTGGCAGACACAGTTCAGGAGATGGGAAGCTTCTGGGCTATTTACACATCTTTTGACTAAGACCTAGACCAGTTGGCTCATGTGTTTCAAACATTTTACACCTGCTTAGTCATGCGGACCCTTTTCCCGGAAATGCTGGATCAGACGATTCATCCAATTTCTTCTGCTTATTATCAATACCAGTAACAAGACAATTGACTTTGCAATTAACACCGACACATATCCAGAGTTGGTCATTAATCATATATAGTTTACATACATGATTGTTTCATAAATATTTGCCAACGTCACAACAGTATGGCAATTTTTGTAACACAAATACAACAATTCAATCTTATTTCATTTCAATGAAGAATGTTTATTCTACAAATGCACCACAACTCATTTACAGTATGTCTATCCAACACTATCATCACCACATAGTTGTATATGAAATTCAAATTGTCTTGGAAGTTCACAGTCAACTAAAACTGACATAGTTTACACACACTCCTTCAACAGTCGAATCACTATTTGAAACAGTCTATACCGCATCACCAGCTCTATGAGACGGTGGCCAGTGCAGGAAATGCATTCTGCTTGGAGATGACCAACTTCTGATGCTGATGGGAAATGTAACCCTTGATCTTGTTCTGAAAAAAAAAGTACATTCTCTTTAATTTTCTTCCTCAAATAATTATGCAATTGTTCAATATATGCATGATGCGAAAAATAAACTTATTTTAACCAAATTCATCATTTACTAATTGCTATTGAATATGATTTAACTGGTGAAATAAGTAAAATTAGTCTCCAATAGTTATCGAGTGTGTGACTTGAATATGAAAATGTCATAGTATTACCTCGTATATGAGCCCGGAGATGAGACAGGCCGACTCATCATCATCTACATCATCCTCCTGAAATGAAAAAAATGGCAATAGATCTATGTCTGGCAGCATGATAGTATTTCTGCTCATAACATCAACAATTAGGACCTTACTAGCAAACCCGTCTCCTACGGAGACAATTTTGAGGGCAGCATATAGCCTTTATGAAAATCAGTGAAAAATATGTGTAGTACTCGTTATTAATATTGTACGCGTATTAAACGTGGTACATGAAAACAATGGACACGGTGAAAAATGCATTGAAAACACAATGCAATCGGCTGAATACTCGTAGTTATATATATCGTAGTTATATATATTTTTTTTATCGTAAGGCGGTTCGTGCGAACACCACGCAGAACCCCATTTGTTTCTCCGCAAAAAAAAAAGCTTTTCAAAAGTCAAATTTATCGCTTAATACTGCATCTAGAAATATGTTTTAGGTGTCATTTTGAAGCTTAATGTTTCTTCTATCTTGTGTGCAGTCTCATGATAGTGTGAGCCTACAATCCTGGTCACGAAAATTATCGTCAAATGGGACTGACTCGGCATATGTCCATACGGGCTTGTAAACACAATGCAATCGGCTAAAGCATTGGAAACAATATGGCTGTTCCATGTATAGTGCTAAGTATTATTTGACCATTTCGCAGAGGTTTTCTCATAAATGATGACATTAATTGAATGTGTGTGGCTTGTGAACCCATTTCTACATTACTGACGTAGTGCAAGTTGAAGTTTTTTAAGTGACAAAACTAGTGGTGAGCGCCATGAGAGGAAAAATGTCACATTTTCGTCGAATCAGCATCGCCAAGCAGTTGTGGTGAAGCAGTCTCCTAAATGAATAGAGAATGAGAGGTATGGTGCATATGGCAACATGCACACAGTAGTAAGGCAGGGAGTGGGTCTAGGTTTGAAGCGCTAAAATGCCACTGATAAGACCAAAGGGAGATAATTGTCCGAGATTCGTAGGGGTGATGGGAAAAAAAGTAACAGCCGGCTTTCGGTAATTATATATAGATAAGACTTACCCCCATCATTTGAAGTGCGATTGTGAAGGCATGTATGGGCAGCTGATGTGTTTTAAGTACTAGTGATCTGAAACAGAATGAACAAGTTTTGAGAAAACATATTAATTTTAAACTCTTACTTTCGAACTTTCAGTTTTGTCACAAAAACAAAAATACAGACATTGATTTGCACAGCACAATTGTGCATCACAGTATGATAAAATATCTATAGCTAATTATACAAGTGCCAGGCAAATACTTGGATATCACAATGTGAGCACTAAAATGTTTTTAGGGTAAAAAAGTCACTAACCTGTTGACCTATCATTGGACATAGGTGTAACAACTATCAGTCATGCTGCATATATGCATTGTTAAAAATTTGCATTATCTTAAGTGGATGCATTATTTTGTCTGGACAGTCAGAATGTAATACTCACACTTTCTTGAATAAGTTCCTGTGAGTGATAATCTTGAGTTGCTGTAGAATGAGATCAATGCCACACTTGCGGAAGAACGCATCATGCTTCAGGATGGCACCATTCAGCTGGTACAGGTTGCCAGACCTGAACAAACAGCCATATCTTACTACACATATTACAAGGGATTCACCTTAAAAAACACGTACACAAAAACGTAATTCTCAAGAAAACCCTCACTTCCATGTCGGTGATAACAAATATACGTGTGCCCTATTGACGTAAACAAGAAAACGCCTGGAACGGGTAGCGTATTTTTTAACCATGGAAAAGAAGCGTTTGACGTGCAGTGGTACACGTGTCGCATTGTGATTGTTTGCGAAGGTACATGTATTTCATCTAGTACACATTACGCTGTAGAAGTGTCAGCTCCAGTATACTTTTATTAGCACCCTCTGCTCCGAAAAATGTCTGGTATGTTATACAATTACAAGTATGAAATGTGTTTTAATTCATAACTAAGAAAATACAGCAATTTTAAGTACAGAAATATCACGTCAAAAAAGGCCACTTTCCCGTGATGGTGTATTTATATGGTCATGTGTCAATGTTATCACCTCACGTGACATATGACGCGGGGGTTTCCTTGAGAATACTGTACACACCATATTTTGCAATATACTGAATGTGACTTTTTATATATATGAAAAAAAAATGTTCCTTATTCAGCAAGAAATTTTGTACTACTAGTATCGCAAAATACAGACTTTTCTGTTAAAAAATCCATCCATATCACCAACCATTGCAGCATTTAGGGCTTGATGTACACATACTTTGTATATAGTAAATAAACCATAGCTCTTATGAATTTTATTAATAGAGGGTTTAGTGATAAAGAACCCTATCCCACCTCTAGTTTATATATGGGGCTCACTTAAGAATCATACAACTTTGTAAGCGTGAAAAAGAACCTTTTTCAAACATTCAAATTTACTTAATATGTAATACTACCAAATGCCAAGAGCATGCAACAGAACCCGATCATGAACCTTATTTTCAATCATGTGGTTTTGAACATTTAAAATTGATACTTCGAAGATAATGTCAATATTAATGATACATACATTATGTTATGTGACAATTTCTATAAAGTCTTCATTAATACATGTTCATAAACACATTCACAAATTTTGCGAACGTTCACAGATTTCTGTCTAGCAGTCTATACTTTTTTGCAATTCTAAAATGAACAATTTTAGTCTATTTTCATTAACCTCAAGCTTTCAGCTTCTGCAGCATCTTGCAAATTTAATCATAAATGAAATACTGATTACTGAATATTTAAAATATATCTATTACTAGACTACTGTTTACCTGACAGCATTTGCAACATCTGAGAACTGTCGGAGGTCATACTTCCCCAGCAACTCTTGCTTCGGCATGTGACTCTAATAACAACATAATAACATCAATCACATTTTAATTTTATAATACTAGTATGTTCTATATAGGTTTAAATTCATTCATTAACATAAATAGAGAATAAAAAATTACAAATATCTAACATTTAGTAACAATGCCAACCGACTTTAATTGCCGCACTTTTTATAGGAATTCGTAATGATGTGGAGTAGCACATATTTTCCAACTTACGAGGATCATTTTGACCGGGATGAGGTAGATGAGGATCATCCTCTTGTTTCTTTTGGCCTTCTTGTGGCAGCGCTGGAACGCAAACGACAGGTACTCCTCAGCTGTAACGGAAAACACCACCAAACTATTGAAATTGGAATATGAACACAAGACAGTTTAATTGAGCATTAAGGCCTACTTATAATTAAAGTAAATAACGTAAAAAAGCTCATATGAGTGACAGCCAGTCATTAGAAAAAGAGAACTTCCTGCCCACAGACCACTCACCTGCTTTGAAGTCGTTGTCAAAGAGAGCCTTGCGGCCCACGTAGTACTTGTAGGTGACCATCTGAGAGATGGAGAACTTGTCCTTGATGGGCAATGAGTCAATGGCTCGGATCATTGGCTTCATCAGAGGCAGCTTGTTCAACTGCAACAACATGGAAGATCAGGATCCTGATGAACATAAATGCAATCTTATGGACACTTTGAGCATTCTCTGAACATAAACTCTGACACTGACTTCATGAGCATGCACTATAAATTATATATTTATAACCATCCTAGTCATTATGCAAAGTAAACATTATCAAACCTTAAAGTAGATTTTGAAGAGTTGGTTGACAAGATTCAGCATGCCCCACTTTTTAGAATCCTCTGGAGCCGCAAAACTGAAGCCAGCATTAGTCACATTAAACAACAGATAACAAAGCTTGTTAGTAGATAGAATATAGCATCTATTGTGTGAAGAAATATCACAATGGCACAAGTAATTCTTGAAAGAACCATATATGCACCAGATGCACAGTTTAATTTTATAATACATCTACAGCTTACCCTTTGAAAATTCTTAAAATTTGGTCAGTGGTTGTAATGGGTCAAGAAATCCCATATCCCTCTTTTAAAGTTTTATTTCCCACATCCATCTTTTTAAATTTTTCAGCCTTAAAGTTTTCTCTTACATCCCACTTCCTGGAAATTCCACATACCGATACCTCCTTTTCCCCCACACCCCTCATTATTAAGCCTTTTTCCCCACATCCCACTTCCTTATACACACACATCCCCAGCCCGATATGTCATCACTCATACTCACTTGTCGCTTGCGCACACCCTGAAGAGTGCCATGAGGCACTCGGCTGCCTTCTCCAGCGTCTCGCCCGGCTTTCCGTGGCCACGCCGCCGCAGGGCCACATCCGCCTGATAAAACACAACACAGTGTTATCGCTTATCTTTAATTTTCTGTTATCTCTGCAATTTCCCTTCAACCACAATGTATCTGTTGGTTGTCTGCAATATTGGCTATGTCACCCATTTCACTGTTATCCCTACAGATTCTGGATAACGAGTTTCATATTGTATTGGTGCTTTGCTGCTCATATCTAATCGCGGGTATCTAAATCTTCTGTTACGTACTATTACACCATGTATTAACGAAGGAATTTTTTCTCATTTCTACATAGCATAGCGCTTCTAAAGACGAATTCAACAGAAGTTGTTCAGACCTCAATAACTGAGAGGATTAACTTGTTTAGGTATTATTAGCAAAAATCTCATTGGTGCTTTCACATTAATGAGATGGTGACTAATTACATGCATTAGACAGGTTTCGATATGTATAGAAGGACATACACTAGTAGCGAAATTCCGGAGGTCGACACACATATTGAACATGATGGGCAGAGACCAGTTCTCCTCCTTAGCTGCCTGAAATGCCTTTGTGAATGCTGTAATTAATGTTAAGGTTACATTTTGTGCAAAATATACTGCTCCCAATACATTATGAGGTCAAACTCAGGAAATAATTATTTGTATGTTACTTACTACATACATCATTCATTGCAACTATCAAAGAGTTTAGCTTATCTTTGAAATATAATAAACATTCCTATTTATTATTATGTCTGTATTATAGTTGTATAAGACACGTTATTCAGTCTGCATTATTGTTTGCAAAATCTTAAATATGAACTTTCATTGTTATGCCATATTACAAAACCATCACTACTAACACTATATTTCAGTAATGGCTACATTTGCAGCAAAAGGATATTGAACAGCCAGAGATTGGCAGGTGTACGCTTCCACGAAGTCATGATTTGCCACAGCATAACAGCATCTACAATAAAGTAATAGCAGCAATACTAAAAATGTCATAGAATTCATGTGCTGTCACGGCAAAAAAAGGGAAATAGGGAAAAAATGGGAGATTTAAAAAAAGAATTATTGTATGTAATTAAAATTTACATATTTGCTACACATTGTTATAGAAACTTGTAAACTGATCAATTACAACATTATAGGGATTGACAGAAGTGACTTTAGCACTTAATCACAAAGTATCTGACCTGAGATGAGCAGCAACAATTTCATCCCATGGCTGGGGGAACCAGCGCTCACACTGGGCCTCTGGTCGCTCCAGCTGCAGTCTCTGGCTGGCAATATGCGGGTCAGAAAAGCTCAGCAGATTCTAAAAGCAGTCAATCACACAGTGTATGAGGTCTCTTTGGGTACCGTACATGCCAAAATTGCTAAAATTTATGCCGAGGCCTCATCTGACACGGTTATGACAAAGGCATTAATCTAGTACCCTCCAGAGCACTTGTAATAAAATCATAAAAATATAAATGACATAAAAGATGCAAATTCATACTGTCTTTGCTTTTACTATAGATGCATACATATACAAATATATTATAACCTAAACTGTTTAAAAATTAACTCACCCCTGCATACATTCCATCCCTTCTGTTGATGGCATCTTCTACCTAAAATGAGCAAACATTCTATGTCAACAAATAGCATTCCTGGGTAAAAGTTTAAAAACCATAGGTTTCAAGTTAATGGCAGACATTTCTATCAACTCTTAGGTCATTTTATAACAAAATTTTGTGTACTATGTGATATTCTGTAATATTAATGAAAGCTTTGTTTGTACAGATCTTGAAAGCTTTGTTTGTACAGATTTGTTCATCTCTTACTCTCCTGGAAAAGCTTTGCTTATCCATCCTTGAAACATTATCCGCTTCGCCATGACCTGAGTTGCCAGATTCTGTGGCGATTAATTTTACTTACTTAACCCTCTCGAAGCCAGACGTAAATTCACTATGATACCCCCTGAGTGCCAGACACGCATTTTGCGTGACATATTATTCACACTGAGGGTCTTCAATTGTCATATTTGAAATATGATCCTTTGTAGCTGTTACGATTTTCATCACAACATTTTCATATTTACAGTACACATTCGGGAGACGGTCTTAAACCTAAATTTCTTATTTTCACCATTATAAATAAAGATACATACAGCATCAAGTCAAATTTTGACAATTTCGAGTAATCGCTGATTCATTTGACAGCTTTTGCGGGCAATTTTAAATGTCGTGATATCAGTAGAAATTTTAATTGCAGCGACGTTTTATCCAGGATACACACGAAAAACAACATAAACCATCCATATTTCATAAAAATATATTTTTACTTACAATATTACGGACCAAAAACGTGTTCAAACATTGATTTCTTCATCGTCATGAACTTTGACAGGCATCACGCCATCACCCAACAAAAACATCATCCATTTTGATAGAAATAATAGATATCCAATGTCCACACTTATTGAGTAGTTTGCCAAACGCTTTATTTGTGATCCGGTATCCAAGGTACAATAAGATGAGGCATGGATGACGAATAATATGACAATTCTTCTTCAAAAAATTTAATTTCGACACATCATGGCATATCTTACCGATTCCGACCGATTTCAGGGAAATTAGCCTTGCGCAACCCCGCGCGGCGCTGCAATAGATTCGTAACAGCACTATTGATAAAGCCTTATTGGCATACTTTAGCAGTTGTCAAAATAGTTTTACCGCGATTGAACATAAGAATACTGGGTTCATGTATTCAAAATTCGATGTCGTGATATGACCTTGGAGTCTAGTTTCACATTTCATGTTAGGTCTCAATGCAAAGCTGGTTTCTCAAGGATTCCAGCGATGTATGACAAGCCATGGTTTTGCCTACGAAAATAAGAGTATTTTAGGGCTCAATTTTGAAGCAGATAATGTGTGCTAGGTTGGTAAATATTCATTGTCACGAATAGAATTAAAATATTAACACTATGCTGTTTATATTCTTCTAGAAATACATCAAAATGTAAAGGTAAAGTTGTTGTTGTTGACACATCGGAATTTGAGACTAGAACCACAAGTATTTACATACGAATATGGCAGACAAACTCAAACTGTTTTTTTCTTAAGGCTGAAATGAGGCCACGGCACTGAAGGGGGTATTTAGAGTGGGCTCTTGTAGGAGCCCACGGCATCCAAAGGGTTAAAAGATACAGAAATAAATGAAAAATGCGCATTCTTTACTGGTATTGGTGAAAATTTTGAAAGGTATCATATAAAATGGTCAAATCACAAGTTATCAACAACTGGTGTTGGTGAAAATATTTTCATTTAAGTCGAATCAACGTTAGCACTTTACAAGTGACTATGGTTATTTACAAACAAACTGCAGTAGCTTGACACAATGCAGATGCTTGACAGTTGTGATGTCTAGTCCACTAAACCATATTTATCCACTTCTACACTGTATCAGTCTAATGACATATTATTCATTGTTTTAAATTCATGTATACGATGCACATCGGCGCGCGCATCTATACGATTCCTATCAATGACTTCTAATATCGTTCAACATTTTACATTATTGTGAAAAATCATGTTGCCGTCCGGCCAAGACCTATTCTTAATTATTTATTCTATTGAAAAGACAATTTTTTAGTGTTTTGAAAGTGATATAATCTACATCTAATTTACAAAACTCAAATTATAGACAAATAACCTGTTGTAAATAAGAATTTAAGCTAATGTGTGCCATTGTTATTGTAGTTGTTTTATTTTTCGCTTCGCCTTTTTAGGAGTAGAACAATTTTAACCGTTGTAACGAGTATTCTGACAGGAATAGCCTTAACGCCAGAAAGCGTTGACTGTGGTTTAGTGGTATCACACCTAAAAGTACCAGTGTGATTAAGGTTAGATTTTATATGTTTTACCAAAACATGGAGGATAGAAGAACAAAAAATGAACATTTTGAACTATATTTTCCTAATTATCACAATGCACAGTGGTCTAAGTGTGATAATAATGACGAAAAAACAATTTTCTTTCACGGTGAAGAATTTGAAATTCAAATCGTAGCTACTTGCAACTATGATCCAGTAGATAATGTGACTGAAGTGGCAAAGTGGAAATCGTTTGTTCAAGCAATACATCCAGCTGTGACGCTTATTCCATTATTGCATTCAAATATTGCAAGTTTAGCGGAGGATAAAGATTTTATACATTGTAAACCTATAGCCAGTTACAAGGACAAATTAAAAGTAAATTCCCTTTTCTCATGTTAGCTCTCTCAATATATATATGTATATATGTCTAAAAATATTTGATGCTGTTAAATTCTAGTTAAAAACTAGGTTGCCCATTCAACCTTTATTTATCTGGAGCAGTGGTAGTGACATATATTTAAACTGGGAAATTCAGAACATAATCCATGTATTGCAGCCATAGGAAAATAACACTTCAGGCAGCTCCTTAATTGTTCAGTATTTTCTTTTAGATGCGGGCATCAATACCTCGTCATACGTCAATACCTCGTCACACGTACATTTTAGTGATGTGACGATCTGCTGACGTATGTCGATGTGGTGATGCGCGCATCTACATACAATCACATTTAATATACTGTCAAACAGTTGAATTATCATTGTACATTGATTATTGCCCTACCACCCCTATTATATGTTATCTTTTTCTATTGCTTATTTGACTACACTTTTCGCTTTTAGGGCAAATGGTTACAGTTGAATAGCACCACATTGCTGTACTCTTTGAATGTTGGCTTTGATGGTGTTACTGATGATGTTTCTTTGGTCAAATTATGGATTACATTATGGGGACCATCAGTAGAAATTCCTGAGAAACATCATCTTATTGGAATGAAAAAGTGTTTAGAAGCATTCCCTGATATACCCGATGAAGCATTGCTACAGGATAGTAAAATTTTACATAATGTCTGTAAGTTGGTGCTGAATGATTCAAATTTTCTGAATAGATATCTGCTTCATTTACTGAATTATTATTTATTTTGAGTTAAATCCTACTAACTTTTGTTTTAAAAGTAAGTAGGATTTAACTCAGAAGAAATAACAGTTTTTTATGTAAGCTAAATTCAATACTTGAACGGCAGCAGGTCCTTTCATTATTGATGTGTTTTGATCGTCGTGACTGCTGACAAAATGATAGTCGAAAAAGATAATTTCAATTTGAACCAATTAATTTTAGAAATTCAAATTATCTTTTTTGATTATCTTTATCGGCAGTTACAACATCAAAACACTACAATAATGAAATAATATTTTATTATGTAAAGAAATCCAATGAATCTATTATAACAATCCACTTTATTTATTGGGTAGCTCATATGACTACATTGGAAATAATTAAATCACACCATGATTTCAAACATATTTATACATTTTTATGATGGATGCTTTTTTTTTTTTTTTAAAGTAACCTGTACATCTCATGGTTATGATGGGGTTAAAAGTTTGGGGTTTTTGATACAAATATAAAGTATGTTATTGTACTATAATTTCAGTGGCTTCAGTATTGGCTGTGTATCCACAGCCTTATGTTCATTATTTTTCCGACAATGCTCATCAAACGGTATTAAATTTATCAGGTATGAGGTAGTATTTCATTCTTAGTCTAATGTATTTAAATTTTTGCAACATGATTTTAAAATATTTATAATACACCTAACGTATGTTATCCCAAAACAAAAATAAATAAAAACCCAATATATTTTGTTCCTTAATTATCCATGTTTATATTGCAATCCATACTACTGATTCACAAGTCTATGGAAATGCAACATCAAGAAATAAATCAAACCAATAGTAAAAGGTGTTGAAATCAGACAATTATTCCACTAAATTAGTATGTGGTAATTACCTACATAAATACACTTTGTTTTTAAAATGTTTTGTCCTTGATTATCTTTACTTCTAAATGTGTAAGATGATCTCACTAAGATGTAAGAAATATCTGAAATGATCTAGGAAAAAAGAGCAATGATAGAGTAGCAGTCATGTATTATGTTTGTCATACATTCAATATAGCCACGTAGCCAATTTTAAAGATTCACAAATTACATTTTAGTTTCCATGAGGTTCAATCCAATGTCAACACAAATATAATTATATTCGACATGATTTAGTGGTTTTGTATGTGTAATAGTCATATTTTTATATTTCTAATTCATTTTATTTCTATTTTAGTAAGCAACCCACTTAATTCTGTAGTCACTATAGAAGAAATAAATTTGCAAAGGTATTTTGATTTATATTTTTCTCTCATTTTATGATGAAATTTTGATATAACAATGGCATTTATCATACTCGAAAATATATTAATATTTTGATTGCTTCATAGCTCTTTAGTCTTTACTCATTCCCTTCCTACTTGAATGATCTATCAAATCAAGTGTATATTATATATATTGAAACAATTAGATGCTGCAATTCTCATACATGAAACAATTTATAATCCCTTTTCTCCTTACTTTGAATTTTTATGATTATTTTTTTTTATGATTTCAAAATTTTGGTATAAATAGTGCTTTTCTATTTAACCCATTTGTACATAAATCCTCATGTACTTTTGTCTCTTCCAGCTCTAGTAGTGAAGATTTGGTTGTAAAGAAATTATCCCTCTCTACATTCCCATTAGATTTGAACCCTCTAGAAACTTTGAAAGTTCTCTTTGAATTGAATGGAGTACTTTTTGAAGAGTGTGAACGTGTAAGTTTTTCTCCCCATATTAAGAACGATTTTTGAATTCTTAAACCAGACACAAACCTTTTTTATAGTTTAGTTTACTTTACATTTATTTATGATAATGACAATGTCCATGCATATATATTATACAATTCTACAATAACAACACCAAAATGCAGATTTCACCCAACCAATGTTGGCCTACAGAGCCATTGCTCTACTTCCACCCAGCTAAAACAATTTCTCACATGCAAAGATCAATTTGTATGCACATTGTCTGAATAGAACATACAATTTTCAAAATTATGTCCCTTTATAAAAAAAAAAAAACAGAGATAGACAAATGTGAATAATATACAGATGAACGAAAGTTATACATTATCGGTGCATGGAGAACAATACATTTTTTCTTTTAATAAAAGATTTTGACAGAAATTTTGAAATAATAAAAAGAAATCATTGTTCTAATAATGAAATCAATTTATATAATGCTGCATATTTTTTTTTTAGAACACTCACTTTGGAAAAAATAAAGTTATATCATGAAATTAGAATTTATAACAACATTAGAATATCATTGAACGTGTTCAGGACATGCTTTTTTAGGAGCTTTCCCTGTATTGTGTTGTGACCTGGAGATGTAAAAATCTCATCAGTGATGCAGCTATCACTAAGTACAGGTGAGGTACAATACTATTTTGTGATGCTCTTTTTACTTTGAATAAATAGTATACACCAGTTTTGCATTTGTTTAACCTTGTAAAATTTACTTTCATATGCATATTCAAACAATGTCTAATATTATCGTGCATTAAGCCATTTGTATTATTCATATTTAGCATGGGTCAAGTGCGAATTACTAAACCACCAATCAGTATTTCTGGGCAAATCGAGTCTACGCCTACAGTGGGAAAACCGTAAGTACAAACATGATGTCCGTCATGGACATTGTCTATCACTAAGAAATAACAATGACAGCATTCTTTTACATGCTTTTTTAGTATACAACAAGCTACTTCATCCAGTTTTTTATCAGACTAACATGTAGCGTATTTTGCAAATCAATCAAAATGCAATATTTAGTGTATAGATCTCACATAAAAAGGAGCCTTGTAACAGGTCAGCAAAAATGAAGTAATAGTCTTCAATTAGGTGGCATATGCATGAATATTGCATTTGGTCCTGAAACCAATTTTTCACACTACATGTTGTATATTTTTGTCCATAATGCAGCATTTGTAGGTCTGCTTAAGTGCTGCAATTGGTGTCTGTTAATCCTGTATTTTGTAGGTTTGGGGATATACATGCATGCGGGTAATTTATTCAGTTTCCTTTAGCTTCGGTAAAATGACACTTAAGGAAACATTTTTCTAATCATTAATATTGCAGCTTTTGCGTAACGTACACGATCGAGAACAACCTGCAGGACTTCCTGTCAGTGCGCCTCATATGGGGCCCAGAGCGCGCACTCGCAGCCCCAGCCGGTGAGCATACATGGCTGCATTGTGTCATTTCAAAATACATAGGAAATACTATAAACCTGGAATAATGTTCAGAGATTGAATTTCTTACATGTTTGCACATTGTTAGTATTTTGTTATTAGGTAGTTTATGATTATAATTTTCCATCAAGTATGTGTGATGACCAACAGTTGGGGCGTGTTTAGGGTAAGGAGTGCAAAGAAAATGGATATTACAGCACCTCGTCTTTTATGCAGGCAAGTTGGGATGCTCGTGGACATTCCGATAATTCAGGATAAGGGGGTGTAGACTTCATAAACTCACATTAAATATGATGGCTTAGCATTTTTCTGCTAGATTTCCTTGATTATAATTATTTCAATTCCACAGCAACAAGTCGCATACATTTACATTTAACGCACTAATATAGATCATTTATATATTTATATCATTTATTTATGATATCCTATCATCTAGTCTTCGGCCCAGAAAAGGTGTCATTGAATGAGCGAAAACTGAACTAGTGGCTATAGGACAGAAGGATAAAGTTTATGTTGGGTCTATTAGAATTGAGAACAATGACATCATCACACCAACGTCCACCGCTCGTAATCTAGGGGCTACTTTTGACAAAACAGGACACTTAAACTGCGTGTGTCTGCCCTTGTCAAATCTTCCAACTGGCAGCTTCATCACATTGGACAGATTACAAAGTTTCTCATAATGGAAGTTTTGGAGAAATATTTTCATTCCTTCAGTTTTTTGCCTGGATAATGGAAATTCACTTCTTGCTTGTTTACCTGATTGTCAGATCCAACGTCTTTAGCGTGTCCATAAACCTGCTGCATGGATCCTAACTAACCAGAAAGCATGAAAAGTCTTCAACCAACCAACGCATAATATACAAGATTATTACACTTACCTTCAAATGCTTCACTGGACTTGCACCATATTACCCATCTGAACTCTTACTACTCACCACCTAGATTACTGTGGTCATCCCTCTTGTGCTTGGTTTTTTCAGTGTTTAATTTGGTATATTCTAGTTTTACGAAGTGCTGAAGCGAGGCAGCAACTTCATCATCTGCAAGAATCTGTGATATGCCACCATCCTACTAGTCATCTTGGGTAAGACAAATGCTTCTTTTTCAAAATATTTTATTGTAATATTCTAAGCATATAAATGAAAATCATAAAAAAAGAATTCTTGATTCAGGTATATGTACAATCCTAAATAAGCTATTTAGAAAAATAAGCAACAATTATGCATTTTTTTTTCCCAATTGTATGAAGGATGTATCCATGAGAAAGGATAATTTCACAACTTTACAAACTTATTTTATAGGGCAGTTAGTAAGGGAAGCAAACTCAATGTGCCCATAACCTTCACAGCTAGGGCGCCTGGTGTCTATGAGGTAGGGAAACCAGGAGACTTACAAACCTGCATCCTAAACTCTATTCTGCAAGTTATGATTTTCTTTAGTAAATACTTCAAAAATTCTTCCATCATAATTGGTGGTTTCTTTAAAATTCTAGTCATATTTGTATATTTCTGAGAAATATACAGTTCTCAAATGAACATTTTTGTTTTTAATATATTATACAGTTAGGCCCCATAAAAATAATAAAATGTTTCTCGTCCCCCCACCTGTATATATAGTGCAGCCTCCTGAACATTTTTATTGCCTCCCCAGTGATAAAAAATAAAATGCCCTCCCGCCTGGCTGCAAACAAAACGGCCCCGTGTTAGAGGCCTGTCATTTATTTTATTATGCACGCTGGATATTATACTTCATTGATTATACTAGTTGTTTTATAAGTGATGTTTTATGATTTTGATAATAGAAAGACATTGTTCACATATATTGTAACACATGTAGTTTATTCATGGCCTAATATTCAACTTGAAAAATGAAAGATTTTGCGCGGAAGAAAAATGAAGAATAAAAAGTGAACCCCTACTCATCTTTTTTATAATATAAGGACAGAAAAATCAGCAAAATAAAAAATTAAGAATAAAATTGACCTCCCTCCTATGTGTAGGAAAATAGGCAGGACGAGAAACATTTTATTAATTTTATGGAGCCTTAGCTGTATATCGGTTTTATTCAATAAAAACGGCACATTCTGTTGTTACATATATCTTTCACCACTGAGTCTTTCACTGGCTTCTGTGTCAAACAAAGGTTGCAATACATACCGTATACCCGGTACCTGCATTTACATCAGAGTTTGAGAATAATTATCTTGATTTATCTGGCACAAACACCAGTGACTTTGCCAGCCTATTGCATTGCTTTGCTTCTTCACAGCTAGGGCAGCACATGCGTTTGAACCTGCAGTATTATAACCGCAATTCACACACATCACTCAATGTAGAGGCAAAGAACAGGAGCATCAACGGCTCTCCCAAACATTTTCACACTCAGAAAAAGGTAGGAACGGTGACAGATTAGCTCATTTTATATGTAATCTTGTAGAAAATGGAAGGGTGTAGAACTGCATGTAGTTTAACAAATGTATGTTTATCCTGGATTCCATTAGAATTTATAGATACCTATTGGAAGCTGTCATATTGTAGTCATCAAGACTTTCACTGTTGATTTAATGGTGGTTATGTCACCCAGTGAGCTTTTGATTTGTCTCACCCACTGAAATTGACAGGTTTCACTACGTATCAAATATCTATTAATTCTCTCTAAATACATGTAGTTTATTTTAATTCATAGTGACATGATACAAACTTTAAACCTGTAAATCTAGCTAATAACAGCATGAAAGCCTAGCTACTGATATTGTACTTTCTCTTCATTATCGCCTCGCTCCAGTAGAAATTAACCAGGCACTGATCAGTCTATCGGCAGATCCAGGGGTATGTTTCGGGGTGTCTGTCTGATTATGGAGTTGAAATCTGGTAATGTTGCTAAAGTGTGGTTACCAGGGCTGTTTAAGTGTCATTGTATCAATGAAAAAATCATGCCGTGGCCATGCTATCTTGCAAGACTCCAACGCACTGCAAAAAAAATGGATCTGCCTGCCACCCCCCATTTCCTTTCCAGTTGGACTCTCCCTTGCCGCGTCACCGGCGTACATCGTCGCTGTCTCCCATGACGGAGGCAGCACTCAGGGACCACCACCATCACCACAGGGGTGCCTCGGGAGACTTCACTCATAACAACTTCAAGGTGCTGCAGCAGCTACCATAAAAATTTGTCATCTTCATCTCAAGCACCAAAGTCTAAAACAAAGATATGATAATGGATATAAGATACTGTGCATGTTTATTATTAATTTATCACATATCTATGTATCTAGCATTATATGTAGATATAGATCCCAATGACCCCAATATAATTTTTAACGTGATATTGCAGGTATCCAATTGACCATATATCTCAAGCTTGATTTTCATCTCCCTTTAAGTTCACTATGATCAGTCTCTAATCTACATCATTTGGCATATTTAAAACATTTCTAAATGCTTCATTTGCATGTGCTTTGAAATTAATTTCCTTCCTGTGGTCGTAATGGTATTTCTACATAATTTTCCTCTTTCTCTCTTAAAGAAAAATAACTTATTCATTGAATCATCTTCATAAATTAAGATATTAATAGTCTGTGGTGTAGATTGAAAAGTGTTGAGTTTCAGTTCACAATCACCCTAAGTACACTTTAGAGGGTTTTCACCCACCGGTTTTTAAATTTCTTTGTCATGGAACAGAATATCAGAAATTTTTCTTAAGACATGCCCCCAAAATAGTGGGACCCTTTGAAGGTAATTGCGTGATGACCTTCAGTTATCTGAAATAATGATTGATGGGCAAGAATTTATGTAGAAACATTTTCTTATGTGATTTGTATTGTTATCTCACTAGAAACCGACACTACAGTGGAAGAAGTAATCATATTAATAGATGACTTAAACTTTTGTAGAAGTGCACAATTTGCACAGAGATTGAAAACATGTTTTGATACATTCCTGATTTTGACACATGTAAGAGGTTTTCAGCGCAATCAAAAAATGCAGTTATATTTCAACAGCGCCCTCTTTACTAATTGACCTCTTGAAAGAAAAGCATGCTCTAAATTACAGCGTCGTTTATTGCCATATTGTTTGACTCATTCTGGTAGGAGTGTTTATTCACATTGAATTAGCAAGGTTTGACTTAAAAACAGGTTTGAAATAAACAGATTATTTTTACATTATACATATTATATTATACATATATTATACATATATATTATATCTAATAGAGATTTTGAAAGAAGATTAATTTCTCATTAAGATTAGCGGGTGTTCATCATTATGCAAGTTCAAGTAAAACAAGACTTTATTAAGTCTTATTTTCATGTTACCATTATTATCCTTCAGGGTGCCAACATTGACCACTTTCATCATATTGGCTCTCCTGTACACAAGCAGAAGTTTCTCACGCCAAACAGGTACTGGATTTAAATCACATTCACATATATGGCTGGATTTTTTTATCGGATAAATAATTACCTGGGATTTAGTAATTTTATGATAATCTTATGCATCAACAATAATTACCACTGTATAGTTTTGTTTAATAACATTTAAACTTCTAATTTTGTTGAATTCATTTTGATAGCTAACTGATTATAACATCTGAATTGTACAAAAAATTACTTTTTTTCACTTATAAAAAAGTTGAAGATGTGTCTACAAATAATTACAGGTCGCAAAGCCAGACAACATCACCCATATCACCGAAGCACCTGCCACTACTCGGACCAGCTGTTGTACCTTCTCAGGTGCTCAAGAAGAAATGTTTAGTTTATGTCACAAAAGACCTGTAATTGTAGTAAAAGTGACTTGCAGCAATTAATTTAGTACCCCATATTAGGAGCTTCATAAAGATAAGATTCTTGCACTGTAATGACGTGTATTTGAATGTTAATGATTACATTTTTGCAATACATGTAATAGTTATAATGAATTAATGCTTCGTTTTGGATAGCCGTGAATTTTTTACGAAGTTTGTGGTAGAAAGAAGAAAGGTGATTGCTATTGTCGAATTCTTTATTATTAATTCACTATGTTCGTTGCTATTTGTTCTTTATTAATTTATTACTTTGACACATTCTCAGTTAAAGTACTTTCTAAATTGATTTTTATTACGGTGAATATTCTCAACAACGGACGACTGAACAACAGAAAAACTGAAATTTCATTACCTAATGTTAGTAAATGGACTAAACTACAGAAATCCTCCATGATGGGAGGATTTTTTGCTCCAAAGTGGGTTCCATTGCGAAGGATATTCACTGTATTCCAACTGCATTCTGAATGAATTATTTACTTTTGAACAACTATATTTGGTGGTCACTATATGTGGTATAGAAGGGCATTTGAAATATTTTAAAGGAATTGTGACTATATTACCAATAGGCTTTAAAAATATAGACCTTTCATGCCGTCAACCGGCAAAAACTTGAAAAGTTCATTCATCCTAGATCTGCTGCTTTCCTTCGGATTCATAATAATTGTGATTGGGCAATAAATAGACTGCTGATCTAATGTTTGAATTTGTCCATTTGTTGGTGCTTGTAAAATATTTTAATATGTACCGGTATATTCATGTTATTTGCATATTTGTAGCTTAGAAACAGGGTAGATATATAAACTATACTCAGACACTTGCATTTAATCTTTGAATGAATGTAAACTTATTTGGTTAGCTGTTCATAATTCACCATGCAAAATTCTAGTTGAAGTTTTATTTTTGAGTGATGCATGCATTGATTTTCACATTTTACTTGAGCTGCTATTTAATTAGCATAATCATCTAATTTGTTAGTCAAAAATAATACATGAGTCAAATATTAAGTATTATAGTTATTGAATTAATTGTATTTATTTTCTTTACAATCTGTTTTGTAGTTACTTAGGTTAGGAGTTTTATGATGTGCATTATTTTATTGTGATTTTTAAATATAGGAAATCATAACCTGTATTTATGGCAAAAATGCTTTTTTTTTAATAACTGTGGTCACACCTACCCATAATATGTACTCATACGGGTTCCTTTCTACATTCTTAATTGTTCTTTTGTGTTCTAACATTCTTCAACGTTGTTCTACATATGTCTGCGTACTTCTAAGCACTGGTACTTGTCCCATCCTAACTACTCCATATGTAGGCCGTCACCCACCATTCAACTATGGTTCAGCTAAAATATTTGGACATGTTAAAAAATTTCCAAGGATGAATCATAGTTGACAATTCATTCTTCTATGTTCTTGTACGCACCTATACATACTAAGTAGTTCTTACATACCGGTATGTAGTCATACGTTTTCATGGTCACCTGGTTTTACACATTGTTGTATGTGGTCATACATAAGATGAACCTGAGCCCCACGTATGAGTACGTTTATACAGAGGTGTGACTGCACCTTTGATATCTGCATTAAGAAGAACAGGCACAAGTATATTTCAACCAAAATGTATTTTCCATAAATACTCAAGCATTTTCTTGTAGAAAACATGCTGTTTGTTTTCTTCTATTGTTTGGTGGCCTTTTTCATATCAATTCATGAATGCTTGGAATCCCTCATTGAGTGTCATGAGCTTGAAGATGATTTTGTCACGCAAACCGTGCTTGCTTGGAACATTGCAGTTTTATTAAAAAAACTCTTGATCAGGAATTCCATGCTATGAGGAATCTCAAAATTATTGTATTTTATCATCAAGAAAAGGATAAAATCCTTACTCAGAGATGCTTCTTTTGAACAAAGACGTTTCGGAGGACATTCCTCCTTCTTCAGTTTCTGGTGGCAAAGTGTAACTGTTGTTGTTGTGTACCTTGCAATTGCGTCGAGTTATGTGATGGGTGGAATTCCCAGTCACGTGTAGAAGTTTTGTCAACACGGTCTGCGCCCCTTCAACCTCACCCTCAACCAAGGCAAGGTGGTCCCGCCCATGTTGACGAAACTTCTACACGTGATTGGGAATTCCACCCATCACGTGACTCGACGCAATTGCAAGGTACACAACAACAACAGTCACACTTTGCCACCAGAAACTGAAGAAGGAAGAATGTCCTCTGTAACGTCTTCGTTCAAAAGACACATCTGAGTAAGGATTTTTTATCCTTTTCTTGACTATGATGAATCCAGATGCTAAGAAATCTCTACTAGATGATATTGTATTTTAGTTATTACTAAAGTGTAAATGACTGTTTTTGCATTGAACCAGTTAACTTGCTATATTTGTATGACAAAGGTAATTATTGTTATGAGTTGATATTATAAATTATCAGCATTTACATAAGTATAAATTTTGTACATGTTTGATGAGCAACATCAATCAACAGTCTGCTTACATTAATATCAATCAGCTGATTGACACACATCGCAAACTCTTTCTATGTGTTCGACATTGAGATTTGATTTTCATACATGCATTCTTAATACAATATAATTCCACAAAAAAGGTACACATATATACAGTGACAATCTGCAAATTGAACTCTACAATATTTCGCTATTTTTATATACAGTACACATTTGAAGGGTAAAAATCACCAACCGCAAAAGAAAAACCATGTTTTGATAGGTGCAGCATGCATTACCACTCTAATGTAACACACCCCTAACTGGTGTATTCTGATTGGTTGAGAGGCTCAAACAGATGGAGTATATTTTTCCATATACCACACCTAATCCGGGTACTCTTTTACATATACCACATCCAATCCGGGTTCTTTTTTAATGACAACATTCGATTCGAATCTTCCAGTCCTGATAATGTCTATTGCACATGATTGGGTTGCATATCCAGATGATTGGAATGATCCCATGACCTTTTGATTACAATCTATTTTTTAGTCACATTATATACATACTAACAATACACGTATATACTAAAATGCCAGAATTCAAACCATCAATAAAATATCTGGCTTGTTTACAATAATGTTTATGTCTGAAGGTTTCCGAGAATACCAAGCGACCAGTGTAAATTACAGTGCGCTTGACGTGTTTATTGAAACGTCAACCCTCATAACGATCGATAACGTACGCCGCATTTCTGTGAACGTCCCTGCATGGATTACGTGATGTTGTAGTTTATTATGTTAGAGCTTCGGAAAGTTTTTCACAAAGTGGGGAGATAAACTGACCAATCAAGGTCCATTTCAGTTTTAAATTACATATTTTATGGTTCGTCGTGGTATAATGATAATATACCATGTTTAGTAATGGTATATCTGTTAATTCATGGCCCTCATTTGTGCAATATTCACGTCGCAAGCTCGGGGAATATTGCACAAATTTGGGCCGTGAATTAACAGTTATACCACTACTTAACATGGTATATTTCTTCAATATCATATATATTGCTGGGTTTGTGTACATTTTCGAGGTCTGGATCAAAGATGTCACCTAGCATATTCATTATTGTTGTGTAATAGTGTGGTAATGGCAGTGGTCGTCGTAGTGGTTGTCATCGTCGTCGAAGTAGCAGTAGCAGTAGTAGTAGTAAGCTATGTCCAATGTCATTTTCCGTATGCAACATCTAAAGATCTGGCTTATTGCGGATTTTGTCGAACACGACCAGGAAAATAAAGCCATTGCTGAATGAAGCAATTTCGGGGAAGATAATGTTGACAATGGTACATAAAAGATCTTTGGGATTTGTTTCGTGAAACATCAAAACTAACATCAACGCATTGAAAATAGGGATTCTTGATACTACCCAATCCAGCTAGGGACTATATGTCTTATTTGATTTGAATTGAACCCTTAAAAGCCAGAGGGTATTAATAAAATTCAGGCCATTTATGGAAGACTGACCTTAAGCCTTATGAAAATTGATGTGTCTGTTCAACAGATCACTAAGCAGGAAAACGTTAAATGAATAATTAATCAATTAATCAGTTCTTTAAATATACCCTAATTTTGTTGGCATGCTCAGCAATTTGGCCCCCAAGATATAACAACACTATTTGACCCTAACCCCCCACTCCCATCCCATCCCCCAAGACATCACAACACTATTTGCCCATCTGAATTCGTGCCATTAGTATTAAACAGTATTGAACATGAATTAGAATCATCCCAGGCTAGACAAAAAAAAATGATGAATATAACTTACGTATGAACACATGATGAAGACATGGGATCGAACTTCTGCCTTTATTTCATTCCTGCTGTTTCGACAGTGATCCATGGAGTACATTGCAAGTGTGCGCATTTACTCTGCGCAATTTCCGTTTAGCAACTCTCAGCTTCTTTCTGGATAAAATTGTGTAAAAACTGAGTATTGCGTAGGATTACATTTTGGGATTATCGGATAAACTTTGGATAGCAATTTTTATTTTCCATAGGATTATGATATAGACTTTAACATTGTGTGAGTATTCCTTATACAGTATTTATATGGGGGAAATCCTGTACTCAAGCTCTCCTGTCAATCAGTCGGAGATGATGTTTGACATTTAAAGACCCTCAAAGTGTGTTGGTGTGTTTGGAAGTCATCGTTTCTGAAGTCAATAATGATTCATAAAACACTGTAATTAATGAATCAAAGTGAACCTATGTTTGTGTGATAATATGCATTGGCCATAATTAAAACGAATCAGTTGCAAACTGTCAGTTAACTTAAAGTGATCCAGATTTCAACTGATCCAGAATAGCCTTAATAAAAATATCCAGGCCCATTTTGTTATAGACTGTCAGTATAGTGTGGAAAATGTGCATTATAAATTTGGAATGTAGGCGCGCACATCTATTAGGCTATTAGCTTTATAACCAAATAATACTCGGGGGGGGGGGGCACGGAACACCGAAGGAGATATGTAAAATAATGGTGGTTTAGATTCCCTCCTGTTTTCAAATCATAAATTATACAGTGAACATGTGCCTTTGTGCTATCCATGGTAGTCATGTACTGCTATATAAAATTGTTATTAATAAAAATTCTTGCAGCAATCATTGCATTTAGTTTATTTTTCAAATGTATAATTTGATTTAATTAGATATTTATTTGCATTCAAGCAATTAAATGAATATGTATGTATTTTAGGATACATCGACTCAGCCAGGACCTCAATGATATACCATGATATACAGTGCAAAAGTTTTGATTTTGATTTGGGAATCTTTGAAAACGAAATTCCAAATCTTGAAATTAAATTTGATAAAGCACTTTTCTTATACATATTGGTATAATGAATTGCAAAATTTTGAGCAATTAGTTATGATTTATATTGCTAGCGACATCCATTGATTACCAAGAAACTAATCACTTTTCCAAAATCCAATTTTTAAAGATTGATTACGGGTGTCTTCTAAGCATGCCATAAGTAAAGGTCAATCACCATGTTTCCTTAAGCTATCATTACTCATGAGGAAGCTGGAAGCAAGCGTTTAGCTTTTATGCACATTTCATGTCAATGTCAATCTATTAGCATGTTCATCTTACTAGTAGCCAACCATTAGTATGTAATGTATCAATCAATTATTGCTAAAATCTTACCTAATATAAATAATCTGATAATCATAGTATGAACATTTTCTTGATACAATACAATACAACATTTATATAGCGTTCCTACTTCTCAAACAAGAATTTAAGTACGCTGTACAGAAAGAAAACAAAAATAAACACAATAATAATAATTTCACATTAACTCCCAAAAGCAGTGGTAAAAAGAAATGTGTTTACATTGTCCTTGAAAGCTTGATAAGATTCTTTTGACTTTATATGTATGGGTAATGAGTTCCACAATTTAGGCCCTGCCACACTGAAAGAGTGGATGCTTCAACAAATTAGACTAAATTTCAATATGCAGAGCTCTATTTTAGAACATAACGTTTGAAAATTGGTACATTTAGATTAAATTTTCTAAAACATTTCAAGAGTCTCAGAAGGGTCTTGCATGGATATGAAGGTACATGCACAACTTGTCAGTAAAAGGACTGGTTAGAGGGATGTTGTCACAGGTTGTACATGAGTATAGCACTTTACTCTAGGTTGATATTAAATTAAAGTGAAATGCATCTTTTCAGGTTTGGATTAATGTATGGAGACATCATGACGGAGGATGAGGTTTTGTTTGATGATGTCTATGAGCTGTGCGAGGTCATTGGAAAGTAAGTGGCATTTCTTTAAATACAGGGGTACCCATTTATTTGTAGTGATAGTTTGAAAACAACATTTAGTGAAAGTGTGATTTCAAACTACCAGAGACTCCATTGATAACCTACCGGTAAAATGACTATGGATGCTCATGTATAATGCCTAGTATCATCGCTGTACTGCGATAATCATTAGCAATTGATGACTGCAAAGTAATAGTATCCATACTGATTCTAAACTTTTTTTGTAAAAATAACAGTACAATATTAGATTCGGAATTACATACATGTATTGTAATATGAAAATAGAATTGTATATATAGATTTTGAATTAACTGCTTAGTGTTCTGTCTGCAATGGGAACAGAATACAGCTATAGATACAAATAAGACTTAAGTATGAATCTGATAAGGGAGCTTCCAGTGATGTTAAAAACTATTGTTTTGTTCATCAGTAACCTATCATTCAATACAATGCCCTTGTTTAGTTTAAAGAATAAGGCTGTATGCAAGTGAAACAAGTCTCTCTTATTCTTTTGTATGTCTTTATACTAGCTAATTCAAACTTAGTCCATAGCCAGTTATGTAAAATTGGATGGTTGTATTTACAGACAAAAAAAGTACATTTTGTCACGTACATAACTTGCTTTTATTGTTGCTAGTAATAATTTTCCAACAAAGTACAATCTAATTTCTGAAATAAAGGTAATATCCTAGTATATCAGACTATTATGTGCTAAAACTTTTTTAAATATGCATATCCAATAGATTTTTTTGAACTGTCCCAATGGGATATGTGTTCAAAATTGTCTTTGAAGCATAATAGATCTCATTCCATTTGGAAATTATGAGTTTCAGTCAGTTATATCTTTTGTCCTGAAGCAAAGAACATCAGTTTTTAAACATGGACAATGTATGTTTTTGTCATTGATTGTTGTATGGAAGTATGGTACTTGATAAAGTTTTACATTGATCCATGTTCAAACATGTACATATGTATGTGTAGATCAAATTGTTAGTGTAACTTATTCATTTGATTAAGAATTGATCATGTTAGAGATTAACAATTACTTCTTGCAAGAAGAAATTAATTATCAATCACCAATATTCCATAATTAAATAAAGACATCAAAAAACTTAAAATAACTTACATTCATGTTCACAATCTTTGCAAAGCATTTTCATTACATGGATTGCAGCAACGTCATAAGATTTCATATAGTGACCATTATGCAGTAGCAAGAAGTGTCATTATAATCTCATTGACAATGTTACTACCAAAAGGTGCCAAGGAAAATGTTTTATATCACTTTGATGTGTTAAAAATAATTGTCTCATGGATAATGGAACAATCCATTTAAATTCGTATGCGTTTAGTAATCTTTTTTCTCTCACTACATTTCATTTCATGAATGAAATCAGAAGTTCTTGCTTTATTTATGCAAATTTGAATTCCAACAGATTTTCCAATCTTACTTTAGTTAGTGTCCGTCATGTAACTTAACTTACACGTGATTTTTAGATGCTGGTAGATTTGTTGTACAATGCTATTTCTGGAGATAACTGAAATCATACAGATTGTTATTGTTTATGATTTTCACAATAAGACTTTTTTGTAAAAAGGTTATGTTTACAGGGAACATATTAGGGTGTGAAAGAATTATTATATATAGTATTTTTTATGTCTTACATTGAAAAATATATTATGGAAAGAATGTATTTGCTGCAATCAATAGTCCTGTATTTACTTCATAGTGAAACTGTCTTTTGTGTGATGTTTTCTGATATTGACTATTCCTACATGGCTGGCTGATGATATTTCTCCATTTTCCCCTTCAATCTGTGTTCAGCAATAACTATTACTCAATGTTGGGAGCAGTAATCTGATTTCATCAGCTTGTGGCTAATCCACGTTGTCGCTCTATCTATAATGCCAGACTTTGGTCTTGTAATAGCATTCAAGCTATTGTTTCAATATACTGGATTTAGAGGGTCATGGATTCAATTCCCAAACATTGTGTGATGAGTGTTGAGAAATCGTATGAATGGGGTAAGAAAATCATAAGTTACTCCTTGGCCGCAGAGCAGATTGAATGGAATGATAGAAAATTTCAGTATAAAATGTGATGTGCCGATGACGTGACCAACAAAAGAAATGTGCTAATGATATGTTATATTGTTAACAGGAAAAACTGCTCTATAATCATCATACAAAAACATTTAATGTAAAAAATAAAGTAGCATTTGATGAATGACCAGCCTCTGAGAAACCTAGTATTTTTGTTTGCGTATGGGTTATGGGTATAAATGAGCTGCTTCCCATCTCATCCAAACAGCCTTGTTAAACTTTCCCCCAAAATGTTTAGAGAATCTAAAAACACACCCAACATAACAATGGAATTTAAAAGAAGACTTAATGTTTATGGACTTCATATACAATAACATAGTACACCCAAAGTAAAACATCAATGAAGATCATGTGATAGAGTTAAGGTTGACTGATTGTACATTTTAGTTTGTATACTAAATTGGGTTTGAAGGATATTTGTATCTTTACCAGGGTTTTCCATGATGCTTGATCTTTGGCTTCTCCAAACTACTTTAATATTCATGGACTAATTCTCTTCCAATCATAATGCTGGAATATTCATACACTAATCATAGTTTCGTGCATTATTACAAGACATAATTTGTAATATCGACAAGCAATCATCGCTCATTGTTTTTCTATTACCTATATATCATCTGCTTTGGTAGGATAAGAAAAGCAGATTCTGTGTCCTTGTAAAGACAACAGTTCTTGTGACTGATGAAGCAAGGAATTGTAGACTATCACAGATGCAGGGAATCAATAGGGCAGATATCTAGTCTGACACAAACGGAGTAACTCGTGAGTGATGAACGCCTTCAATGTGCTGTAGTTGTGATTAATCTTTCTGCAGGATAAAGTTGGTAAAATTGCTATATTAACTTCACTTGGGTTTGTAGTTAGTGACCATTGAGCCTACCAGCTGTGCTTGACTGGTTTAGTAGCTGCTTATTGTCTCATATATTTTGTAATTTCTAACACACACAAAGGCAAAACCTGCGGAGTCCTAATGAAGCCCTGTATTTGTCTAATCTTTTATTACAGCAACTCATTCTGTCATCAAAAACAAACAACTAAAGCTATTTTAACATTGCCGATGGGCAATCAATAAGTTCCACAATGTTGTAGACATTTTGGCATATTTATAATATCGTGTCAGAGTACAAAAAAAGGAAGGTAAATAAAATTAGTCAAATGAAAACTCAGTTGGTCAAAATTAACAAGATTATAATGATTATTCATTTATCTTTTTATTAGACATTGATATGAAGAAGAAACCCTTGTAAATCAATTTTATTATCATTAGCGATTATTCGATTCAATAACCACTCATTCAGAGCAGATTGGCCAAAATACCACCTGAAGACATAGTAAATAAAGAGCAATGGATTTCGGGTCTCAGGAGCAGAAAGTCCCTCTCAGACAGACTTCGATGATTGATGAAAGTGGGAATTTGACACCACAGGCAAACAGATCCATAAATGGTCAATGTGGAGCAGTCTGAGACCTAAATGCCTATGCTCCTCCATGAATACATGTGATCCTCGAAGCTTTCAATTATAGAGGCATCTTGAATTGGAGTTGTGTGAAGTTATGTGGTGTTAGATTAGCTTATGATTAGTGAGTTTGTTTAGAATGAAAGAATTAATTCAATTTTTATTTTTGTTTTGTGTATATATTCTTCATTATGTAACAGTCTTGCACTTGTAGTCAAACTGAATTGTTCATATTGTTTTAAGGCCAGTGAGCTCCAGTGGCATTGAGATCTATTGAAATCATAGTAAATACAATCCAACTATGTTGAATCCATCCATTTAAATTATGAATATCAAACACTAATGAATTTGTAAAATGTCTTATGGTGTATATTACATTGGCATATTTGCAAGCATCTTTGATTGATGCCCAAAGCAGTTTGACAGAGAGTGAAGGCGTGAGGTCTGCCTAGTATGTGGCTCTGATGAGTGCACACATGATGTAGTAGATCTTCCCACAGAGCTCACATGACAGATATGGTCCTCAGTGTCTTGTATGTGGATTTCATTGTAGCATGGTGAATGGTCTGTAAAGGAAGCTTTTGGACATTTGTGGAAAGGGGTATTACATGCAAGAGCTATGATTTGCAAATGAACTGATTAGGCCATTAATAAACTTAGTATAAATTTTTTCACAACTTAAATATTTTGGGAATGTGTAGAGCAGGTGATGTGCATGTCAGTTAAAATATTCTAAATTGTGACATTACTTGTAGGAATGACTATAAATAGTTAAACAACTATAAAATTAGACCGCAAGGTTGAAAATATTTAATTAAAATGTGAATAAAAAAGATGTTGGTTCTATCATTTATAATAAACTAAAAAATGGGTCATTCCATGAATATTGCATGTAAGAAAGTTGCTTGAATTAATGCAGGATCAAGTGTGGGTGAGGGATTGGTGTGTCGTGATGTTTGTTGATGTCACCCATTTCCGCCCACAGAATCATTCTTACATTCTGGCACACTTTGCATCAGAATGTCCTTGCATATGAATATCTTACTACTTTGGACACTTGGCTTTGGGGTCTTTTATAGACCTAAAATGAACAAAACAGTATTCATTAAGGTATGTCAGTATATGTTTAATAATTTAGTCATCTTTTGTTTTTACCGTTGCTACCGTTTTTTTATAGACAGTTATACTTACAAAAATGGAAGTATTTTGTCAAACTCAAGACCTTTTGGTCACATTAGTCTAACTCTGACACACATTCCATTTGGACTAAACCTTGACAACACCCTTTTTAAGTAATATGTTCATCAGAAATGAGGTGACAATGAAACGATTTATGAACAAATATGAAAGAAGTTGTTCTCACAAATGCTTGGTATTGATTGGTCACACTTGGTAATGCACCATCATGCACCCTAAAGCAGTTCCACACTTTTACAATTGACACTTTCCACTTTAGAACCTCCATTAAGAGGCCTATTTTGTTGGCAAGCTCACATTTATTTCTTCCTTATTAGATCACTATCAATAAGTGTGTCTTATTTTCATCAAATTTAGATTTGTACTTTGTCGAAGTCATCGCATCCTCATCTATTTATACTATGTATCTTATTATATAATTCACAGGTTACTGATATATTTTAGACTACTTATTGGCACCGTAAAAGAGGTAAATGGTAAATGCCCATGGGATTTTAGGTTGAAAAAATTGTCAATTTAGAAGATGAGCTTTAATGTCAATGTGATTTTACATCGGAATTTCAATGGTTTAAATTCTAATATGGTCTAAGTTTGAAGTGGGCCTTTACATGGGGTTTGTACATGAATGGTTGAACAATAAATATATGGTATGTTGAAAATAAACCCATCATAGCAAGAGACCGATTTAAGTCCCATTTACATTTCGTTATAAAGCACTTGAAAATTGATGAGCGTCTTGTCCCTTGGAGAACATTATTTATCATCATTGTGTCATAACAAGTAAGCAAGTTATTTGTTAACATGACAATAGTGGCACGTAGAGGCTGACTCACCAGGTAATGCTGTACTAGCAACTGTGTACATACCAATGGTACTCTGTCTCATTGTTTTGCAACATGGCAAAAAATGCCATTACATACAGGTACAGTTGCCCCATCAGTGTAGGCTGATTTCTAGAGTCAATCAACCTGCAGGTACATGTTACAAATCCAGGCCCAGTTGGACCATTTTGTAAGTCAAATGGTAGTTTTGAATTATCAAAATAATTTAGCTACTAGTAGGGTTCATGAAAGGAAATGTTTATTGGCTTGAGTTTTCCCGAAAAGGCATGGCAGTTGTGTGGTCAAACATACATGTAATACAGATGTAGTGCAATGAATTTGATATTCTAAAATGTAGCTGTTATGTCATTTACCTGAATTTGTCAAAATCTAACTTCCAATAGGTTAAACCTATTTTTGTTTGAAGATTTCCTTTAACGTACAAAAATATTTGTTAAAATTTAAGAACTACGTAAGTTGATTTTGCTGTAATCATTGTAATAGCAGGGAAAATATGTTAAATGTTCAATGCAAATGTGTTCAGACAACACTTACAACAGTTTTTCTTTTTGTGCTGAATGTTTAGCATTTGACGCAGATTGCTTCTGTTTATCACACTGGAAATAACAAATGGCATATTTGTTTATCTTCATCATGATGAAATGCACTTCATTGAATACTTGGAAAAAAGTGAGTTGTAAGCTATAGAGATATCAAAAGCTCGTTCAAAATGAGTGTAACTGATAACAAATGTAAATGAATGAAAGCATTTTGTTTCTCTAACTTTTATGCCTTATAAATGTATGTAAGCACCTTACTAGTTAGTTAATGTGAAAGCAAGTATTAACAGGGGTTTAAAACTCGTAAAGATGATTATGATGATGATAATGACTACAAGTAGCACAAGCATATAAGAAATCAAATAACCATCCAACAAGCAAAATCTGAGAAATTCAGTGCACTTCACAATCGCAGAACTGTAATATTTGTGCCTGATAAGCTAATGCAATAATCAAATGAGCCAACTCGTTGCGTCCTAACAGTCCGCTGCTGTAGCACAACAAACCATGATAAACATGGCACCAATTAGGCCACCTAATTGATACAGACTTTGATTACCATGTACTTCATGTTGTCAGTAACTTTTTTAATTACATTCAAAATGGCACAATTGGGACAAGGTATTAATTTATGTATGGTAGATGACTTGAAGGATGTCAGCTCAGGTTCACCCATTCAATTGTTTGTATTACATTGTACATGTATAGACTTGTGCCACTACTAACTGTAGTAGACTTGTGTGTAATCTGATTAGAGCAATTTTACAAATGCCAAAAAGTCTTGTCTTGTATTTTCTGCCTCATTCTCAAATTGGGGAGGAACCTACCTGGGCTGGTCATGAATATTCTTTAATGTTCGCCAAAACACCATTGCTTTTCACTTCTATTTCTTCCCAAAAATATGACACATTAGATGGGTTTTCTGCATCATTGCACACCTTCATCGGTGGAAGTCTTATGAAATTCCTCCGTTGTACTTTTTTTGTCTGAAAATATGGATTGTTTAGTGATTATGTATTGTATTGTGTAGTATTAATTGTAGTCATTCGCACAAGACCCCCTACTTTTATAAGCTAAGGGAGGCACGATGTCATTTAATATGACCAAGTTACCAACAAGAAGTATGTAATACCATGTTCCTGGGGTAAAGAACTGTGTATTTTTTAAAACATTAAGATTTATACTTACACGTTTGAAAATGCCTGTCTAATGGGCCAATCTATCAAGCAGCAGTTCATATTTTATGAGTGTCCATTATGGCCCCTGATTTTTGGGCAAAGTGTAATTGACCAAAAACACTATATGATGGAGAATATTATGACAATAACTCTGGTTTTCTTGTATGTTTTTTTTTATCTCTATGCCATTAGGGAGCGCACATAAATTACTTCCAAGGGGGGTTCGGCCATTTGGTTTAACCAACTTTGACAAATTCAGTGACCCCCCATTTCTGAAACTGAAAAACTGAGTGACCCCTGTTTGAAAAAACTTTAAATTTGAGTGACCCCCCCCCCTAATTGTATAATAAAAGTGTACTCCACAACAGTGGAACCATACATATTTTGTTGATTGAATGTTATGCAAAGTAGTTGAATAGGCTTCTGATCCAGACAGTGATTAGCATGTATTCTTGCATTAAAAAGAATAAATTAGTTTTGGCATGAAACATAATATTGTTATGTCATTCCTGTTGAAATACTTGCAGTTTTCTCAATTCGCGCCAAAAGTGCGTAAAATCTCAATGTGTCTGACACAAAATTGAGTGACCCCCCCTTTTGTAACATTTAAAATTGAATGAACCCCCCCTTGGACACTATGTGAGACTGAGCAACCCCCCACCAAATGGCCGACCCCCTCTGGGAAGTGATTTATGTGTGCTCCCTTATTAATATCACTTTACAGGTGATAAAGTAAGTCAGTTTGAATTTTTTATATGGAATTTTACATGATTAAGAATCTTTGCTATCTATTTGAATGTTTTACTTTCTATATCAACTTGGAGATAAATTATGAATATAGATAAAATAACTAGAACATAAATCTTCAATCAGTAGGCTAATTCACCCATCTGGCATTTGACATTTAATTGACAAGTAGATTTATTTAAATGTAAAGCATCAAAAACATGAAAAAGGCAAATACTGAATAAACTGAGCAACCTGAGCCTGGCATCATGGGTGAAGAAAACGCCTTGCCATTTGTTAGATATTTATTATACTTTTTACTTATAATGAATATACTTGAAACATACACAAATAGAATAATGTAAAAAGCAATAAAACTCTTTCCGGGCTGAGTGATTCCATTTATGAATAAATTAATCCAAGAGAGACATGATTACCTACATAAAGCTAGGTGTTCCTTCAACATTCTTTTCAACAAATGAACTACCTACACTAGAATATATGCAGATGACCTGCATATAGTACCATACATAATCATGTAATACAATGCAACCAAGTGCTCAGTTTATAGTCTGCAAATAATGTACAGCATTGAACTATATTTGACCTAAATTCTTATAATTGGTAGCAGTGATTGTTCTCCAGCCCTGTCAAAATATCAGAAAAATTGTAATTGAGATCAAAGAGTAAGTTTATCAACTAAAAGTTTAAGTACATTAGCAAGAAGCATTTTTATGCCAATATTCGCATAAACTGCTAAATGGGTCAGAAATACTCTACTGATAACTGAAAAAATAGTTGTGAAATAGTGAAACATAGTAGTAAATATGAAATGTAATCGGTCATCTCTCCAGTCAGAATTTCTAAGTTGCCAATAGTTATTACCACCAAAGTATCAGTACTCACAATAGAATATGATCAGGATGGAGTGATTGTCAAGAATTGCTGTTTATCAGTGATAATAAACACTTTGGATAGGTTATAGAATAAGCCTTAAGTTTATCAACTGTACTTTTAATATGTGCATCAATGCTGTTAACCTTTCAAATGTTTATTATGGTCCTGGCAAAGGGAACCCCTGGTGTTTAATCATTGATGCCATATTAGATATTATAACACTAACACAAGAAGAAAAATTTTCAGTATAACACTATCTGTGACACATCCCTAAATCCTGCATTCTGATTGGCTTAGAATCTAAATTAGCCAGTCCATATTTCTCCATATGGACTGAGCAATACTGAGTTCTAATATTTAGTAGGAAATAGGGAAAATATAAAAATTATTACATATTATTTTGAAGAATATTTTTTGATCATACCAAACACACATTTTAAAGCATAAAATACTGTGACTTGGATGAGAACACCCATGAGTACATAGTCCGATTTGGAAAAGCCTCTCTTGTCTGCTCAAAGTACAATGCAACTTTTTTCTTTATCTATACATCTATTATCCAAATTATTCTATTATACGGACTATGTGATATAATACCATTTTTCTAGATGTGTATATGGCAAGATAGGAGATAGGTTCGCCTGATATTCAAGCTCATGAGTAGAAAACATAAAGCACTTATGAATTCCACAGGAAATCTCTTGAATAGTAGTAGTCTTGATCATCTTGACCTTTGGTGGATTACTTATGTGTTCTTAACCCAAAAGAGCATTAGAGAGGCTCATATAAAGAGGCTATTTGAATCATACCACTTTAAAACATAAACACAAATGTAATTCAGCATAGTATAAATTCATGGCTAGTACAAAGAATATTATCTGATGTTCAATCAAACTATCATAATCTTAGTCTATGATAAATAACTTTAAACCAACATGATTGATGAGTTGTTCTGAAAGGTATTTTTATGAATATCTTCTATTATCAACTCTTGTCATCTAACTATCGTATGTCATTTAGTTTCTAACATTCACCTGCCCCAGCCCAACTCCCTTGTCTTGATTTCCGAATGTCTACGCATCATCCCAATGTGTCAGTATAAAAGAGGTTGTACTGTATGTTGTTTGTAATGTCGTTATTAGTAATCAGGAAAGCAATTACACATGAATAAATTATCACCCTCGAAACCGTGCTTGTACTTTCTTGATATAAAATCCTACAGCAACTAGTCTAGATCCTACAGTAGGGAATTATCTGTCACAGAACATTAGCAGGTTATAGAGGAAAATAGATTATGGGATGCAGATTTGAACACCGTCTAATCAGCTTCACGTTTTGAGGCTGTGCAGTGGCTTACACTTTCATTTACCCAATGAGAAAGTAAGTTATGTTTACCCCTCCCTATCCGATTTTTTTTTTTTTTTTAAAGTTTGAGGTTATCTCCCTTAAAATTACTACAAATAATTTGGGCTGCCCCACTAAAGTTGAGTGTTCTTCAGCCCCCCCCATTATATAGTTTTTTTTTCTTACCTTTTTTCTTACCTGCTTGGACCATGATGTATGGTAACCCTCTAACATGCATGTATATATGTCAAAACTATACAAGTGAGTAATGGGGTTTGAAGTAATGTTATTAATCACCCACTTTTACCTAATAAGTACAACGCATTACTATGGAAGGCAGAGTAATACATACAGTACAACCTCTTTATTAAGGGAACTAAAGGGACTGAGCTCAAATGATCTAATAGAGGTGGTCTCTGTGTGGATGTTCATAGTGGTAGCTTAGTGATGAAGAATTGGGAGCCTTAGAAATGGTCTTATAGAATTGATCTCTATAGAGAGGTGGTCTTAATTGGGGATTCTGCTCTGAGAGATGTAATTATGATGTTCAGTTTGAGTACAGTGTACAAGAGTGATGTGCTCAGCGTTGTTCAGTCCTTACACTTGATTATCATACTGTGTCAGTAAAGTGGAAGAGAGCTTTTTAACTTTGATTGCGCACATTTTCAAAAACAAAATGATCTAAAAATGTGATAATGTTCTAACATTCTGTAATGAGCACGCTGACAAATACAGTACATACAGTACAGCAGTCATAGAGCTATACCATATTTATCACCAAATGGGGACCACATCAAAATCTGGACCATTGTAATTGCAATGCACATGTATATTCATGTGAAATTGATTATTGTTCAACCTAACATCTGGGCTTTTGGATGGTTGTTCATGTACATAATCATGCCATTTCTGGTAAACTTGAATGAGTGAAAATGGAATGGACCTTCAAAGGTTTAGATAGGCAATTGTTCTTTATCTAATTGTGTTCAGTCTGGATAATTTTGTAATATTTTTATGATATAGATTTTATGTTCCTCATTTGAATTTGTGTATTATCCCTGAATTGGCCATTTTCAGTCTAATTGATGATGATAATAATTTGATCATATGATTATGACTGACTTCCATCAATTATTGGTGATTGATCATCATGTACTGGAATCTCTTTACACTGTACCTTTCTGTGTGTTCAGTTGTGACATTTAGCTGAAAAAATTCTTTTGTCACAAGCAAAATCAATACTCTGTTGTCTTACTTGGCCTTGTAAGATCCTATGTATGATGTGACTGAACCTAAGATCCTGATGTTTTCATTGGGTGAGGCCTTGACAAATGGTCCACAAAACT